>JAGDYQ010000009.1:9558113-9568167 GCA_021962125.1 Bulinus truncatus | reverse complement strand
TAAACACTACGTAGGCTATACAAACATCACGTACTGTCGCTTAAAAATAAATCATTTTATTAGCTTTTATTTTAAGCTGTTCGAGGTCCAAGGCCTTCCGTCATATTAGAACCTCTTAAAAAAAGAGACAGTGAAAAATGTATTAACAGTGTAAAACTGGTATATATGGAGTCCTGCCAAAGTCTTGGCCCAGTGCGCGAGTCCGGTTTTCCCGCCATTAAAACCAACTCTGACTTATCAAGGGATATAATCATGTTTAACTATGACGATCGACACTAATAAATGGGTAATATCCCTTGCATTAAAGTTTACTAAATTAAACATAAGATTTATAGCTAAATTTAAAAAAATATATATCTTAGAAAACGGTTAGTTTGAAAGATTCTGTTTTCATCGTGTCTGGTTTTACTTACAATTAATAAGGTTGAATACCCTTAAGTGAAATAAAACAAAATAAATCATAAAAAAGTAGAAATTCAAGAAATGATTCATAAATAGTTCACATAAAGTTTTCACTGCCAGAAAAATGTGTGCTACTTTGTGCTACTTTAGTAGGGCTCTAAAGGTCAATAAATAGAAAAATAAGAATCATTATATGATGGCATGAACACATTAATGTAAAGAAAAACATTTATTGAATCTTACGTTAATTTACTGTTCAGTAAATAGAAATATAATGGAATTATAACAAGTATTGTAACATCAACAGTATATTCTCAGTGTTCAATTACATATTTTTTTTCATTCAGTTATTTCACATAAAATGTAACTTATTGCTTTTTTTTTCCTTTTAATACTTTGCTCAATTTAAATGTTCCCTCTGTCAAATAAAATGTTTCCTGTTGTCGAATGAAATGTTTCCAGCTGTCAATTGAAATGTTTCCTGTTGTCAAATGAAATGTTTCTAGTTTTCAAATGAAATGCGAATGAAGTGTTTCCTGTTGTCAAATGAAATGCGAATGAAATGTTTCCTGTTGTCAAATGAAATTTGAATGTTTCCAGTTGTCAAACGAAATGCTTTCTGTTGTCAAATAAAATGTTTCCTGTTGATAAATGAAATGTTTCCTGTTGTCGAATGAAATGTTTCCAGCTGTCGAATGAAATGTTTCCTGTTGTCGAATGAAATGTTTCCAGTTTTCAAATGAAATGCGAATGAAATGTTTGCTGTTGTCAAATGAAATTTGAATGTTTCCAGTTGTCAAACGAAGTGTTTGCTGTTATCAAATGAAATGTTTCCTGTTGTCAAATGAAATGTTCCAGTTTTCAAATGAAATGCGAATGAAGTGTTTCCAGTTGTCAAATGAAATGTTTCCAGTTGTCAAATGAAACGTTTCCTGTTGTCAAATGAAATGTTTCCAGTTTTCAAATGAAATGCGAATGAAGTGTTTGCTGTTGTCAAATGAAATGTTTCCTGTTGTCGAATGAAATGTTTCCAGTTGTCAAATGAAATGTTTCCAGTTGTCAAACGAAATGTTTCCTGTTATCAAATGAAATGTTTCCAGTTGTCAAATGAAATGTTTCCTGTTGTCGAATGAAATGTTTCCTGTTGTCAAATGAAATGTTTCCAGTTGTCAAATGAAATGCGAATGAAATGTTTGCTGATGTCAAATGAAATGTTTCCTGTTGTCAAATGAAATTTGAATGTTTCCAGTTGTCACACGAAAGGTTTCCTGTTGTCTAATGAAATGTTCCCAGTTGTCAAATGAAATGTTTCCAGTTTTCAAATGAAATGCGAATGAAGTGTTTGCTGTTGTCAAATGAAATGTTTCCTGTTGTCAAATGAAATGTTTCCTGTTGTCAAATGAAATGTTTCCAGTTGTCAAATGAAATGTTTCCTGTTGTCAAATGAAATTTGAATGTTTCCAGTTGTCAAACGAAAGGTTTCCTGTTGTCAAATGAAATGTTCCCAGTTGTCAAATGAAATGTTTCCAGTTGTCAAATGAAATGTTTCCAGTTGTCAAATGAAATGGCAGTTGTCAAATGAAATGTTTCCTGTTGTCAAATGAAATGTTTGCTGTTGTCAAATGAAATGTTTCCTGTTGTCAAATGAAATGTTTCCAGTTGTCAAATGAAATGTTTGCTGTTGTCAAATGAAATGTTTCCAGTTGTCAAATGAAATGTTTCCTGTTGTCAAATGAAATGTTTCCTGTTGTCAAATGAAATGTTTCCAGTTTTCAAATGAAATGCGAATGAAGTGTTTCCTGTTGTCAAATGAAATGTTTCCTGTTGTCGAATGAAATGTTTCCAGCTGTCAAATGAAATGTTTCCTGTTGTCAAATGAAATGTTTCTAGTTTTCAAATGAAATGCGAATGAAGTGTTTCCTGTTGTCAAATGAAATGCGAATGAAATGTTTGCTGTTGTCATATGAAATTTGAATGTTTCCAGTTGTCAAACGTAATTTTTTCTGTTGTCAAATGAAATGTTTCCTGTTGTCAAATGAAATGTTTCCAGTTGTCAAAAAAAATGTTTCCAGTTGTCAAATGAAATGTTTCCTGTTGTCAAATGAAATGTTTCCAGTTTTCAAATGAAATGCGAATGAAGTGTTTGCTGTTGTCAAATGAAATGTTTCCTGTTGTCAAATGAAATGTTTCCTGTTGTCGAATGAAATGTTTCCAGTTGTCAAACGAAATGTTTCCTGTTGTCAAATGAAATGTTTCCAGTTGTCAAATGAAATGTTTCCAGCTGTCGAATGAAATGTTTCCTGTTGTCAAATGAAATGTTTCCAGTTTTCAAATGAAATGCGAATGAAATGTTTGCTGTTGTCAAATGAAATGTTTGCTGTTGTCAAATGAAATGTTTCCAGTTGTCAAATGAAATGTTTCCTGTTGTCAAATGAAATGTTCCAGTTTTCAAATGAAATGCGAATGAAGTGTTTCCTGTTGTCAAATGAAATGTTTCCTGTTGTCAAATGAAATGTTTCCTGTTGTCGAATGAAATGTTTCCAGTTGTCAAATGAAATGTTTCCTGTTGTCAAATGAAATGTTTCCTGTTGTCAAATGAAATTTGAATGTTTCCAGTTGTCAAACGAAAGGTTTCCTGTTGTCTAATGAAATGTTCCCAGTTGTCAAATGAAATGTTTCCAGTTTTCAAATGAAATGCGAATGAAGTGTTTGCTGTTGTCAAATGAAATGTTTCCTGTTGTCAAATGAAATGTTTCCTGTTGTCAAATGAAATGTTTCCTGTTGTCAAATGAAATGTTTCCAGTTTTCAAATGAAATGCGAATGAAGTGTTTGCTGTTGTCAAATGAAATGTTTCCTGTTGTCAAATGAAATGTTTCCTGTTGTCGAATGAAATGTTTCCAGTTGTCAAACGAAATGTTTCCTGTTGTCAAATGAAATGTTTCCAGTTGTCAAATGAAATGTTTCCAGCTGTCGAATGAAATGTTTCCTGTTGTCAAATGAAATGTTTCCAGTTTTCAAATGAAATGCGAATGAAATGTTTGCTGTTGTCAAATGAAATGTTTCCTGTTGTCAAATGAAATGTTTCCAGTTGTCAAATGAAATGTTTCCTGTTGTCAAATGAAATGTTCCAGTTTTCAAATGAAATTCGAATGAAGTGTTTCCTGTTGACAAATGAAATGTTTCCTGTTGTCAAATGAAATGTTTCCTGCTGTCGAATGAAATGTTTCCAGTTGTCAAATGAAATGTTTCTAGTTGTCAAATGAAATGTTTCCTGTTATCAAATGAAATGTTTCTTGTTGTCAAATGAAATGTTTCCTGCTGTCGAATGAAATGTTTCCAGTTGTCAAATGAAATGTTTCCAGTTGTCAAACAAAATAATTCCTGTTGTCAAATGAAATGTTTCCAGTTGTCAAATGAAATGTTTCCTGTTGTCGAATGAAATGTTTTCTGTTGTCAAATGAAATGTTTCCAGTTGTCAAATGAAATGTTTCCAGTTTTCAAATGAAATGCGAATGAAGTGTTTGCTGTTGTCAAATGAAATGTTTCCTGTTGTCAAATGAAATGTTTCCTGTTGTCAAATGAAATGTTTCCAGTTGTCAAATGAAATGTTTCCTGTTGTCAAATGAAATGTTTCCAGTTGTCAAATGAAATGTTTCCTGTTGTCGAATGAAATGTTTCCTGTTGTCAAATGAAATGTTTCCAGTTGTCAAATGAAATGTTTCCTGTTGTCAAATGAAATGTTTCCAGTTGTCAAATGAAATGTTTCCTGTTGTCAAATGAAATGTTTCCTGTTGTCAAATGAAATGTTTCCAGTTTTCAAATGAAATGCGAATGAAGTGTTTGCTGTTGTCAAATGAAATGTTTCCTGTTGTCAAATGAAATGTTTCCTGTTGTCGAATGAAATGTTTCCAGTTGTCAAACGAAATGTTTCCTGTTGTCAAATGAAATGTTTCCAGTTGTCAAATGAAATGTTTCCTGTTGTCGAATGAAATGTTTCCTGTTGTCAAATGAAATGTTTCCAGTTGTCAAATGAAATGTTTCCTGTTGTCAAATAAAATGCGAATGAAATGTTTCCTGTTGTCAAATGAAATGTTTCCTGTTGTCAAATGAAATGTTTCCTGTTGTCAAATGAAATGTTTCCTGTTGTCAAATGAAATGTTTCCAGTTGTCAAACGAAATGTTTCCTGTTGTCAAATGAAATGTTTCCAGTTGTCAAATGAAATGTTTCCTGTTGTCGAATGAAATGTTTCCTGTTGTCAAATGAAATGTTTCCAGTTGTCAAATGAAATGTTTCCTGTTGTCAAATGAAATGCGAATGAAATGTTTGCTGATGTCAAATGAAATGTTTCCTGTTGTCAAATGAAATTTGAATGTTTCAAGTTGTCAAACGAAAGGTTTCCTGTTGTAAAAATGAAATGTTCCCAGTTGTCAAATGAAATGTTTCCAGTTGTCAAATGAAATGGCAGTTGTCAAATGAAATGTTTCCTGTTTTCAAATGAAATGTTTGCTGTTGTCAAATGAAATGATTCCTGTTGTCAAATGAAATGTTTCCAGTTGACAAATGAAATGTTTCCAGTTGACAAACGAAATGTTTCCTGTTGTCAAATGAAATGTTTCCAGTTGTCAAATGAAATGTTTCCTGTTGTCAAATGAAATGTTTCCTGTTGTCGAATGAAATGTTTCCAGCTGTCAAATGAAATGTTTCCAGTTGTCAAATGAAATGGCAGTTGTCAAATGAAATGTTTCCTGTTGTCGAATGAAATAATTCCAGTTGTCAAACGAAATGTTTCCTGTTGTCAAATGAAATGTTTCCAGTTGTCAAATAAAATGTTTCCTATTGTCGAATGAAATGTTTCCTGTTGTCAAATGAAATGTTTCCAGTTTTCAAATGAAATGCGAATGAAGTGTTTGCTGTTGTCAAATGAAATGTTTCCTGTTGTCAAATGAAATGTTTCCAGTTGTCAAATGAAATGTTTCCTGTTGTCAAATGAAATGTTTCCTGTTGTCAAATGAAATGTTTCCAGTTGTCAAATGAAATGTTTCCTGTTGTCAAATGAAATGTTTCCTGTTGTCAAATGAAATGTTTCCAGTTGTCAAATGAAATGTTTCCAGTTGTCAAATGAAATGTTTCCTGTTGTCAAATGAAATGTTTCCTGTTGTCAAATGAAATGTTTCCTGTTGTCGAATGAAATGTTTCCAGCTGTCAAATGAAATGTTTCCAGTTGTCAAATGAAATGGCAGTTGTCAAATGAAATGTTTCCTGTTGTCGAATGAAATGTTTCCAGTTGTCAAACGAAATGTTTCCTGTTGTCAAATGAAATGTTTCCTGTTGTCAAATGAAATGTTTCCAGTTGTCAAATGAAATGTTTCCTGTTGTCAAATGAAATGTTTCCAGTTTTCAAATGAAATGCGAATGAAGTGTTTGCTGTTGTCAAATGAAATGTTTCCTGTTGTCAAATGAAATGTTTCCTGTTGTCGAATGAAATGTTTCCAGTTGTCAAATGAAATGTTTCCTGTTGTCAAATGAAATGTTTCCAGTTGTCAAATGAAATGTTTCCTGTTGTCAAATGAAATTTTTCCTGTTGTCAAATGAAATGTTTCCTGTTGTCAAATGAAATGTTACCTGTTGTCAAATGAAATGTTTCCTGTTGTCAAATGAAATGTTTCCTGTTGTCAAATGAAATGTTTCCAGTTGTCAAACGAAATGTTTCCTGTTGTCAAATGAAATGTTCCCAAATGTCAAATGAAATGGCAGTTGTCAAATGAAATGTTTCCAGTTGTCAAATGAAATGCGAATGAAATGTTTGCTGTTGTCAAATGATTTTTAATGTTTCCAGTTGTCAAACGAAAAGTTTGCTGTTGTCAAATGAAATGTTTCCAGTTGTCAAATGAAATGTTTCCTGTTGTCAAATGAAATGTTTCCTGTTGTCAAATGAAATGTTTCCAGTTGTCAAATGAAATGTTTCCTGTTGTCAAATGAAATGTTTCCTGTTGTCAAATGAAATGTTTCCTGTTGTCAAATGAAATGTTTCCAGTTGTCAAACGAAATGTTTCCTGTTGTCAAATGAAATGTTTCCAGTTGTCAAATGAAATGTTTCCTGTTGTCAAATGAAATGTTTCCTGTTGTCAAATGAAATGTTTCCAGTTGTCAAATGAAATGGTTTCCTGTTGTCAAATGAAATGTTTCCTGTTGTCAAATGAAATGTTTCCTGTTGTCAAATGAAATGTTTCCAGTTGTCAAATGAAATGTTTCCTGTTGTCAAATGAAATTTGAATGTTTCCAGTTGTCAAACGAAAGGTTTCCTGTTGTCAAATGAAATGTTCCCAGTTGTCAAATGAAATGTTTCCTGTTGTCAAATGAAATGTTTCCTGTTGTCAAATGAAATGTTTCCTGTTGTCAAATGAAATGTTTGCTGTTGTCAAATGAAATGTTTCCTGTTGTCAAATGAAATGTTTCCAGTTGTCAAATGAAATGTTTCCAGTTGTCAAACGAAATGTTTCCTGTTGTCAAATGAAATGTTTCCAGTTGTCAAATGAAATGTTTCCTGTTGTCGAATGAAATGTTTCCTGTTGTCAAATGAAATGTTTCCAGTTGTCAAATGAAATGTTTCCTGTTGTCAAATGAAATGCGAATGAAATGTTTGCTGTTGTCAAATGAAATGTTTCCTGTTGTCAAATGAAATGTTTCCAGTTGTCAAATGAAATGTTTCCTGTTGTCAAATGAAATGTTTCCAGTTTTCAAATGAAATGTTTCCTGTTGTCAAATGAAATGTTTCCTGTTGTCAAATGAAATGTTTCCTGTTGTCAAATGAAATGTTTCCTGTTGTCAAATGAAATGTTTCCTGTTGTCAAATGAAATTTGAATGTTTCCAGTTGTCAAACGAAAGGTTTCCTGTTGTCAAATGAAATGTTCCCAGTTGTCAAATGAAATGTTTCCAGTTGTCAAATGAAATGGCAGTTGTCAAATGAAATGTTTCCTGTTTTCAAATGAAATGTTTGCTGTTGTCAAATGAAATGATTCCTGTTGTCAAATGAAATGTTTCCAGTTGACAAATGAAATGTTTCCAGTTGACAAACGAAATGTTTGCTGTTGTCAAATGAAATGTTTCCAGTTGTCAAATGAAATGTTTCCTATTGTCAAATGAAATGTTTCCTGTTGTCAAATGAAATGTTTCCAGTTTTCAAATGAAATGCGAATGAAGTGTTTCCTGTTGTCAAATGAATTGTTTCCTGTTGTCGAATGAAATGTTTCCAGCTGTCAAATGAAATGTTTCCTGTTGTCAATTGAAATGTTTCCAGTTTCAAATGAAATGCGAATGAAGTGAAATGTTTCTGTTGTCAAATGAAATTTGAATGTTTCCAGTTGTCAAACGAAATGTTTCCTGTTGTCAAATGAAATGTTTCCAGTTGTCAAATGAAATGTTTCCAGCTGTCGAATGAAATGTTTCCTGTTGTCAAATGAAATGTTTCCAGTTTTCAAATGAAATGCGAATGAAGTGTTTGCTGTTGTCAAATGAAATGTTTCCTGTTGTCAAATGAAATGTTTCCTGTTGTCGAATGAAATGTTTCCAGTTGTCAAACGAAATGTTTCCTGTTGTCAAATGAAATGTTTCCAGTTGTCAAATGAAATGTTTCCTGTTGTCGAATGAAATGTTTCCTGTTGTCAAATGAAATGTTTCCAGTTGTCAAATGAAATGTTTCCTGTTGTCAAATGAAATTTTTGCTGTTGTCAAATGAAATGTTTCCTGTTGTCAAATGAAATGTTTCCTGTTGTCAAATGAAATGTTTCCAGTTGTCAAATGAAATGTTTCCTGTTGTCAAATGAAATGTTTCCTGTTGTCAAATGAAATGTTTCCAGTTGTCAAATGAAATGTTTCCTGTTGTCAAATGAAATGTTTCCAGTTGTCAAATGAAATGTTTCCAGTTGTCAAATGAAATGCGAATGAAATGTTTGCTGTTGTCAAATGAAATTTGAATGTTTCCAGTTGTCAAACGAAATGTTTTCTGTTGTCAAATGAAATGTTTCCAGTTGTCAAATGAAATGTTTCCTGTTGTCAAATGAAATGTTTCCTGTTGTCAAATGAAATGTTTCCAGTTTTCAAATGAAATGCGAATGAAGTGTTTGCTGTTGTCAAATGAAATGTTTCCTGTTGTCAAATGAAATGTTTCCTGTTGTCGAATGAAATGTTTCCAGTTGTCAAACGAAATGTTTCCTGTTGTCAAATGAAATGTTTCCAGTTGTCAAATGAAATGTTTCCTGTTGTCGAATGAAATGTTTCCTGTTGTCAAATGAAATGTTTCCAGTTGTCAAATGAAATGTTTCCTGTTGTCAAATAAAATGCGAATGAAATGTTTCCTGTTGTCAAATGAAATGTTTCCTGTTGTCAAATGAAATGTTTCCAGTTGTCAAATGAAATGTTTCCTGTTGTCAAATGAAATGTTTCCTGTTGTCGAATGAAATGTTTCCAGTTGTCAAACGAAATGTTTCCTGTTGTCAAATGAAATGTTTCCAGTTGTCAAATGAAATGTTTCCTGTTGTCGAATGAAATGTTTCCTGTTGTCAAATGAAATGTTTCCAGTTGTCAAATGAAATGTTTCCTGTTGTCAAATGAAATGCGAATGAAATGTTTGCTGATGTCAAATGAAATGTTTCCTGTTGTCAAATGAAATTTGAATGTTTCCAGTTGTCAAACGAAAGGTTTCCTGTTGTCAAATGAAATGTTCCCAGTTGTCAAATGAAATGTTTCCAGTTGTCAAATGAAATGCGAATGAAATGTTTGCTGTTGTCAAATGAAATGTTTCCTGTTGTCAAATGAAATGTTTCCTGTTGTCAAATGAAATGTTTCCAGTTGTCAAACGAAATGTTTCCTGTTGTCAAATGAAATGTTCCCAGTTGTCAAATGAAATGTTTCCAGTTGTCAAATGAAATGGCAGTTGTCAAATGAAATGTTTCCTGTTGTCAAATGAAATGTTTGCTGTTGTCAAATGAAATATTTGCTGTTGTCAAATGAAATGTTTCCAGTTGACAAATGAAATGTTTCCAGTTGTCAAACGAAATGTTTGCTGTTGTCAAATGAAATGTTTCCAGTTGTCAAATGAAATGTTTCCTGTTGTCAAATGAAATGTTTCCTGTTGTCAAATGAAATGTTTCCAGTTTTCAAATGAAATGCGAATGAAGTGTTTCCTGTTGTCAAATGAAATGTTTCCTGTTGTCGAATGAAATGTTTCCAGCTGTCAAATGAAATGTTTCCTGTTGTCAAATGAAATGTTTCTAGTTTTCAAATGAAATGCGAATGAAGTGTTTCCTGTTGTCAAATGAAATGCGAATGAAATGTTTGCTGTTGTCAAATGAATTTTGAATGTTTCCAGTTGTCAAACGAAATGTTTTCTGTTGTCAAATGAAATGTTTCCAGTTGTCAAATGAAATGTTTCCAGCTGTCGAATGAAATGTTTCCTGTTGTCAAATGAAATGTTTCCAGTTTTCAAATGAAATGCGAATGAAGTGTTTGCTGTTGTCAAATGAAATGTTTCCTGTTGTCAAATGAAATGTTTCCTGTTGTCAAATGAAATGTTTCCAGTTGTCAAATGAAATGTTTCCAGTTGTCAAATGAAATGTTTCCTGTTGTCAAATGAAATGTTTCCAGTTGTCAA
>JAGDYQ010000009.1:9329225-9557613 GCA_021962125.1 Bulinus truncatus | reverse complement strand
CGTAAGAACTAGTTGTTCAATAATGAACATTAACCATTGATATTGCATGTCTCTACGATAAATACCAATTGTCCATTCTTTCAATACAATAAATACTTTATTTCCTAGCTCCTCCGTTCCTTCCCTAATTCCCCTACCTTCTTCAAACTTCAAAACTCAAAACAAAAATAACCAAACAATGTTCTATCTCTTTCCTCGTCAACCGTTTGTCTTGTTTCCTCCTTTTTTTCATTCACGTTTCAATAACCCATTCGTTAGGACGGTGCGTCACTACTTTACAGGGAATTACCTCTAACATCTACATTAATACAATAATTGATTGTCTATCTATAACTATCTAACAATGTGTCTGTCTATTTATCTATGTCTGTCTATGTCCACACATCACCCTTCCCTCTCATTAAAAAAAATTCGTACAAAGTACGCATTTTTTTTTTTAAATACAGAATTAACAATCATGTATTACGATTATATTACAAAAAAGAAAAATTAGTACAAGTCCATATCAAATATGAATACAAAATGTCACAAAAATACAAATCTAAATTTAAAAAATCATGAATTTACGCTTTCTTCCAATACTCATCGTCATAGAAGTATCATCACAAAATTATCTCATATCTCCTGTGTCTCAAAATATATCAAAAATAAGTCTCTATCACAATCTATATAGCAAATCTCAATAAAAAAAAAAACGTGGATTTATATGGTTTAGTCTCCTTATGATCATTTTTTTTTTTTTTAAAAGAGCAATGAGGCAAATCTTTTACCACCTACAAAAAGTAGGATCCGATACAAAGGTAAGAGAATTAAGTCTAATGATCCCCAAAAAGACCCCATTTTCCATTAATTGAATATTGTTAAAAAAATGAAGTTAAATGTTTTCACAAGAACAATGAAGGCAGACATTTTATATGTAGGCTCCTTCAGAGTTAATGAAAAAAAAATAACAACACCTTTCTCTCCACTCAAACTGGATAAGAGCAAGAGAAAAATATATGGGTAAATTTTGTGATTGTGGACAACGTAGAAAATATTAAGGTAAATACAGATTAAAGGGAAAAACAAGAGCGAGCGTCGCTGATATGAAGAAAACAACTATGCAATTATAAAAATGTGATTACATCAGTGATTACATTTGATATGCAAAATAATAATGTAATGAAATAAGAAGGCAACATTACAACAGCAACATAAAAAATCAATTTGTTCAAATGTGGTCACTGTGGTAGTTCAGTTAATTAGTCTCGTCTCTTCAACTCCAATCAAAATATTCGTTGCTAACAGACTAGGCTCATATTCCTAACTCTACCACAATTACGTCCATATTGTGTTTGATGTCCAAACCTAACTTTACAGCGCTCTACTCCGTGGCTCTGTCTGTCATGGGGATTCTGATAACACTGGGCCCTACGATAGTCATGTCTATCTGGAATAGTTTCCCATGGATTTTGGAAAGTCATACTTTTGTTTGCGTGAATACTACTTTTGTCTAGGTGTATCTGTTTTCTATCTTGGTATATGCTATTTTCTGTTCTGGGTATACCTGTTTTCTGGAATTTGGATGGACAGTGCCTCACAACGTGACCCCTCAAGTGACAATTATTTACATAGGATGTTGGATAGTCTTTTAGGACAGGTCTTACATGTGTGACCTAGTCTTCTACACGAATAGCACACTTTTTTGAGGAACAAATGGTCTTTCATTAACTGTATGCACAGGCTTAGTGTCTTCGAACTAGGTAGCGATTCAATTTTGTCCTGAAAAATTGGTTTATTTACCGTCACAGTATGGCTTTCTTTGATTGAGTTAAGTTTAGTTATGTCTATCTTAACTTATTCTTTCTACATGTTGGTCCGTTTGTGTGGAGGGTATTACTTGTCTTTCTCTGTTCACATTAGGACATGGTTTTTATCTGATATATGCCCTTTTCATTGATCCAGTGGAGAATTTGCTCCTTAGTGCAGTCTTGGATGTCTGGTAGGTTGGCAAGTATGATGTCAGCAACGGGATTATCCATAACGGTTGCCATAACAGACCCAGATATAAATGGTGTGTCGATATTAGAATTGTGCTGTCGGGAAAAGTTTCCGTGAGCCATCTGCGAGTGTTATTTCTTCCTCGAATGGTAGAAACTGTGTGGGTAAAACTAAAACTTTCTCTCACCACTATATTGACTGCCCCTGTATCTCTGAGTAGTTCCGCTACACAGTTGTTGACCAGTGCTGGAAAGAATATGAGTTTACCTCGTGGGCTTAATACAGCGGCGACTGGCGTGTTGAGTCTGGTGGTTGGTCTGAATCTGCTCTCATTTCTTCTTGCCTGTAATGGGGATGGTGGTAGCGGTGTCTATCAATGGTGTGATTTGGTATTTCTCCACCCTGTATATGATTGGCAGACAGTATTTGTGTGTTGGGTTTGCAGAGCAGCATGGCAGTGCCGGGCGATGGCCGACCTGATCTCCCGCATGTGTAACACGTCCTGGTCTCTGGTCTTTGCTGTCTGGGTGGTACACTGAGCCTTCTATAGCGTTGACTCGCTATTGCAGCAGTATATTGTGGTGAATCTGTCCTGCTGACTGGGAGATCGGGATGAGCTATCACGAAATGTGTAGAGTTCCCTTATTGAGTGCTGCCTCTGTTCTCACCTTTCTTTCTTGCAGGAACTGGAACAATTCTGGGCTGGATGTTCTCAAGACTTGTCCACCACCAGCAACTCCATGATTTCTTTAGGGTCATCTTTATTAATGTCAGATAATTGTAGCCAGTTTAATAAATGCGATTTGACCGTACCTACAAACTGTCAGGGGTCATAATCACAATCTGGCTTAATGGTGTGAAAAAGTCTCCGATAAGTATCCTCAGACTTGCCCAGAATCTTCGTTAGCGCTTTTTCTTAATAGCTCGCAGTTCGATATTTCTGCTGGTTGTAGGGTTTGAATCAAAAAGAGAGAGGTTTGCCCTTGATTAGAGAAATAAGATGAGATGGCCATTTTGTTGTGTCCGTTTCCTGAACAGACATTACTAACTCGATTTGTATTAAAAACTTTCTATGTCTGTTGTACCATCAAATGGTGGTGGTTTGTTGAAAGGGCCCGGTGTTGAAAGTTGCTGAACAACATTTTTATTTGTGGCTCTTATCTTTTCCATTTCAAGCTCATGGGCTCTGGCCTTTTCCTGTTGTTCTGCCTGGTGTTGTCTCTCTTTTTCTCGTTCTTGTCTCTCTTCTTTTCTCGTTCTTGTCTCTCTCTTTTCTCGTTCTTGTCTCTCTTTTTCCTTTTGTTCTGCTTCGAATAATCTCTCCCTCTCTCGTTCTTGTCTTTCACACTGCTTCTCGATATACTTTGTTAAGTCTTTATCAGTTCAAGGCCCCAATTGTTTGCCGGTGGCAACGTTATTTCTTCCATTTCGTTCTTAGTAGATGAACTATTTTTTTTCTACTTATTATATTAGTTAGGGTCTGTGATGTTGGTTGGTGTGGTCTTAAATAACTTTGTTGTACTGCTACTGACAGACCGTATGCTCTCCACAGGTCAAATAGCAGGAAACAGACAATATATCTGACACGTCACCATTTAGATTGATTCTCAATAAGTAGCAATAATGTTTTCATTCATGAGTTGTTCTTGTGGCTGTGATAAACACTATAACAAAGTTTCTTTTCTATCTTAGCTGTTTCCTTACTTGCATGGGTTCCCAAGACAATTAATATTTGTCTTAGACTTCTGACACCAAATTGTCAGGGTATGGATGCGGTGGTCTCTTTTATATATTTATTTTTTAATTACTTTCTTTAATTGCACAACTTATACAAGTTCATAACACCTCCAGTTATTAACCAAAATCACTTTATTGAATAATCGTAAGAACTAGTTATTCAATAATGAACATTAACCATTAAATCATGTCTCTACGATAAATACCAGTTGTCCATTCTTTTAATACAATAAATACTTCTTCCTAGCTCCTCCGTTCCTTCCTAACTCCTCTACCTTCTTCAAACTTAAAACAAAACAAAAATAACCAAAACAATGTTCCATCTCTTTCCTTGTCAACCGTTTGTGTGTTTTCCTCCTTTTCGTTTCCCCCGTTCAATAACCCATTCGTTAGGTGCGTCACCGTACTACAGGGAATTCCCTCTAACATCTACATTAATACAATAATTGATTGTCTATCTATATAACTATCTAACAATGTGTCTGTCTATTTATCTATGTCTGTCTATGTCCTTACAGTTGTCATCATCTAATGGTGTAATTATCATGATTTTCTAGCTAGAAATAGGTAATGATGTAATGTATCGTAGTATTCTAGCTGAAAATATTCTTCCTTATGCAGCCGATATTTTATGGACATCTATTTTCAAGTTTTATTTGCTATTGCGCTGGTGTTGTATTTAATGTGACAATACGGCACAGAGGGGATGACCATTACCATTTTATTATTATTATTTCAAGAATACCTCCTGGACCAGATTGGTCAACCCGTGTATTGATAATATCAACATCTGTGGTGGATTATTGGCAGCTCTCTTCACAAAATAGGAAATAATTCATAAACACTTTTCATGTTTCTGACGTAGTAATGGACTAAAATGTTGACTTTGTCAACAGAAGGTCAATCAGCTGTAACTCAACAAAGTCACCGGACACTTATGTCTGTTGTTGTTATTGTTATTTTTTATGATGCCATTAAGTTACTTACTACTAAATGTGCGTGATTGGTATTTTCGTCCATACTGGACAAGACAGTGGTTGTTAAGTGCATTTTTATCCAGCCACTAAATGATGTAGTAACTAAGTCTGTTGTTGTTGATGATCTTTGAATGATTGATTCCAGATGATCCCATTAATTAGTACAAGAATGTCTAAGTCATTACAACACATGTGCATGACTTTATACTTCACTTATTCCATACCTTAGAGAGACATTAGTATTGTGACCAAGACATTAGTATCTATTTAGTTTATCATGGCTAGCTACCCACTGGAGTAGTTAGTTAATGACGTCATGTTTAACTATCAGCTATTTTTGTGGGCTAGATGATGTAAGTTGTTCCCTAGCCTAGAAGTTAAATTTCACAATCACATCAAGCTGGTGCAGCTATTTATAACAATTCATTTTTTTTTTGGTTGGCATTATAATTTGTGTTTGTACTGTCAACATTCAAATACTACAATGTTGACTTATACATTCAAATACCACAATGTTGACTTATACATTCAAATACTACAATGTTGATTTATACATTCAAATACCAAAATGTTGAGTTATACATTCAAATACTAAGTTGTTGATTTATATATTAAAATACCACAATGTTGACTTGTTCATTCAATTACTACAATGTTGACTTATACTATAGACCAGCCATGAGTAAACCACGACCCGCCATTTGTTTCAGAGTGAAGCTCAGCACCAGTCTTTATGTTACGACGTTACAATTAATTTATTTTAGTTCATGTCAACACTCCACCAATTTCATGTCAACACTCCACCCATCTCATGTCAACACTCCACCCATCTCATCTCAACACTCCACCCATCTCATGTCAACACTCTACCCATCTCATCTCAACACTCCACCCATCTCATGTCAACACTCCACCCATCTCATGTCAACACTCCACCCATCTCATGTCAACAACACTCCACCCATCTCATCTCAACACTCCACCCATCTCATGTCAACACTCTACCCATCTCATCTCAACACTCCACCCATCTCATGTCAACACTCCACCCATCTCATGTCAACACTCCACCCATCTCATGTCAACAACACTCCACCCATCTCATCTCAACACTCCACCCATCTCATGTCAACACTCCACCCATCTCATGTCAACACTCCACCCATCTCATCTCAACACTCCACCCATCTCATCTCAACACTCCACCCATCTCATCTCAACACACTACCCATCTCATCTCAACACTCTACCCATCTCATGTCAACACTCCACCCATCTTATGTCAACACTCCACCAATCTCATGTCAACACTCCACCCATCTCATGTCAACACTCCACCCATCTCATGTCAACACTCCACCCATCTCATGTCAACACTCCACCCATCTGCTATTGGTCCGACCGGCCAGTCATATTTACGCGACTCAAAAAGTTTGCCCACCCCTGGTCTAGAATTACCATAATATGTTAATAGTTAGTTCACCCCCTTCCACTGGTGTGTACTACATCACTGACACACTTTTGTAATAGTTCTGTCTCCATCCCACTGACGTTAGCTTTCCCCTCCCTCCAGGGATAGCGGTAGAGTTCCCCCCATAGATCACCGTGTGAATGATAGACACTTAATGGTGGTAGAGATAGTTGTTTTAATATTCATTCATTGTATAGTTGTTTTAATATTCATTCATTCTATAGTTTTTTTTTTCCTCTGATTTAATTCGACATTTACTGTTTGTTTCGTTGTTGTTTTAACTTACTTTAACTGTTGTTGTTTTTAATGCTTATGACACTGTGTTTTATTGTATATATTATTAGAGAAGTAAACTAGCTACTAGATGTCACTCTAATTCATGAAATATTCTTAAAGTTCCTTAATATATATTTATAGGTTCTAGAAATAGACTTATAGTTCCATGAAATAAAGATCCATGAAATATACTTATAGTTCCATGAAATATACGTATAGTTACATGAAATATACTTACAGTTCCGTGAAATATATTTATAGTTCCATGAAATATATGCATAGCTCATCAGATAAAGGTATACATGGCATACGTTCAGCCACTAACAACAGCAGTAACGCCCCCTTTAGCTTGCAGTTATTACATTGTTTCTCTACTAGCAGTGGAGATCTCAGTCTTGTCTAAATAGAGAGCTAGAAGTGTAATTAGAATTGTAGTGGTTTCGTTACACTCACAACAGGAGTGTAATTAGAATTGTAGTGGTTTCGTTACACTCACAACAGGAGTGTAATTAGAATTGTAGTGGTTTGGTTACACTCACAACAGGTGACATGACATCAAAGAAAGTTTGTTTTTTTGTTTTTTTAATTGCTGCTTTTCTTTCTTGACCTTTCCCCATTTGTTCTATTATGGAATTATTTCAGATTCCCCAGCAGTTTATATTTCTTAAGGGTGTTTACACTTTTGTGCATCCATAATTAATGTCATCAAATTGTACTTGTCTGGGACCTCACAATTTCAGTGCCACCGGCCTGTTGGCTGGGGTTCAATATTCTGAATGTTTTGGTGTTGTTTATATTCAATTCAAACGTCGCTGTGGTGTTTGTCAACAGCCAGACGATGTAGATGGCATCTATCAATACACCACATGAACTACACTTTGTGATGTAGATGACATCTATCAATACACCACGTGAACTACAATTTGTGATGTAAATGACATCTATCAATACACCACATGAACTACACTTTGTGATGTAGATGACATCTATCAATACACCACATGAACTATACTTTGTGATGTAGATGACATCTATCAATACACCACATGAACTACACTTTGTGATGTAGATGACATCTATCAATACACCACATGAACTACACTTTGTGATGTAAATGACATCTATCAATACACCACGTGAACTACAATTTGTGATGTAAATGACATCTATCAATTCACCACATGAACTACACTTTGTGATGTAAATGACATCTATCAATTCACCACATGAACTACACTTTGTGATGTAGATGACATCTATCAATAAACCACATGAACTACACTTTGTGATGTAGATGACATCTATCAATTCACCATATGAACTACACTTTGTGATGTAGATGACATCTATCAATACACCACATGAACTACAATTTGTGATCTAGATGACATCTATCAATACACCACATGAACCACAATTTGTTTCTGTCATTGGTTTGCCTCAAGATGGGAAATTACAGTCTGTTTTGTTTCGTTTCTTTGTCAAAATGTTTTGTTACAAAATCTTTTATTGATTGAACATTACTTAGTTGAGCGTATTGTCTGCTAATTAATACACATATGTTCTGTTTGTACGAAAAAATTCCCTTAAAAACGGTTTTGAAAATGTCAAGTTGTCTTTTGTTTTTATTGTTTTGATATGACACTCACCTACATATACTACTAGATAAATTTGACAGCTTATCAGTCACAATATTGATATGACAGTATATCAATCACTATATTGATATGACAGTATATCAGTCACAATATTTATATGACAGTACATCAGTCATTATATTGATTTGACAGTATATCAGTCACTATATTGATAATACAGTCTATCAATCACTATATTGATATGACAGTTTATCAGTCACTATATTGATATGACAGTATATCAGTCATTATATTGATATGACAGTATATCAGTCATTATATTGATATGACAGTATATCAATCATCATATTGTCTTGATTATATATCAATAACTATGCTAACCTGACAGTTTTTCAATCATTACACCATAACTTGTTCCTACTCAACTTTTTTCCCTTGACCCACATAATTGATTGAACGCGTGCACCATACCGAGGCTGTGCATTCTATCTAATCTCTTTGTTGTACTCCGCGCCATACTGAATGACACGCTATAATGGGTTTCATAGTAACATGACGTCATGAGTTCATTGATCAGTCCCATGGGAAATGTTGAAATATTTTCTCTACAAATGCCATCTTTTCAACTCTTGATGTAAAATAGAGTACATTTGTTTATTATCAACTGTTGTGTATATTTGTTTATTATCAACTTTGTGTACATTGGTTTATTATCAACTGACGTGTACATTTGTTTATTATCAACTGTTGTGTATATTTGTTTATTATCAACTTTGTGTACATTGGTTTATTATCAACTGACGTGTACATTTGTTTATTATCAACTGTTGTGTACGTTTGTTTATTATCAACTGTTGTGTACGTTTGTTTATTATCAACTGTTGTGTACATTTGTTTATTATCAACTGTTGTGTACGTTTGGTTAATGTCATCTGTTGTGTACGTTTGTTTATTATCAACTGTTGTGTACGTTTGTTTATTATCAACTGTTGTGTACATTTGTTTATTATCAACTGTTGTGTACGTTTGGTTAATGTCAACTGTTGTGTACGTTTGTTTATTATCGACTGTTGTGTACATTTGTCTGTTATCGACTGTTTTGTACGTTTGTTTTTTATCGACTGTTGTGCACATTTGTTTATTATCAACTGTTGTGTACGTTTGTTTATTATCGACTGTTGTGCACATTTGTTTATTATCAACTGTTGTGTACATGTGTTTATTATCAACTGTTGTGTACATGTGTTTATTATCAACTGTTGTGTACATTTGTTTATTATCAACTGTTGTATTTCTATATTATAAGAAGAAATGTCTGATAGACAACATTTAAAAACGAGTACAGATGAGACAGTTAAACTTTGACTAAATGTATGTGTATTGTATCATCTGTTTGTCAAGGTCTCTAAATATATACTAAATAACACCTGGCTGTCTGGTCACTAAATATAGACTAAATAACACCTGCCTGTCTGGTCACTAAATATAGACTAAATAACACCTGCCTGTCTGGTCACTAAATATATACTAAATAACACCTTGCTGTCTGGTCACTAAATATATACTAAATAACACCTTGCTGTCTGGTCACTACATATAGACTAAATAACACCTGGCTGTCTGATCACTAAATATAGACTAAATAACACCTGGCTGTCTGGTCATTACATATAGACTAAATAACACCTGGCTGTCTGCTGAATTTATCATTTTTAGTCGCATTTATAAACTAAATTTCTAAAAAATTCGTAACAAGTAAACATAGAACATGTTATTACTTGTGATTTAAAAAAGATGTTAGTATATGAGTACCATTGTAAAAATAAATGCAATTAAGATAACTTAAAAAAAGGTCAAAGTCTTCATAACTAGATAATAGTTCTTTGTTGCTGGAGATTCCTATTTAAATCAGTTTAGCCATGTACAATAATAGAGGTTATATATATATATATATATATATATATATATATATATATACCTGTGTAAAGGTCCCTCTACAGTAGAACGGCTCTGTCTGGAGGGTCATGTCGGCCATCTTAGACTTATATTTTACCTTTCCTAAATCTCTGTCAAAGATTATCAGGGGCCCAAGATATACATGCGGTATATTTGGTAGCCCTAGGCAAAGGTTTATCTGAGACTGTAAGCAAAAACATTATCATATCCACCATTGCAATTTATCGGGGAATTTACGATTATTAGTGCCGTGATACAACTGAATACGAAACTAAATCTGGAGGAAATTCAGGTTTCAAACTATTTTTTTCCCTTGATAATCCAAATAATCCATTTCCTCAAAAAAAAAAAAACACGATTTTCCCTAAAGAATTGCCGCCGGCATTTATTTCCGTCTTAAATACTACAATCACTATGCCGTCTTCCGTGCTTAAATACCCAAGAATTTTAGTTTAATCATTCAAATTCTAAGCTAACTTATAATCATATAATCATTGTTGAATCTCTACAAAAACTCTTAATTTTCATTATTTTGCTGCAGAAAAGATGAGATATCTACAGAACTTAGTTGAAGCGAAAACTCTACCCCCATATGGCGGGGGGGGGGGGGGGTATGCGGCATCTGAGTTGCTTACAGTGATACCTGAAAATACGAGCTTAGATTGTATTCAAATTATTTCGATTTCAAGTTTTTCAATCTTTGAATCAATATTTTACTAGTCATAAATCATATAAAATGAATTGATCGGTTTCTTTATCCCAGAAAAAAAAACATTGTACATTTGTTTCGCCGATAGCCAGAAGCGTCATATGTTGTGCTTGTATCCAGCTATTGCTCTGTTATACTTTATAAAACTTCAAATATGAATAGACCTCTTTCAGGACTTTTGTAAACAAGATTGTCTATATCTATTGTTGGTTATGTGCAACCGTCTCGTAATTATGTAAAAAATACCTCAGAATCACAACTTATGTACAACAGTATCTCAGAATCACAACTATTTCCACTGCAGATAATCGCTCGAATTACAAATCATTCTAATTTTGAAAATTACATATTCTGTGTTGATACTCAAAAACCCGATTTTTCTGACCACAAAGTACAGACGTACAGAATCACAATATAACTAGGAAATATTTATACTTCTAAATCGTAAAAGTTCAGAATCAGATTTTGCACTTTTATTAAAAGTTAAAAGATTAATTGAATTGTTGCAAGATATCCATTTTTTCCGGCCTACGGCCTTAGCTGGCATCTACCGTACTTAGTGAGTACAGTGCAACATCTTCCGTACTGAGTACAGTGCAAAATTTTATTACGATCCTAACAATTTCAAAAACACCATTTAAAAATAAAATAGTTGTTGTTCAGAATATCCCAAGTATTGGGAAGACGCATTCGTCACATGACAAGGGATATGAATTGAGCTAGCCAAGACATGTAAACATATATGATGTATTTTGATGAGTTGTTATGAGAGAGCAAAGACAGAGGCAGTGCGGGGGCACAGGGCTACATCATTTGCGGGTCTGATGGAGTCACATGTAGGGGACTGATATAAACAAGTTGAGTTTTGCTAAATTTGAGTTACAAGAAAAGTACTCCAGGCGATGGGGCTCTATTCAGATATACTATGATCTAATTTTAAGAACATTTGGTATTTGAATGGTAAATGCCCAAAGTTATCTTTCAAAAAATAAAACATAAAAAATTGTTTAATTAGCCATTGTTGATTGGCCGTTTTGGGTTGGCCATTGTTGGGATGGTCGCTGTTCAGTTGGCCACTTTTGATTGGTCGTTTTGAGTTTGTTAATGTGGTTGGCCGTTTTGGGTTGGCTATTGTTTGGTTGGCCGTTGTTGTGGTGGCCGTTGTTGGGATGGGCATTGTTAGGTTGGACTTTTTGGATTAGCCTTTGTTGGATTGGCCGTTGTTCGGTTGGCCATTGTTCGGTTGGCCATTGTTTGGTTGGCCGTTGTTCGTTTGTTCATTGTTCGTTTGTTCATTGATTGGTTGACTGTTGTTTGGTTGACTGTTGTTTGGTTGACTGTTGTTGGGTTGACTGTTGTTGGGTTGGCCATTGTTCGATTGTCAGTTGTTCTGTTGTTCATTTGGTAATCTTTTTAAGTGGCAATGGTTTAGCTTTCTTGCACTATTCAATGTTTATAATCTGTTATACGGTTAATTGGTCAGCTGTACTTCTTAATTTCTGTTTAAAACTTTACTTTGATTCTAAAAATAACTCGATTTCATTCCACAAATCTCAAAGTACATTCAACAAATATTCCCGAACTACGTCAGTGGATTAATGATGTCCGCATTCTCAGCATCGAAAGATAAAAAAAAAAATCTTTGAGATGATGGAATATATGGGCCCATATATAATGTACTATGGTATCAAGTTTAAAATTATAAGTGGCACCAGCTGATTTTTAAAAAGACGAATCATGTTTTAAATGAAAAAAATAATGTCTGCAACATTTAGTGAATACACAATCATCATCGGCATTTCAATTTACGATTTTTTTTTTTTGCGATCTTATGAGGTGTTATGAGCCGCAGTTTAGACAACCCTTTTATATAGATTTTTCTATTTACATATAGAGAGAGAAGTTTGATTGCCACACAGCTTTTAGGCATATTAGACACCTTCTTTAACTCCTAGTTATATCAGATACTTACTGTCACTCCTAGTTATATTAGACACTTTATATCACTGCTAGTTATATTAGATACTTTCTGTCACTCCTAGCTATATTAGATACTTTCTGTCACTCCTAGTTATTTTAGATACTTTCTGTCACTCCTAGCTATATTAGATACTTTCTGTCACTCCTAGTTATATTAGACACTTTCTGTCACTCCAAGTTATATTAGACACTTTCTGTCACTCCTAGTTATATCAGATACTTCCTGTCACTCCTAGTTATATCAGATACTTACTGTCACTCCTAGTTATATTAGACACTTTATATCACTGCTAGTTATATTAGATACTTTCTGTCACTCCTAGTTATATTAGACACTTTCTGTCACTCCTAGTTATTTTAGATACTTTCTGTCACTCCTAGCTATATTAGATACTTTCTGTCACTCCTAGTTACTTTAGATACTTTCTGTCACTCCTAGCTATATTAGATACTTTCTGTCGCTCCTAGTTATATTAGACACTTTCTGTCACTCCTAGTTATATCAGATACTTACTGTCACTCCTAGTTATATTAGACACTTTATATCACTGCTATTTATATTAGATACTTTCTGTCACTCCTAGCTATATTAGATACTTTCTGTCACTCCTAGTTATATTAGACACTTACTGTCACTCCTAGTTATATTAGACACTTTTGTCACTCCTAGTTATATTAGACACTTTCTGTCACTCCTAGTTATTTTAGATACTTTCTGTCACTCCTAGCTATATTAGATACTTTCTGATACTCCTAGTTATATTAGACACTTTCTGTCACTCCTAGTTATATTAGACACTTTCTATCACTCCTAGTTATATTAGACACTTTCTGTCACTCCTAGTTATATCAGATACTTACTGTCACTCCTAGTTATATTAGACACTTTATATCACTGCTATTTATATTAGATACTTTCTGTCACTCCTAGCTATATTAGATACTTTCTGTCACTCCTAGTTATATTAGACACTTACTGTCACTCCTAGTTATATTAGACACTTTTGTCACTCCTAGTTATATTAGACACTTTCTGTCACTCCTAGTTATTTTAGATACTTTCTGTCACTCCTAGCTATATTAGATACTTTCTGATACTCCTAGTTATATTAGACACTTTCTGTCACTCCTAGTTATATTAGACACTTTCTATCACTCCTAGTTATATTAGACACTTTCTGTCACTCCTAGTTATATTAGACACTTACTGTCACTCCTAGCTATATTAGACACTTTCTGTTATGCCAGTTAGTTGTTTATAATGTTTTATGTCTTTCCTACAACACGCAGATTGTGTATTATGTTGCAGTGATCTCGGTCAGTGACCAATCTGAACCAATAATTTGTTTTGTTTTAAATGTTTTAATGTATTTAATGTGAAGTGTAAACAATTGAATTTCATGTGAAATTAAAACCCAATACACCTTCTTGAACTGCAATATTTTAGTTGTATGATTTTCATGCTATTTTATAATGCCTTTTAGCAGTTTAAAATCTAACACTCATGTGATCTACCGGTTCGCTATTGTCTATATAATGTAAGGAGGGTGAAATCAATTGAAGGAGAGAGAGAGAGAGAGAGAGAGAGAGAGAGAGAAACTCATGTTAACAAAACATTGAATAGAATTGAAACAGTTGTATACAAATATAAAATGTTGATTTGAAATTAAATCCTTTTGAATGTCTCAATGGATGATCGTATTTAACACACTGTGGGTGGGAAACCTTATTATGGTGACATCTGTCCATTTCACCTGGAAATGTTAACAGAATAACCAATGTGGTCCAGTTGAATTCAAGCAGTAGACAAATGTTGATTTATGGCTGAGACTACGTACAGATAGCATATGGCCCAGATGTTATGGCTGAGACTACGTACAGATAGCATGTGGCCCAGATGTTATGGCTGAGACTACGTACAAATAGCATGTGGCCCAGATGTTATGGCTGAGACTACACACAAATAGCGTGTGTTTCAGAAATAGATTTATGTTACATTTTATGAATTAAAGGTGTTGATATAATTAGAATATAGCTCGGAATTAATTTCCTGCTTATATTGTCACTTGACATTTAAGAATATATTTGATTATCACTGTCTTGTTATAATAATTGATGTTTGACTCTGTATACAACAAGTAATGTTTGACTCTATACATAGCATAAGTGATGGTATACTCTATATATCCTACAGGTGAAGGTATACTCTATATATAACATGGGTGATGTTTGACTCTATAAACAATATAGATGATACCTGACTTTACATAACAAAGGGGATGTTTGGCTCTATAAAACATAGATGATACTTGAATCTATATATAACATGGGTGATGTTTGACTCTATATATAACATGGGTGATACTTGAATCTATATATAACATGGGTGATGTTTGACTCTATATATAGCATGGGTGATGTTTGACTCTATATATAACGTGGGTGATACTTGAATCTATATATAACATGGGTGATGTTTGATTCTAAATATAACGTGGATGATACTTGAATCTATATATAACATGGGTGATGTTTGACTCTATATATAACATGGGTGATACTTGAATCTATATATAACATGGGTGATGTTTGACTCTATATATAACATGAGTGATGTTTGACTCTATATATAACGTGGGTGATACTTGACTCTATATATAACAAATGTGATGT
Source organism: Bulinus truncatus (assembly GCA_021962125.1). Classification (NCBI taxonomy): domain Eukaryota; kingdom Metazoa; phylum Mollusca; class Gastropoda; family Planorbidae; genus Bulinus; species Bulinus truncatus. The sequence goes on along the minus strand of JAGDYQ010000009.1, from coordinate 9,542,256 downwards.
TTGACTCTATATATAACATGGGTGATGTTTGACTCTATATATAACAAATGTGATGTTTGACTCTATATATAACATGGGTGATGTTTGACTCTATATACACAAAAGTGATGTTTGGCTCTATATACACAAAAGTGATGTTTGACTCTATATATACAAAAGTGATGTTTGGCTCTATATATAACATGGGTGATGTTTGACTCTATATATGACAAAGGTGACGTTTGACTCTATATATCACAAAGATGATGTTTGACTATATATCACAAATGTAATGTTTGACTCTATATATAACATGGGTGATGTTTGAATCTATATATAACAAAGATGATGTTTGACTCTATATCACAAATGTAATGTTTGACTCTATATATAACATGGGTGATGTTTGAATCTATATATAACAAAGGTGAAGTTTGACTCTATATATCACAAAGGTGATGTTTGACTCTATATCACAAATGTAATGTTTGACTCTATATATAACATGGGTGATGTTTGAATCTATATATAACAAAGGTGAAGTTTGACTCTATATATCACAAAGGTGATGTTTGAATCTATATATAACAAAGGTGAAGTTTGACTTTATATATCACAAAGTTGATGTTTGACTCTATATCTAACAATGTTTGTTATTGAATTCATGAATGTTGACAGTACAGCAATGAATTAATTGAATGTGATAACGTCAAATGATTAGAATTAAAGATTGTGTTGAAATGATTTCAGCCCAAGATATATAAAACACAGTGACAACATTATTTTCATTCCAAGCCGGGGCTCTTAGATTTAAGGTATTAGACTTTTTGAACTTTGACAAATAGATTTTGAAATATTTTTGCAGGTTTTTTTTTTACAAGAAATAAATAAAATTGAACAGGAAATTTCGTTTCCTAGTTTCATTTCCTTCAAGAGATGAATTTTATATTTTATCTAATGAGAATGCACTGATATTACTCCATTAGATATTGCACAGTCAATGACCATAAGATGATTTAATTTATGGAATATTTTCTTTTATTTTATGTATGATTTTTGTAACCCATGATTATATCAGACTTACTTTACACGTTATTAGGTTATGTATGACTTACTGTACACGTTATTAGGTTATATCAGACTTACTGTACACGTTATTTGGTTATGTCAGACTTACTTTACACGTTATTAGGTTATGTCAGTCTTACTGTACACGTTATTAGATTATGTCAGACTTACTTTACACGTTATTTGGTTATGTGAGACTTACTTTACACGTTATTAGGTTATGTCAGACTTACTTTACACGTTATTAATTATGTCAGACTCACTGTACACGTTATTAGGTTATGTCAGACTTACTTTACACGTTATTACTAGAAATAGAAAGTAACAATGTATTTTGTTTGTTTCTCTCCGTCCCAGGTCCTAGGTTCCAGCAGTGAATTTCATTTTCTTCACCCGGGAGTTCCACATGCAAGAACCAAACGAAGTATTTCACATACCCGCCAGTTACGAGGTCATCCAGAGGTCAGTAGAGCATGATACCAGGTCAAATAAATAGCCTTGACTCACCTGCCCCAAACTTTTCAAAGTCATTTATTTCAGAATGGAAGTTATTACAATTGCTGTTGTTGTTGTTTTAACGCGCCATCTTTCACATTAAGTAATTTCTTGTATACATAAGCGCTTCCTGTAGGGACGGATGGTCGTGTGGTAAAGCGCTCGACTGTCGACCTGAAGATACCTGGTTATGTCAGACTTACTTGGTTCTCCGGTGAGGACCAAGGAAATTTTCCAGGTCATGGCTTAAGTCCCCGCTGTCTCTCGTGGTGCCTTCATGGCCATAATACTCCCGACTGTGGTGGGGATGAACGAAATGCACCGCAAAAATCTAAAAATTGTCCCATTTAGGTGGGCGATTTTTTAGAGGAGATGGGTGGTCATTTGGTAAAGCGATCGACTGTTGACCTGAAGGTCTCTGGTTTGATCTCCGGTGAGGACCAATGTATATTTCAAGTCATGGCTTAAGTTCCCGTGGTGCCTCAATGGCCTCTGCACTATCCGGCTAAGGTGGGGATGAAAGAAGGGCAACATATAAACCGTCCCATTATTAGTAGTATATAGGATCTACAAGATTTCGTCTCATCCTTACAGTGACGTCACACACTTTGGGGGAGGGGGGGCTGTCCGCCCCGAGCGGCATTTACTTTGCTAACTTTTAGCATTTCTTTTGCTCGGACGACATTTTTAGAGTCTGCTCCTGGCGCTAGTTCACTTGTGTGTGTGAAATCTGTGTCTTGTAGTAGTAGTAAGAACCGTTAGGAAAAGTAATTCATAGACTTTTAGAGATATAAGAGAATATATTATATTAGAGAATAGAATATATTTCAAATTTCACTAGTTCATTAGTCTATCGAGTTCTATGTAGAGTTATTTTTTTTTAAATCAACGATGGGTGACCATCGATTCTGGTACAGCCAATTTAAATTACTCTTGAAAATATATTCTATAATGGCTGGGTGACGCTTTGGTACTGAGCCGGATATCTGAATGTTGTGTGTAGCCCTGCTTAACAATCGGCCCATTCACTTATATCGACTATAGTGGGGATTGAAAAAAGAAAAATACACCAAAAACATTTGTCACTTTATTGGTTGAAAGAAACTAAGGGATAAACATCTCATGCTCTTGGAGACTTTTACATTTAAGTACATATATGTAATATATAAGTGACCATAACTACATATATGTAATATATAAGTGACCAAAACTACATATATGTAATATATAAGTGACCTAAATTACATTATTTTACAAGTACGTTTTGTAGTGGTATTTGATACACTAAACACTGGGTACATGATGATACACTAAACACTGGGTACATGTTGATACACTAATCACTGGGTACATGTTGATATACTAAACACTGGGTACATGTTGATATACTAAACACTGGGTACATGTTGATACAGTAATCACTGGGTACATGTATATACTAAACACTGGGTACATGTTGATATACTAAACAGTGGGTACATGGTGATACACTAAACACTGGGTACATGGTGATATACTAAACAGTGGGTACATGATGATACACTAAATAGTGGGTACATGATGATACACTAAACACTGGGTACATTTTGATACACTAAACACTGGGTACATTATGATACACTAAACACTGGGTACATTATGATACACTAAACACTGGGTACATTATGATACACTAAACACTGGGTACATTATGATACACTAAACACTGGGTACATTATGATACACTAAACACTGGGTACATTATGATACACTAAACACTGGGTACATTATGATACACTAAACACTGGGTACATTATGATACACTAAACACTGGGTACATTATGATACACTAAACACTGGGTACATTATGATACACTAAACACTGGGTACATTATGATACACTAAACACTGGGTACATTATGATACACTAAACACTGGGTACATTATGATACACTAAACACTGTACTTTATCTGATTTGGCTTCATACGTCTTTTCTGTGGGCTGACTTGGTGGGTGGCGCCCATCCCCTCTCCAAGTCAGCGGCGAATATTTTTGCTTCACCAGGGATTGAACCCTGAAACCTTTGCATGTGAGTCGAGTTCACTATCGACTCCGCTATGGTTTAACAAATTCATAATACACAAATCAGTGTACGTAAGAAATGATTTACCTTTTCATGTATATATCCTAGCTCAAGAAGGTCATCATTTATGTAAAGGTGTAAGCCCCTCAAAACGTAACATGTTTTTACATAAGTCAAAAGAAGTCAGCTATCCAGGCAGGAGCGTCTTTTTGCGATGGGAGATGGGGTGGGGGTTCCATGGTTTTTTGTGACCACTGGTTGTCGTTTCAGGTGAATGAGGAACATGTTTTGACGAACTGACGGACATCAATTTTGGCGGGCTTGACGGAGTGTTTTTTTTTTCCAGTTTGCAATGTCTTATATTTGGAAAATAGAGTAAATAACAAAATAACGTAATAAAATACACTCATTAGTTAATAATCAAATTTACTGAACACGTGTTTGTCATAGTTTACTAAACACGTGATTGTCATAGTTTACTAAACACGTGATTGTCATAGTTTACTAAACACGTGATTTTCATAGTTTACTAAAAACGTGGTTGTCATAGTTTACTGACACGTGATTGTCATAGTTTACTGAACACGTGATTGTCATAACTTGCCATTGTTGACAGATGTTTGTATTGAAGACCACCGCCAGATAAATAAAATCGTCGTCGGCATCCGTCCGTCTCGAGAGACGATGGTGTAGCTAAGATGAGTCTACAAAACACCGCCGGGAATGGCTGTGCAGTCCGACTTGGGAGTGGCAATCCCTGCCGCACTTGTCACACTTGAAGATAGTTGGTTGTTGTTGTAGTTGTTGTAGCTGTTCTTTTTTCCGCTTCCGTCTTGTTCTTTTCAGGGCAGCATTATCCTGTCGCTCAGCCTCTGCGCGCAATGAACCCTGCCGGACAGCGAGCCTCCATGAGTGGCGGTCGGCTGCTTGGCTCTCCCAGGAGTTGGGGTTAATGGAGCACTCTTTCATATCCTTTTTGCAGGTGTCTTTGTAGCGCATTTTAGGTCGCCCTGTTTTCCTCTGGCCGGTAACTAACTCGCCATAGAGTAGGTCTTTCGGGATGCGGCCTGCGTCCATTCTTTTGACATGACCGAGCCATCTGAGGCGTCTCCGGCTGAGAACTGCAAACAAGCTGCTCATGTTGGCCCTCTCTAGCACCCCAGTGTTGGGGATCTTGTCTTGCCACTTTATCTGCAGTATACGTCGCAGGCACCTCATGTGGAAATTGTTTAGCTTTCTTTCGTGCCTCGCGTAAGTGGTCCACGTCTCGCATCAATAGAGGAGGGTACTAAGTATGCAGTCCTGGTAGACGCGCAATCTGGTATTTTCGGTGAGGCTGGGGTTTTCCCACACACGTTGCTTTAGTCTCGCCATGACTGTGGCTGCCCTAGCGATTCTGCAATCGATCTCCGGGTCTATGGACGACCTCTAGGGTGTGCCCATCGATGTCAATGCTTGGGGGTGTATCTGTACCCTGTGCCATGACATTCGTCTTTTTCAGGCTGATAGTCAGTCCAAACTCCTTGCATGCATGGGAGAGGCGGGTGACAAGCTGCTGCAGTCCGTCTTCAGTGTGTGATGTCAAGGCTGCGTCATCAGCAAAGAGCAGCTCGCGAATTAGGACCTTTGTGACTTTGGTCTTTGCACGGAGGCGGGCTATGTTATAGAGCTTGCCATCGGACCTTGTATGGATGTAAACACCCTCGCTGCAATCCTTGAAGGCGTATTGGAGGAGCATGGAAAAGAAAATGCCGAAGAGTGTAGGTGCAAGGACGCAGCCCTGTTTTACTCCGCTGCTGACTGGGAAGGCCTCGGAGATTGCGCCGTTGTAGCAAACCGTGCTATGCATGTTGTCGTGGAAGGACATGACCACTGCAAGCAGGTGTGGGGGGGCAGCCAATCTTTTGCAGCAAGCTGAAGAGTCCACTTCGACTTACTAGATCAAACGCCTTTGTGAGGTCGACGAAAGCGATGTAGAGTGGCACCTGCTGTTCCTGACACTTCTCTTGAAGTTGACGTAGTGAGAAGATCATGTCCACTGTTGATCGGCCAGCCCTGAAGCCACACTGTGACTCTGGGTAGACTCGGGAGGCGAGGGCCTGCAGGCGGTTTAGAGCGACGCGGGCGAAAGCTTTGCCGACGATGCTGAGGAGGGAGATGCCCCGGTAGTTATTACAGTCGCTCCGGTCCCCTTTGTTCTTGTATAGTGTGATAATTTTGGCATCCCTCATGTCTTGGGGGATATAGCCCTGTTCCCAGCATCGACTTAGGAGGTCGTGCAATGGCTTTAGCAGTGTTGGTTTTCCGCTCTTCAGAACTTCTGGTGGGATTCCATCGCTACCGGGTGCCTTTCCGTTTGCAAGGCAGTCGATGGCTTTGCTTAGTTCATCCACGGTGGGTGTGGTGTCTAGCTCCTCCATGACAGGCAGATCTGGGATAGCGCCAAGGGCGGCATCAGTCACAGTGTTCTGGGTTGCGTATAGCTCCAGGTAGTGTTCGGTCCACCCCTGCATCTGTTTTTCCTGGTCCATGATGACCTCTCCTGTTTTGGATATAAGGGGGCCGGTTTTGGAGGGAGTTGGGCCTATTGCCTTTTTGATGCCCTCGTACATCCCTCTTGCGTTTCCTGTATCGGCAGTTGCCTGGATGCTGCTACAGAGGTTCAACCAGTAGGAGTTGGCGCATCTGCGGGCGGTCTGCTGGGCTTTGCTCCTGGCTGTCCGTAGGGCTTTTAGTGTGTTGGGACTGGGCCTGGCCTTGTAGGCCAGTAGGGCTTTCCTTTTTACCTCGGTAACGGGTTCCATTTCCTCCCAGTGGGCCTCGTACCAATCGGCGTTTTTCCGCTCTATCTTTCCATAGGTGGTGATGGCGGAGTTATATACGACATCACGCAGACGCGACCACCTAGAGTCGATGGTGTCAACTGCTAACTTTCTTTCACTGAGTGTAACTTCCAGACTGCTGATAAACTGTTGGTTTTTTTTCGGGATTTCTGGCACAGTTGATATTGATGCGTGGGCGACCTTTTTTCTTGGAGTGATGCAGTTTCTTCGGCGTTATGCGCACCTTGCTTGCCACGAGGGCGTGGTCCGTGTCGCAGTCTGCACTGTGGTAGCTACGGGTGAGGAGGATACTGTCGATATTCCCTCTTCTGGTGAGGACGAGGTCGAGTTGGTGCCAGTGGCGGGAGCGTGGGTGCCTCCATGACACCTGATGTATCTCTTTGCACCTGAAGAAGGTGTTGGTCACGCACAGGCCATGGTGGCACGAGAGCTCAAGCAGTCTCTGGCCATTTTCATTTATCTTTCCCCTCCCAAAGCTTCCGAGACAGGTGGGCCAAGCCACATGGTCAGCTCCTACCCTTGCGTTGAAATCGCCAAGGAGATAAAGGCTATCGGTGCTAGGAATCTTCAATAGCGCTTCATCCAGGGACTGGTAAAATTGATCTTTCTCCTCGGCAGTGGAGCAGAGGGTTGGAGCATACACGCTGAATATGTGAGCTGGGCCAGAGGACGTTGACAGTCGGAGGATTAGTAATCTCTCAGAGCCGTCTGTTGGGGGCTCTATGAATCTGACAAGCGTGTTTTTCACCGCGAAGCCAACACCGTGTTGCCTCGGTTGGTCTGAGGACTTCCCTTGCCAATAGAATGTGTAGTTAGCTTCTCTGATGGTGCCGGTTTCAGCCAGCCGGGTCTCCTGTAGAGCGGCGATGTCGATGTTTAGTCGTGAGAGTTCCCTGTCGATGACAGCGGTCTTCCTTGCGTCATTAATCTGCTGAAGGTCAGATGTGAGCCCGGTACACATGGTCCTGATGTTCCAGCTTGCGAATCGAAGAGCTGGAGGCTTCTTGCTAGTTCTTATCTTGAATTTGCCTGGTGCGTGTGTTTTTTGGCCCACTTTTTGAGAAGTGCATCTCTAATCCCCACGCACCCAGTAGGGCAGGTGAGCCATGGCGAGACAGCACCCAACTGGCTGGGGGCTGCCCAGCTTGAGGCGGGCGGTAGCTGTCCAATGAGGCGCGATGACCTCTCCCACCGTCAAAAGAGACCCCTGGCGCTCGTTTCCTTCGCCAATCGATGAGCTTAGAACCGGTAACTGTCCCCTTCCGTGTTGTATCGACATCGTGCGACGACGCTGGAGCATCCTCTCCAGTTTAGCTACAGAGCCTGGGCAGGGTAATATGGAGGGATATCTGTTGCCCGTGCAGCAGTCCCCCCCTCTCCGCGCAACTGAGGGATCCAAGGGAAAGACAGAGTCGATACGGCTTGGCTTCAGCTGCGCCGCAGGAGTTGCCGGCGTTGACAATATAGGGTCTGGCCGCCTTGGGAACTCCAGCTCCGGATTTCTTTTCAGGGTTTACTCCCTTAGCCTATCCTCGTAGGAGGTATGCCGCTAGGCAGCGGAGGTTTGAAAACAGAGTTTTCCTTCTCCTAGATGAGCTACCAACCGAGGTTGACGAGCCCCATCTGCCCGAAACGGCTGGTTTTGAGGCGCCAGTGAACCGCCTTCGCCCCTTCTCCTGTCAGTGGAAACAGTTTCGCCGGGCTTAGTAGCTAAGCCGCACGAGAAGGCCAGGAGTTGGACTTGGTTGTCAGAGGCTATTTGAGACGCACGCCATTGGGAGCATTTTATTTGTTAGTGGGAGCTTATCCCCGCTACCAACCCCCGGCAGTAACAACCTTGAAACTTTACACTTTAATATTCATTCAGTTAACACAGTTAACATATGTTGCTTCATTTACATTAATTGCATTGATGAAATACAAGTGAATTAAATTAACTCTCGTCCAAAAGTTAAACCGCCGAAATTTAAACCCACCAGATAAGTAAAATTGAAAAAAAAATGCTAAATTTGACTTCCATTTTTCTAATTTAATGCGTTTTTTGTACTTACGATCTATAAAGTATTTTAAACAGGAAAACAGCCCCAATCCGCCAATCCGCCTTTCCCAAGCCGTACCCGAAAAACGCCCCTGTGTCCAGGGTTTTTATATCAATGACAACAACGGAAGTAATGTGTTGAAAGAAGGCGTGGCAGTTATTCATTTTGTTTGTTTGTTTGTCTGTATGTTGACATTCTTTTTTCATTGAATTAAAATGAACTATTTTCATGACCTTGTTTCCACTTTGACCCAAATGTCTGCTGTTATGTCCAGGTCAGGTCAGCCTTCCAGCAGTCCGGATACAGAAGAATTAAGAGAGGGTACAAGGACGTGAATAAACTTCTGGAGTCTCACAAATTAGCAGCCTCGCTCAAAGCTAAACCCGTGCTGGCCAACAAAGAGGATGGAACCAAAGGTTCTCACACTAAACTGAAACTGCCCAACGACCCGGACTTCGAGAAACAGTGGTACCTGGTGAGTAGTTCAACTGGTCGTACAAAGTTTTTATGTAGATCTGTGCCTAAACCTTATGGCACTGAGATAAATGTGTTTGATATGTTGTTCTGTTCAGTATCCATATTAAATATGTCCCTAAACCAACACTCAGAGGAGATAAATGTGTTTGATATGTTGTTCTGTTCAGTATCCATATTAAATATGTCCCTAAACCAACACTCAGTGGAGATAAATGTGTTTGATCTGTTGTTCTGTTCAGTATCACTATTAAATATGTCCCTAAACCAACACTCAGTGGAGATAGATGTGCTTGGTCTGTTCTTCTGTCCAGTATCCGGGTCGGCAACCTTTTGAGATGAAAGAGCCAAAAGTTATAATTTACAATTTTCTCAGTTTTTAAAGAGCCACTCAAATTGTTTAATTCAATATTATCGTATTTGATTAGGAATAGGTATATAAAATAATATCATGAAAATTATTTGCGCATTGAACTGAAAGGCCGCAATTTGACATCGAAAGAGTCGCAACTTGACATCGAAAGAGCCGCATGTGGCTCGCGAGCCGTAGGTTGCCTACCCCTGCCCTAAACCAACACTGTGGAGAAGGATGTAGGCTATCTGATATTTTGTTCTGTTCAGTATCCATCTTGACAGCTACCACCCTTCAAACAGTTTGACCTCTGCCCTTGGGAGGGTATAATTGACCAGGTCACTGTGGTGCGAATCGGCAACATGTTCATAGCAATATACTGTGCTACTGTTTCACAGCCGGACAGACTGTGAGAATCGTCTAAGTTATATACTGTGCTACTGTTTCACAGCGGACAGACTGTGAGAATCGTCTCAGTTATATACTGTGCTACTGTTTCACAGCGGACAGACTGTGAGAATCGTCTCAGTTATATACTGTGCTACTGTTTCACAGCCGGACAGACTGTGAGAATCGTCTCAGTTATATACTGTGCTACTGTTTCACAGCCGGACAGACTGTGAAAATCGTCTCAGTTATATACTGTGCTACTGTTTCACAGCCAGACAGACTGTGAGAATCGTCTCAGTTATATACTGTGTCTGGAATGTGTGTCTTAGTGTGTTAGTTCATGAATTGCTTTACAGTCAACATATTATTTTTTTATTTATTTTAATCAAAATCTGACTGGCTGCATATAGTCATCATATTTTAAGTAAATGTACACTTGGTGATATGTTGATTGCTTGATTGAGTTGATAAAGTCACCAGGTTATACATAGGCTGTTTAATTGATTTATCTTACTTCTTAGGTATAATAATTGTAATTTTATATAGAAATAGATTTGATGATTGATTGTGTAGACAGTAGTAGATATTGATTTCTGACTGACTGAACTTTTTGGATTAAAGGAATGGAATAATTGGTCAGCTGATGTGGAATGTTAACTGACTAACTGACAGGCTGTCTTTGATTAAGCTGTGAGTATCATCAATAATAATTGATCTGCTGATTGATTCTGTATAGTAGAGTTTCAATTCATCCCCACCCACAGGTGCCGTGAATTGCATGTTGTCGAAAGAGACCCTTCCTGAGAATAGTGGCTACATAGTCTTTCTAAATCAGATATAGCTATTGATAAATCTGTTGTAGCTTTTGCTTATTAATTTCTAGCTATTGCTACGTCTGGCCCAAAAAAAACTTGTTTCTATCAACATGGTCTAGCGAATCTCAAATGTCAGATAGCACTGCTCAGTGACATCTGAGAATCCTAAACAGACTGACATTCTGATCAGGTCTTATTCATACAAGGCTATTGCACACATAGCCTACATAAAAACATTCTAATTTATTCATGCACTTATAGATAGCATCTAAAAAATTCATGTCAACGTCATTGAGTTTCTGTCTGAGAGGATAAAACCAGAACAGAATCACCGGGTGAAACATTACTTCTGTTGTGGGTTGTTTACTCTCTGTATGTTGTGTGTCTCTGATTCTTTACTTTCTGTATGTTGTGTGCTGTGGTCTTCTTACGTTCAGTTATTGTAGATTTAAATATAGACTTCTACACACACAGAACAGTTACATATATATATATATATATAGACTTCTACACACACAGAACAATTACATATATAAATATAGACTTCTACACACAGAACAGTTACATATATAAATATAGACTTCTACACACACAGAACAGTTACATATATAAATATAGACTTCTACACACACAGAACAGCTACATATATAAATATAGACTTCTACACACACAGAACAGTTACATATATAAATATAGACATCTACACACACAGAACAGTTACATATATAAATATAGACATCTACACACAGAACAGTTACATATATAAATATAGACATCTACACACACAGAACAGCTACATATATAAATATAGACATCTACACACAGAACAGTTACATATATAAATATAGACTTCTACACTAGGGGGTATGACTAAAATATAAACCTATATCCCCATTTCATATTTGGTGGAGCTTTGTATCACAAATAAAGAAAATATGGGTATTTTTTGTCTTGCATAAAAAAGTTCACCCTCCGATCGACACGAATCTTTTATAACACACAAATTTTCAAATATTTCAAGAAAGGTTTCACCATTACAAATAAAAGGGACATAAGTATAATATTGATAATTTTTACAATGTTACAATGTACATTTCTATTGTCCATTAGTAGAAGAAATTAAATGTTCAATTTTTTAATGGACGTGCAAGTGGAAGTAAATCTTGTATCACTTTAATTGCACGCTCTGCACAGATATTAGAATGCTTCGATGGTATAGAAGTTGGATCTGTGGACCAAAATATCTTTAATGACCTCAAAGTCTTTGTCTGCTGCTTACAAGCTTATGATAAATTATCAAAGTCAGTAGTATTGAAACACTGGGCAGTGAACCAGATATCAGCCCACGTACCACTGATGAAATCACATGCTGCTATAGCTGTTTGCAGATATGCCTACTCATCAGAACGAATGATGACAAACAATAAATTGCCCTTGAGTTCCATCTCGCATTACTGATTTTTGGAAGTGATTGAAAATTTACTTTTGGGAAGCTTCCTCTAGTTTTGAAAATCCTGTAGCATTTTGTTAAAGCCATGTCATCTCGCCAGCACTCTTGTTCTGATTTCTTTAGTGGTGCTCCAGCATTATCAAATGATGTTTTGAGTTGTTCATACTTTTCTGTTATTGTTGAAACAAACGAGTAGCCGATGTTTGGTGAAGTTGTTGATGTACTAAAATGATCATTCATGACATGTTTCAATATTGTATCTAGAATGTGGTGATATCATCCAACGTATACAGCTTTTCTAATCCAACATCTTGAAATTGTTTCTGTAACAGAGTGACTGCACCAATTCTTCTTCAAGTATTTGCTGCAGTTGTGTCAGAGACAATCATTTTTATTCATTGAGCACAGTTTTCATTCGGGAAAAGTGGAGAAGAGTAGTATGGCAGGCTAGGGCCCTAAATGAGATGTAGAGCCAAAGAAAGAAAGAAGACAGTTTTTTTTCATTGAATATTGTCTCCCCTTTTGCATTTGCCAGCTGAAAAACAGCGAGTCTGACCTCCCTTTTTTCATTTTTTATAACAACAACCTCATATGCTTTATTTTGTATGGTCTTTTCATCAAATTGTAAGCATTAGTGTTCTTTTTAAAAGTTTTCCTTGAAATTACTTTGTAATTTTTCTCCTTCTTTCATTAGACCTTTGTAAATGCCGCTTTGACTTGGAGTAGATATGCAAACTCCAGTTCCCGACTTTTTGGACCTTCCTTGTACTCAATTTTTGCTGCAGTCACTAAAGGCATTGAAGAAGTTTTGGCTTTTAGACTTTAATGGTCTCTCATTATCTTTACTACTACTGGAACACAGTTCTTTGCTCACAAAATATTCTTTACTCACAGAATCTTCTGTATCCGAGACACTTGATTCAACACTTTCTTCAGTAAAGCTTTCTGTGACTGGCACTTTCCTTTTATGTCTTTCAAACTTCTTAACAACTTTGTACGATCATGTCTTTTCTGCTCTTTACATCAGAAGCAATTGTTTTATATCTGTTCACGATATGTAGTTCCATTGGGATTTTTCGCATTTGATCAAGACTGTCAACAGTCTTTGGTGATTTAATGCCTTTTCGGAACTGCACTAAATTTGAAGACCAAATTCTCTTGCTCGTCTCGAAGCGGGGGCATTTTTGACAGAACTGCTCGGAGACAATCCAGAAATGACACAAATACTAATTATGCATATAATAGTTGCCAACTAAAATGCTGACGGTGCATGGAACAACAAAGAACAAAATTACAGTTAAAATACTAAATGTGGGTATGACATACGATTTACTGGGCGTGTGGAGGGTGAACTTTTTTAACACAGTCTTTTGATTAACGTCAACGAGACACGCCTTTGTGAATGTAGTCCTTTTGACCAGTTCAATGGTATATGTCCAGATATAGATAGATAGATAGATAGATAGATAGATAGATTAGATAGATTAGATAGATAGATAGATAGATAGATAGATAGATAGATAGATAGATAGATAGATAGATAGATAGATAGATAGATAGATAGATAGATAGATAGATAGATAGATAGATAGATAGATAGATAGATAGATAGATGTTTAATATAATATACTATTTTCAATATTTGTGCGTGTACGGTTGCTTGTGTGGTGTACGGTTGTTTTTGTGGTGAATGGTTTGTTTGTGTTGTGTACGGTTGTTTGTGTGGTGAATATGTTGTTTGTGTGGTGTACGGTTGTTTGTGTGGTGTACGTTTATTTGTGTGGTGTATATCTAACAAATCAAAATGTAGTTGTGAGCTCCTAATGTATTCAAAAAATTGATTTCTGTGATAACTCACGAAACGGGATATCACTGTGATATCTGCTTCAGCATAAATGAAAAATATTTGCAGCTATAGGACAAAATGGGTTAAACTGACATCCAATGAAATAATTTGAATTAGAAATTTATTTTTGTGGATCAATATTTTAATGAGGCGTAAATGAATCACGCTATAATCAAATGAAAGTTTTTTTCTCCTCCCCCCCCCACCCCCCGAAACAAAAAATCAATTTATGAAGAAACACTGCAGGGGACAGAAGTACAAAATGTATTTACAGGGAAACATTTCAATCAGCTGACGATGTCAACAATAGATTGAACGCAACACCAACCACCCTTGACTTTTTATCTCCTGTTCTGCAGAGTCTTTCAGTCCAGTGTTTGTGAGGCAAGTCTATAAGGCAAGCGCTGATAGATCTCCAACATCATTTCCTGTCTGTCTTGCATGACGAGACGAACCGGGAGAATACATTTAGTGAAGTTTGATACTTTGTCCTAATGGAAGAGCTGGACATTGGGATATCTTTTGTATTAACGTGAGTTAGACTTTGATGGACGGATGATTGAGGAACATTAGCCTGTCGTATCACTCGTTGAACATTGTATTATGATGGAGAAACATTCGTTATTTATATTTATATATCCCTGGTTGATGGAGGAACATTAGTGTTATATATATTTATATATCACTGGTTGAACATTGTATTATGATGGAAGAACATTAGTGTTATATATATTTATATATCACTGGTTGAACATTGGATTATCATGGAGGAACCTTAGCTATATCGCTGGATTAATGAACATTGTATTATCACGGACTCCTCTTCTAATATAGCCACTTGTGATTTATTGGCTACATAGTCTGTGAGTCTGTCTCTCAGCTCAGGTATTGGAATGTATAAAGGACTGCAACATTTTTGTGCAATATTTAATGGATTTGTACAAATTAATGTTGTTATTTGTTGTTGTTTTTTTTTTTTTTACAACCATTGCTACATTTTTAAATATTTTATTACATAATAAACCAAATTTGTCAGGACTAAATTGATTTTCAAACACTGTCGATATTTCGGTAATGTACTACAAGTAAAAGATACAACTCGGGTAAACAAATCAATTCAAAAGTCAACTCAGAGATGGTCTGTCTTTGAAAAGTTTATCATAGCTGCCTAGAGGAAAAGAACATTCATTACTTGGCAAACTGTACCGCGGGTAGAGACGGAGGCAATGGCTGACATCCTATACGTCAAGTGACTTAATTTGTCATCGAATCAGACGTAGGGGTAGGGCGAGAGGGAGGGGTCCAAGACATCAGACATAAAGATGCTTTTATCGGATTCTACAAAGAATCAATCAAGTGGTCCCTGTGGGATCAGCCTCGCCGACTACTGACGCTGGTACTTGATGACAGCGTCACTGACATTGCCACTAGATGACACAGTTACTGACATTGCCTCTAGATTACACAGTCACTGACATTGCCACTAGATGACATGGTCACTGACATTGCCACTAGATAACACAGTTACTGACATTGCCACTAGATTACACAGTCACTGACATTGTCACTAGATGACATAGTTACTGACATTGCCAATAGATGACACAGTCACTGACATTGCCTATAGATGGCATAGTTACTGACATTACCACTAGATGACACAGTCACTGACATTGCCACTAGATGACATAGTCACTGACATTACATTACCACTAGATGACATAGTCACTGACATTGCCACTTGATGTGACACTATCATGAAATGGCCAGTATATGACTTAATGATATTGCCACTAGATAACACAATCACTAACATCGTAACTTGATGACATAGTCACTGGCATTGTCACTTGATGTGACAATGATACTATAGTCACAACCACTGACATTGCCCCTAGATGACACAATCACTGAAATGTTTGTGTGTCTATGTTTGTGTACCTATGTTTGTGTATCTATGTTTGTGTATCTATGTTTGTGTATCTATGTTTGTGTATCTATGTTTGTGTGTCTATGTTTGTGTATTTATGTTTGTGTGTCTATGTTTGTGTGTCTATGTCTGTGTGTCTATGTTTGTGTGTCTATGTCTATGTGTCTATGTTTGTGTATCTATGTTTGTGTATTTATGTTTGTGTACCTATGTTTGTGTATCTATGTTTGTGTATCTATGTTTGTGTATCTTTGTTTGGTTACCTATGTTTGTGTATCTATGTTTGTGTATCTATGTTTGAGTATCTATGTTTGTGTGTCTATGTTTGTGTATCTATGTTTGTGTGTCTATGTTTGTGTATTTATGTTTGTGTTTTTATGTTCGTGTGTCTATGTTTGTGTATATTTGTTTGTGTATCTATGTTTGTGTATCTATGTTTGTGTGTCTATGTTTGTCTGTCTATGTTTGAGTATCTATGTTTGTGTATCTATGTTTGTGTATCTATGTTTGTGTATCTATGTTTGTGTATTTATGTTCGTGTGTCTATGTTCGTGTGTCTATGGTTGTGTATCTATGTTTGTGTATCTATGTTTGTGTGTCTATGTTTGAGTATCTATGTGTGTGTATCTATGTTCGTGTATGTATGTTTGTGTATCAATGTTCGTGTACCTATGTTTGTGTATCTATGTCTGTGTGTCTATGTTTGTGTATCTATGTTTGTGTATCTATGTTCGTGTGTCTATGTTTGTGTATTTTTGTTTGTGTATCTATGTTTGTGTATCTATGTTTGAGTATCTATATTTGTGTATCTATGTTTGTGTATCTATGTTTGTGTATTTATGTTCGTGTGTCTATGTTTGTGTATCTATGTTTGTGTATCTATGTTTGTGTATTTATGTTCGTGTGTCTATGTTCGTGTTTCTATGTTTGTGTATCTATGTTTGTGTATCTATGTTTTGTATCTTTGTTTGGTTACCTATGTTTGTGTATCTATGTTTGTGTATCTATGTTTGAGTATCTATGTTTGTGTGTCTATGTTTGTGTATCTATGTTTGTGTGTCTATGTTTGTGTATTTATGTTTGTGTTTTTATGTTCGTGTGTCTATGTTTGTGTATATTTGTTTGTGTATCTATGGTTGTGTATCTATGTTTGTGTGTCTATGTTTGTCTGTCTATGTTTGAGTATCTATATTTGTGTATCTATGTTTGTGTATCTATGTTTGTGTATCTATGTTTGTGTATTTATGTTCGTGTGTCTATGTTCGTGTGTCTATGTTTGAGTATCTATGTGTGTGTATCTATGTTCGTGTATGTATTTTTGTGTATCAATGTTCGTGTACCTATGTTTGTGTATCTATGTCTGTGTGTCTATGTTTGTGTATCTATGTTTGTGTATCTATGTTCGTGTGTCTATGTTTGTGTATTTTTGTTTGTGTATCTATGTTTGTGTATCTATGTTTGAGTATCTATATTTGTGTATCTATGTTTGTGTATCTATGTTTGTGTATTATGTTCGTGTGTCTATGTTCGTGTTTCTATGTTTGTGTATCTATGTTTGTGTATCTATGTTTGTGTGTCAATGTTTGAGTATCTATGTGTGTGTATCTATGTTCGTGTATGTATGTTTGTGTATCTATGTTCGTGTACCAATGTTTGTGTATCTATGTATGTGTATCTATGTTTGTGTGTCTATGTTTGTGTATCTATGTTTGTGTATCTATGTTTGTGTATGTAGTTTGTCTATTTAAAGTATGTGCTATGTGGTGCTCGTCTTCTCTTGTCTCATCAGTTCATGACTTGTATCTGCCAGTATCTGCCAATATCTGCCAGTATCTGCCAGTATCTTGTTCAGAATTTGTTGTTTTTCATTTTTTTAATTTGATTGTTGTAAGATTAGTTGTTTGTTTGTTGTTTTTTTTTTTTGAATGTCCACTTTTCTAAAGAAATATAATTGACTGAATCAAAATTCAGACAAACGAAAATTTAAATTCCATCATCCTTATAGTAAAAAAAAAACTGTAATCTACATGTGGATACAGCCTCAACTAGACGTAGCCTCACCGCAGCTTTGCCCCCCTTTCATCTGCAATCTCAGCATACCGGACCTGTCAGGACTCATTCCACACACAGACTTCCCCTCCGTCTTTACTTTCCACACCCGATGCTTCCCAGCATCCATTGGACCTGTAACTGAATTTAAAGTGTGACACTACACTGTATGTAGTGATAATGTCCTCCCCCCCCCCCCCAACATTACTAGGGACAATAAGACCCCCCCCCCACTTTACATTACTAGGAGCAATAAGAACTTCCCCCCTCCTTGACATTGCTCGGGGTAATAAGCCCCCTTCCATTTTTACATCACTCGGTGTAATGTGCCCCCTCCCCCACTTAGCTAAGACACGACAGGAAGACCTTTGAAAGGTCAGAAGATTACGTTATTGCATATCACTCTGTTGTTTCTCCCGTCTCTCTATCCCAGCTGCACGACGTTAATTCAGTTTTTTCGTGCCACCAGATCAGACACTCACTGGAACGTCATGAAAATCGCCCAGCCTCTGGTCGGGCCGTTAAATCCTACAGCTGTCAGCGTCACTGTATTCAAACACGGTTATGGCGCAAGGAGGTGATATAAAATCAAAATTGATATTCGTCATGTCACCTGATATCACGATGTACGTAAAGTCATCTGATATCACGATATACGTAATGTAATCTGATAGCATGATACTCGTAAAGTCATCTGATATCATGATATACGTAATGTCATCTGAAATTTAGATAATGCATAATGTCATATACATGTACTGACATTCCTATATGTAATATGATCTAGAACTATGATAAATGTAATGTCATCTGAAACTACAATATACGGAAGGACATTTGAATTCATGATTAATGTATGTCATCTGAAATTATGATAAAAGTCGTTATGCCATCTGACATTTAAATATAATTGAACTTATCTGAATGCATACAGTTGATATGTATGCCTAATATGTGAATTGTGAAGTAATACACTTACATATAATGACTTTTAACTGATCCCTGGATTCTTACTTTGATTCAGATTATAACTCTGTCGATGACTATTCTAGTTCATCCAAAATTATGAAGCGTATTGAGCCGTTGATAGCCATATTTCATCTGTCACATAATTTGTGTGTGTCATGTGACACGAATAATAATTAGTTGTCAACATTACAAAAAGCAAATCTCGGTATTTGAAAAAGGCTCATGGTCCTATGTACGAGCAAAGTTGGAGTGAAATATTTTATTGAGTCGAGATTATCTTCCCCAGACGCTTATCTTAAAATGGGTGTCTGAAATAAGTCTGAGGAAGCAAAGTTAGCTGGACATTGTGCTAGTCAAACAGTCCATCCATTTACAGAGACTATAGAGACTGGACATTGTGCTAGTCAAACAGTCCATCCATTTACAGAGACTATAGAGACTGGACATTGTGCTAGTCAAACAGTCCATCCTTATACAAAGACTGGACATTGTGCTAGTCAAACAGTCCATCCATATACAAAGACTGGACATTGTGCTAGTCAAACAGTCCATCTATTTACAGATGTTACAGAAACTGATGAATTCTATTTCATCCGTACTCGATGTTCCTCAACATTTTAAAAATAGCGGGTTGTTTCGAACGAATTGTTTTTATATTTTCACTGAGCATTATGTATGTTATTTTACTCACTAGTTGACCATTCCACAACATATATAGTAGTCTGTTGTCCCCATGAGTTGACCATTCCACAACATATATGGTAGTCTGTTGTCCCCATGAGTGAACCATTCCACAACATATATGGTAGTCTGTTGTCCCCATGAGTTGACCATTCCACAACATATATGGTAGTCTGTTGTCCCCATGATTTGACCATTCCACAACATATATGGTAGTCTGTTGTCCCCATGAGTTGACCATTCCACAACATATATGGTAGTCTGTTGTCCCCATGAGTTGACCATTCCACAACATATATGGTAGTCTGTTGTCCCCATGAGTGGACCATTCATAAACAAACATAATACTTTGTCTTCTCACTATTTAATCACTGTATTACCAATCTGTTGATCTGTGTCTCCACTATTTAACCCCTCTATTACCAATCAGTTGATCTTGTGTCTCCACTATTTAACCCCTCTTTTACCAATCTGTTGATCTGTGTCTCCACTATTTAACCCCTCTATTACCAATCTGTTGATCTGTCGTCTTCAGAGAAACACTGGACAGTCCGGTGGTGTCAAGGGACTGGACCTCAATGTGATGGCAGCATGGGACATGGGCTACTCGGGTGCTGGAGTGACCACAGCTATAATGGACGATGGTAAGAATATGTAAACATTACATTTTTATCAACGGATTGTAAAAAAAAAATATACCTTGATTAATATATCAATGAATGTAGTCTAATGATAGAGTACTTGATTTATATAGTACATGATAGAGTACTTCTAAAATATCTTGATTTATATAGTGCATGATAGAGTACTTCTAAAATATCTTGATTTATATATTATACTAGTTGCAAGTACCCGGCTTTGCCCGGGTTTAAAATAAGGTTTTCTGTTTACCTTCTGCTTTCTCCCTACCCCTTCTCTCCCTTCCTCTCTCTCCCTCCCTCCCTCTCTCTCCCTTTCCCTTCCTCCCTTTCTCCCTCCCTCCATCTCCCTCCCTCTCCCTCGCTCTCTCTCCCATCTCTCTCCCTTCCAACCTCCCTCTCCCATCTCCCCTCTCCCCTTCGTTCTCTCCCCCTGTCCATCCCCCTCCCTACCTCTCTCCCCTTCCTCCTTCCCTCTCTCCCTCCCTGCCCCCTCTCTCTCTCTTTATCTCTTCCTCCCATTTTTCTCATCCTCTCTCCCTCTTCACCTCTCTCCCTCTTCCTCCCTCCCTCATTCCCTCTCTCCCTCCCTGCCCCCCTCACTCTTTATCTCTCTCTCTCCCTCCCTCTCTCCCACCCTCTCTCCCTCCCTCCCCTCTCTCCCTCCCTACCCCCTCCATCTCTCCCACCCTCTCTCCCTCCCTCCCCTTTCCACCTCTCTCTCCCTCCTCCTCTCTCCCCCTTCCTCCCTCCCTCATTCCCTCTCTCTCCCTGCCTGCCCCCCGTTATTTATCGATTTGGTGAACTTTCAGCATTTTGGTCAAATTAACGATTTTAGGTATTGCGTTAAAAATTTTAATCGCAAATTTTTTTTTTGACGCGTTAATTGCAAATTAACGCAGTTTAATCAGCAGCCCTAATATATATATATATATATATATATATATATATATATATATATATATATATATATATATTATTATTATGGCTTCACACTTCTTCTAAAATCCTTCTTCATTCCTTTACCTTCCTCAAACTGTACACATCAGAGAGCATGAAAAAACATCAACAATTCTTTGCATCACAAAGGCACAATACAGCACCAGCGCGCAAGTTCTATTCGATCATAGGGAAATGACGTCACAGAGGAATTTTATTTATGGCGCCGTCGAGATTACTTTAATATAGTAAAATACTAAAATAAAAAAAATTAATTACAATTAAACTACCCATCGAGATGAAACGAAACCTGTCCTATAACCTTCCCCATGTAATTATGTGTATGTGTAACAAATTTCACGTTATTTGTTTGTCTGGATCTTGAGTTATAAGGAAAAAGACAGACAGACAGACAGACAGACAGACAGACAGACAACGAATGCGTCTTATAAGTATAGAGATGATAGAGTTTGAAGAAATACCAAGTCCAAAATATCTCATGTTATAATTTTATCATTTCATAAATGTAAGAGATACAAACTGGCATGCATGATTTTATTTAGTCAATTTATTTTTTTTATAAAAACGGATTTAAGGAATTTTTTAGTACAATTTAATAAAAGAATGTTTCTTTAAGTTGTTTTATTGTACACTTGTAAACTGAATCTAAATGAATAAAACAATGTTGTGTATCTAGTATGAAAAGTAATGACTAGAATCACTTTGTTTTATATTTAGGACTAGCTGTACCCTGCAAAGCTTCGCAGGAAGATAGACTATTGTAAAGCCATTGCCGAACCTAGGATTTGGGGGCCCTGCATTTTGACATCGATACCATGACATGAGATTATGTACTTAATATTTAATGTAAAAAATAATTTTGGAGGCTCCCCTCAAGCTGGAGCCTGGTGTGGCTTTCGATTTTGGACCCCCCCCCCCACCCTAGTTACGCCTCTGTGTTCAGATTTGATACATATTTTCAAAATTATTTCGTTTTTTTTTTAAGTTATGAAATAGTTAAAAACCTAATTAGTTGTTGTTTCTTTTTCTAATTAGTTGTTGTTTCTTTTTCTTACAACATCCTAAAGGAAACATTATTTCAATAAAAAAAATGTCAAAGATATCTAGTTAGTTACAACTAAAAGGATACATTCTGAAAAAAAAAACTAAAACAAAATGTGTCTCTGGGAGGAATCGAACCTGGATAGTCGGCATAAAAAATAAGTCAGCCCCAAGCTGCTTTAACCATTCTGCCACCAGGTCACTCTAACTAAGCTACAATTTTAATGTACTATTAGAAAAACATTGCTCGATTATGTTTTCACTCCTTTGACCTAGTTTTAGGCCTATATTCTTATTTTGTAATTTAAAATAATTCAAAGCCGTATTTATTTTTTAAAAAATTATTATAAAAGCTGAGAACTTAATTTGTACAGAAATTTGCAAAATTTCTTTTTTTTAATATTATATCGATTTTTAAAAAAGAACTTTATTTACGCAATTAGATACGAAAACGCAGTCACTAGTCTTATCGTCGCCGACGTCGAAGATTTTCGATTGTTACTATTGTTTACGTTTTACGATGTTGAAATGCTCTGTTGTAATAAAAACTACAATAATTTGAATGATATTATATGCTAATTATTAATTTTTAATATTGGAGACTTTTACATTTCATAATTAAAAGCACAGAAACTATTGAAAACTGTAGATTTTTCAAAAACAAATATTGAATCCAGACACGGGGATGACGCCATTTTGAATTCTTGTTTGTTTTCCGCTTTCGATTTAACGCACTCTGGAAATGAATAATATATATATAGATACTTTACTTCGTTAAAAGAATTTCATTTGTCTTTGTTGATGAAGTTGAGATCAAATGTTAAAAATAAAGCACCCATCTAAAAAAAAACTTCAGAACTTTGACCTTTGGCTTTAATCTCTGCACACAATTTCCACTTTGACTTGAATCTCTGCCCACAATTTCCACTTTAACTTTAATCTCTGCCCACAATTTCCCTCTTCACATAAACAATACCAAAGAAAGGTGATTAGCTTTGGACTCCATACAATTTTAATTAATTGACTTTATACAAAAAAATTAGTTGTTCATTGTTTAAAAAAACACAAGAGTTCGAAAGTTCTAATCCACAAGGCTACGAGAAGTTAACCATAAAGACGGTGCTATGTCCAAAGAATGTCGTAAACCAATTTCCGAAATGGCGAAGACCACGAAAAATTTTGGGGGACGTAACTCGGCCCGCTGGAATAATATTAGTAGCTCAAAATAATATTAGTAGCTCAAAATAATATTAGTAGCTCAAAATAATATTAGTTGCTCAAAATAATATTAGTAGCTCAAAATAATATTAGTTGCTCAAAATAATATTAGTAGCTCAAAATAATATTAGTAGCTCAAAATAATATTAGTTGCTCAAAATAATATTAGTAGCTCAAAATAATATTAGTAGCTCAAAATAATATCAGTAGCTCAAAAAATATTAGTAGCTCGAAATAATATTAGTAGCTCTCAATAATATCAGTAGCTCTAAATAATATCAGTAGCTCAAAATGAGTGGAAGAAAAGTTTTTAAATTTGGGTTATCCATTTTCTTATAATGAAAAAACAACAAATAATAATAGAGGGTATTTTATGGTTGAATTATATATGTGTTAGGATAAAGTAATTCATAAAGTTTTTAATGAAGTAAATATCTAACATGCATTACAATAATTACAATACATTTTTATAGATTTTGATGTAAGACAAAATTAAACCAGAAAATTTGAATTTTATCAAAAATGAGAAATGAAAATAATAAGTTAAAGCTGACGAAAAGAATTTAAAACTGAGTTGGACAATTAAGTCCACGTCTATTTAAATGTCGCGTGAACAGACATTCTCTGTCAGATTTCTAACTACATTTCACATCTTATGCAGTCAACATACAATCAATAGATTCACAGTTAACAGACAGTATGTAGATTCACACACAACAGACATTCTCTGTCAGATTTCTAACTACATTTCACATCTTATGCAGTCAACATACAATCAATAGATTCACAGTTAACAGACAGTATGTAGATTCACACTCAACAGACATTCTTTGTCAGATTTCTAACTACATTTCACATCTTATGCAGTCAACATACAATCAATAGATTCACAGTTAACAGACAGTATGTATTCACACACAACAGACAGTCAATTCACACACAATAGACAGTCAATGGATTCACAAACACCTTACAGACAATAGATCTACACACAACAAAAAGTTAATAGATTCACACACAACAGACAGTCAATAGATTCACACACTTTATGAGTCATATACTGTGATGCATATATAATCTCTGGAGTCTCTTTATAGTTTATTATTTTACAATTATCATTTACAATGATTAAATTCATCCAATAATGGCCAAATATAAGAATCCATCACACTCCCCTCGGGATAATCAGAAGAATTAAATTATTTTTATTTAATAAGCCTGGCTTGTCTGATATCATTTTTTAAAATACTTTTATTTTTAAATCTGTAGTTTCTTGTCTAGCTCCATAATTTCCCAAACGGAAACGTTAAAGTTGTGGCCCCTGAAAGTTGTCTATACTGACAAAAAACCTTTATTCTAAACTGTCTATATGAAATTTATCAGTATATACCAGTACTTGAAATGTTCGACCACTAATAAATGGGGGTTTAGTAATTTCAGTGTTTTTTTATAGTAGTTTATCGATCAATGGAAAATAAGTTCCAGAAGACAACACAACAGCTTATGTTTTTATTTCAATTCCTGTCATTTTTATGCCAAATTTTATTTCTTTATGATAAAATTTTTAAAAAAATTAATAAAAAAAAATTGATGCCTTTTAAATGAGAATAAGGTGCTAATGTGAATTCAGTTATTTGTTTAAGGAATAAGCATCAACAAAAATATGTTCACACACTATTTGTTAAACACTAACAGAAAAAGTAGAATAGTAAAAGTAAATATTTGAGTATTAAAGTATTGCTAAAGTATAAAAAAAGTATCCTTTATTGGAACAGACACATTATGTCTTACCTTATGATGTCTTATCAATATCAGGTTCCAGACACATTATGTCTTACCTTATGATGTCTTATCAACATCAGGTTCCAGACATTTTATGCCTTACCTTATGATGTCTTATCAATATCAGGTTCCAGACACATTATGTCTTACCTTATGATGTTTTATCAATATCAGGTTCCAGACACATTATGTCTTACCTTATGATGTCTTATCAATATCAGGTTCCAGACACATTATGTCTTACCTTATGATGTCTTATCAATATCAGGTTCCAGACACATTATGTCTTACCTTATGATGTCTTATCAATATCAGGTTCCAATATTTAAAACTAATTGTAAAATAATCCTACTTTTTATCATCAATCTCAGAAACAAAAAAAGAAACACGATTTTAAAAATCACAATCCTTCAAATCTCAACAATCACTGAACCTCACATTTACACAGAGGCGTAGCTAGGGGGCGGGGGTACATATGTCCCCGGGCGCCGAGGTTCAGGGGCGCCAAATGGTATATTTTACATATAATATTATATGGTTTTCGAATGGGGGGGCGCTAAAAAGGTATTAAAAAGGTAAAATGCCCCGGGCGCGAGTTGCCTTGCTCACCCCTCGCTACGCCTCTGCATTTACAGAAATAAACATCAGCTTAACGTGAACATTTCAACACAATACACTGGCATGAAACTGACCCATCCATGCTATCATGGTTATATTTAAATATTTATAACTCGAGATTTTAAATGAATTAAACACAATCAAATTCACGTATAAAAATAATATAACTATATACGTTCATCGGCTAATGTCAAGATTTGATTATTAATAGACATGGAGAATTTTAAAAAAAAGTATTGTTATAATAACTGATAAACTGACCGCCATTACACACTTCCGTGTAAAAGAATAGACCGTATTGATTACGTCACAGCTATTCCTGACACAAAAGTATCAGACCTACAACTAAATTAAATTCCGGTTTGTCAATATTTTTAAAGCAGTGATCTGTATCCGATTTTCGATATTTTTAGAGAACTGATCAATCCACTGGCTCACTGTCATGGGATAAGTGTTTACATATTGATATAAAATTTAAAAAAACCTCCATACATAATAAGTGTATAGATCATATACAAACTAACAGCTCGTCTTCTCGGAGTAAACAAATGAACATGTGTATAGATCATATACAAACTAACAGCTCGTCTTCTCGGAGTAAACAAATGAACATGTGTATAGCTATACAAACTAACAGCTCGTCTTCTCGGAGTAAACAAATGAACATGTGTATAGATATACAAACTAACAGCTCGTCTTCTCGGAGTAAACAAATGAACCTGATGAAAACCCGGAAGCATCCGTTACCAACTGGTTTATTTGTTCCTGGAATAACCTTTATGAACTGAGTTTATGAAATTCTGCATAGTCATAGTAACGGCTAAGTGGCATTTGATTTCAAACTTCCTAAACCACAGAATCAATCCTTGAAACAACAGATATAGCGACCACAATAAAAGCCTGAAAACAATAACCTTTAGTTATTGATCTAAATGGAGTTGACAGCAAGGCCTAAAATATTGAAATAACATATTAGTAATATTAAAATGGTGATTTGATAGTAACACTAATGATAAATAGTAAAATGATAAAGGTCATCATGTTATGATTGTGATTTGACAGTAACACTAATGATTAATAGTAAAATGATAAAGTTCATCATGTTATGATTGTGATTTGATAGTAACACAAATGATAAATAGTAAAATGATGAAGGTCATCATGTTATGATTGTGATTTGATAGTAACACTAATGATAAATAGTAAAATGATAAAGGTCATCATGTTATGATTGTGATTTGATAGTAACACTAATGATAAATAGTAAAATGATAAAGGTCATCATGTTATGATTGTTATGTCAATTAGTTTCTCAATGTGATGATGTTTTATATGTTGAATTAAGTCATTCAGTTATTCTATGATCCTACACAATAACTCTAATTCTGAAATATTTTACATTTTCTTTTCAGGAATTGATTACCTTCACGAAGACTTGAAATTTAATTATGTAAGTATGTATTGAAACTTTGTTTTGTAAGAAGATTTCATAATGTATTTACGGAGATAAATTATAGTTTTTGAGAAATCTGGAAAAATATAACTGTGAATGATATTTCTACTTAACATTTGGTTGTAAAAAAATGAGCTGGATTTCAATATTTGTTTACTGAGATGTTTAAAAATAAATAATATTATATGTGGTAAAACAGAATTAGGCAACTAAATAGTACAAAGCAACCAAAACAGTACTAGGCTACCAAAAGAAATGGAATTCATCAAGTTTTCGAAGATAGTTCTGACATCCTCATTCGGAATATTTTGTTGAACTTTTTAAAACATGTCAAATTTCGACCAGTAAAAATCTGAAAATTTTTCTAGTTTTTTTTTTTTTATTTTGTGGGAAAATTGGTGGCTTTAAAAAGACAGTTCTATCAGAACATTGGTGGCTTTAAAAGACAGTTCCTTCAGAACATTGGTGGCTTTAAAACACAGCTCCATCAGAACATTGGTGGCTTTAAAACACAGCTCCATCAGAACATTGGTGGCTTTAAAAAGACAGTTCTATCAGAACATTGGTGGCTTTAAAAAGACAGCGCCATCAGAAAATTGGTGGCTTTAAAAGACAGTTCCTTCAGAACATTGGTGGCTTTAAAACACAGCTCCATCAGAACATTGGTGGCTTTAAAACACAGCTCCATCAGAACATTGGTGGCTTTAAAAAGACAGTTCCTTCAGAACATTGGTGGCTTTAAAACACAGCTCCTCAGAACATTGGTGGCTTTAAAGGACAGTTCCTTCAGAACAGCAGCGGCTTCTTATGAGTGTGAGATCCTATAAACGATTAACGGGACAGTTTTTGTGGTGCCCTTCTTTCATAGCCGATAATGCAATGGCATTGGGGGAACTTTAATCATGACTTCATGAAATCCATTGGTCCTCACAGGAGATCGAACCAGAAACGCTCAGGTCGACAGTCGAGCGCTTTACCACACAACCATCCGTACCACATAAAATAAATATTTCCCTAAATGGGACATTTTTTTAGGTTTAAGTAGTGCCCTTTTATCATAACAACAACTGTGAGTGTAAAGTTCATGGGGTCATCACGGGAGACATTAAGGGAACTTTCACTATAACCTGAAGACTGTGTGTAACATTTACATAAACTGTGAGAACCATTCAAACCATTACTCCAGTTATGGCATTTATCGTAATTTTTTTAGCAGTTATCACCATAATTTTTATAGTCTGAGAACACTTCAATGCACATAGAAAACCACACATTTTGACAGAGAACACTTCAATACACATAGAAAACCACACATTTTGACATGTCCGGTGCGCACTTTATCTAAATATTCTTCACTGTGTATTTTTTTGTTTGCACTTTAATCACTTCTCTTGCACTATATCGGGCAGGTGTTGTACTTGGTGCAATAATATCTTTTTGCATCCCCCCCCTTATATAAACATATACGTTTTAAAATAGTACATTGTAATCGAGATTATTCAAGTGTTCGAAATTTCAAATCTATTCAGTATGGAGAAGCTAGAGATAATTCATTTCAAATTTCCCAGAAACACGACGATAAAGGCAGTTTAATAAAACTGTACAATTATTAGTGAATCAAAAAAAATTGTTTCTCTTTTATGACAATATCTCATACACATGTATGACTCATTCACTGTACTTTACATGCAGGCCTATGTATGACTCATACACTGTACTTTACATGGGGCTTATGTATGACTCATACACTGTACTTTACATGCAGGCCTATGTATGACTCATACATAAAACATACACTGTACTTTACATGCAGGCCTATGTATGATTCATACAAAAACATACACTGTACTTTACATGCAGGCCTATGTATGACTCATACACTGTACTTTACATGGGGCTTATGTATGACTCATACACTGTACTTTACATGCAGGCCTATGTATGACTCATACACTATACTTTACAAGCAGGCCTATGTATGACTCATACACTGTACTTTACATGGGGCTTATGTATGACTCATACACTGTACTTTACATGCAGGCCTATGTATGACTCATACACTGTACTTTACATGCAGGTCTATGTATGACTCATACACTGTACTTTACATGCAGACCTATGTATGACTCAAGATAGTTGTAAATATAACAGAAGTATTCCTACAATACTAAATTCTTCTCAACCAAGGTCTATAATTTAATTATCCTGGTGACTGGAGCTAGTCCAACAAGACCAGTGACATATTTCTAATCAGTTATATGAGTATGAAATCACTCAGATATCGTCGGTTGGACTTAATGTTTACAAGGATTATGTAGTAAACTCATTAGTGTCATCCTATATGTAGAAATATTACTGACATTTACATCGAGTATGTACCTTCGTTGATAGACTAAAAAATAACATAACAATATATAAGACGACTACATTTATATGACGAAATAGTCTTTGGGTTACAATAAGATCTGCGTATTTGTGAGACTAATTCTGTTTCTTTTGCCACGTTGTTTGTTTCAATATCTTACGGTAATATCAAATAGCAAAGTTTGAACAAGGATCTTCATCTAACGGCCATACTTCAGTTTAATTGCTCATTTTGCCACGTATCATAAACTTGTACAAGGTATTATTATTGTTGCAAGCTTTACAATAATTGTATTATGTTACGGCAAGTTAATCAACTTTGACTGTTATGTATTACGCAGTGGCGTCACTAGGGTTGGTGTCACCCGGTGCGGTAACTCATGGTGTCACCCCTCTCATGACACCCGGTCTCCATATTTTTTTCCAGAGACCGTATATATGTGCGCATGCGCGACTTTATTAATTTTTTCCGTTTCCGAGGTCGGGATTTTAGCGATAATTGATATCTATAGGTTAGTGCAAGTATACCAATAATTTCATTAAAATAATTAATAATAAAAAGTACGCAGTGTCTGTTAATAATCGGAGATATTTTTATATTTGGCATTAATTTTTTTGAAGCCTTATAAAGTCATTTGCTGTTAATAGATATTTTGCATTTTGGTGTCACCCCTTGTGAGGGTGTCACCCGGTGCGGCCCGCACCCCCCTAGTGACGCCACTGGTATTACGTTCACTGTTAGGGATTACATACATGAAAGGTTCTATTTACCAAAGGTTCTCAATAATGTCTGACTGACTTGCGACCATAATTTGTTAGAAAATACTCATACAAGTCAACAAAGAAATATTGTATTACGAAAAGCAGCTAGTAATTTCAGAGGCCAAGGGCTGGGATGGAATCCTCAAGCAAATAGAAACAGAAGACGACCAGGAAACATTTAGAGGAGAGACCTCGATGTCGACATCACCTGGGTGGGGTTCAGCTGGGGAGGGTGTTAGTTGCCCATAGAGAAATATTGTTAGTTGCCCATATTCACATAGAGGTCACTGGAGAACTGTTGTTAGTGATAGGAGTGACGCGGTAAACTTTACAATCGTGATGTGGGGGTCATGACCCGGGTGGTGGGGAACCGCTGCGCTAGTTCTTCAATATCTGTACTTGTGGCCAGTGCTTGCCTCACTGTGTCTCTTCAATATCTGTACTTGTGACTAGTGCTTGCCTCACTGTGTCTCTTCAATATCTGTACTTGTGACCAGTGCTTGCCTCACTGTGTCTCTTCAATATCTGTACTTGTGACCAGTGCTTGCCTCACTGTGTCTTTTTTTTTCTATTTATATTTATTATTTGAAACGAAGTATGTTTCATTTTTACTAGTTTCTTGACATCAGTACTTAACACAGAATGTACAGTCTGTGACATCAGTAATAGGCACTTAACACAGAATGTACAGTCTGTGACATCAGTAATAGGCACTTAACACAGAATGTACAGTCTGTGACATCAGTAATAGGCACTTAACACAGAATGTACAGTCTGTGACATCAGTAATAGGCACTTAACACAGAATGTACAGTCTGTGACATAAGTAATAGGCACTTAACACAGAATGTACAGTCTGTGACTCAGTAATAGGCACTTAACACATAATGTACAGTCTGTGACGTCAGTAATAGGTACTTAACACAGAATGTACAGTCTGTGACGTCAGTAATAGGCACTAAGCACAGAATGGAGAACTGTTGATAGTTGCCCGTACTCTAATAGATATGGCTGGAGAACTGTTGATAGTTGCTCAGATTCTAATAGATGTCGCTGGAGAACTGTTGTTATCTTTATAGAACATTTATGTGAGGTCCACAGAGGTATAGGGCTTGCGTTTTACAGATAACATATGGCAAGATTCAAATAACTCATATTGTGTTCATTGTTACACAGCCATTGTGTATAGTCT
The DNA here is from genome assembly GCA_021962125.1 of Bulinus truncatus. Lineage (NCBI taxonomy): Eukaryota > Metazoa > Mollusca > Gastropoda > Planorbidae > Bulinus > Bulinus truncatus. The sequence continues at coordinate 9,510,782 of JAGDYQ010000009.1, read as the reverse complement.
CTGTCTGGAACATTATCATTATCTTGCACTTTAAAGGAAGTCTGAAACAAGTACTGGGGGGGGGGGTGAAATCAAACCCGTAGCGTGAAAATTCTACAGCAGGGGCCAGGCATTCTACAGTAGGGGCCAGGTAATAGCAGGGGGGCAGGTGATACATTTTACTAAGTAGAGCAATAAGCAGAGGGGGGCAGACAAAACGCAGGGGGCCCAGCCCCCCGCCCCGCCCGGCACGCTACGGGCCAGGGTGAAATATAGGGCAACTGACGCAAGTCTCAAATGTGCCCCCACCCCCGATAGGAATTTAAGTTTAGCCGGTAAATGTATTAGAGAACTGACCAATGGCCAGAGATGTTCCGGCTGAATCCCCGCCATGGTAAATGTATTAGAGAACTGACCAATGGCCAGAGATGTTCCGGCTGAATCCCCGCCATGGTAAATTATTAGAGAACTGACCAATAGCCAGAGATGTTCCGGCTGAATCCCCGCCATGGTAAATGTATTAGAGAACTGACCAATGGCCAGAGATGTTCCGGCTGAATCCCCGCCATGGTAAATGTATTAGAGAACTGACCAATGGCCAGAGATGTTCCGGCTGAATCCCCGCCATGGTAAATTATTAGAGAACTGACCAATGGCCAGAGATGTTCCGGCTGAATCCCCGCCATGGTAAATGTATTAGAGAACTGACCAATGGCCAGAGATGTTCCGGCTGAATCCCCGCCATGGTAAATGTATTAGAGAACTGACCAATGGCCAGAGATGTTCCGGCTGAATCCCCGCCATGGTAAATGTATTAGAGAACTGACCTATGACCAGAGATGTTCCGGCTGAATCCCCGCCATGGCAAATGTCAATTTGGCGGTCATACGGTGACATACGGATTGTTGACTAGGTGAGGATAGGTTTAGTTTGCGATCGAGAATTGGGGCGCCCCTCCCCCCCTCCCCCGGGACATTTCTGTTGGAGATTAATCGTCTTGTGACTCAATGCCTGGATGAAAAACCCATAACTTACATGCATCGTTCTACGTGGGACAGTAGTTGACAAAAGATACATATTTACCGTCTCAAATAGCAAGCAGACATTGTCTGGAGGCGCCAGCACGAATGTCCATCTGACAGACAAGTCCATAGATAAAATATAAAAAAAAGCCATTGACGTCACAGGCTTTAGAAAACCAGCTATCACCGGTCACCAGTGGACTGTCCTGTGTAAACTAAAGTTTTTGTGCTCATCGCGAGCTAAAAACCTAGTGTCACGTGGTTTGTTTTATGATGACGTAGAATCGAGGAAATGTAACTCTTCATCTGGGACAAAAAATAAACAAAGAGAATGGCTTCCCTTTCCTGTTCAGTTCTCATGCAAAACCGGAACAGACTATTTGGGAGTGCAGATTTGATGTACTAGAGATTTTTTTAATGCAGCACTGTAATTTGTTAGCTAAATATAGCAATGTGCAAAATAAAATGGTTTCATAAGTGGTTTATTTATCTTAAAGTCTATTATGCGAAAAATGATCTTTATGATGGACTTTTGTCAATGTCATTTTGATTTTTCACTAAATCAAATTAAAGTACAGTAATAAAACAAGCAATTAAGCATGTTCCATTCTGGACACAGGACGTGTTAGCGCATTTTCATGTTATGATTCAGTACGTTTGTTAGCTTTCAGTAAATATTTGTAAATTTTGGAAATGGTTATACATTCAATTGTGCAATGCATATATCTGTAAAAAAAATATTATAAAGACGTTTCTTTATATTTGAAAAAAAATTATTTTCTCTTAAATCTAACTACAAGTGGTTTGTGGTTAGGACTCATAATTGAAAACATTCGAAATTATAGTCATTTAATCGTCCGAAAACTCCGTCAATTGTTGCATAGCTCTGATACTTTCAATTAAACTCAGAACACAAGCTTACTTTGATAAATTTCTTAATAAATCTTGGTGAAACTACCTGCTGCAGTATTTCGCACCAAATGAATGGGTTATTGAGCCCTGAAGCCCGGCCCTCAGAGGTCCTATCGCAAAATAAACTTTTGATGTACACATGGCAGGCCAAGACCTACAAAATGATATATAGATATATACATCATGGGTCTAGGACTTATGGTTGCTGAGATCTAGGGCGCTCCTTTGTTAATATAGCTTATATAGTAAAAAAAACGGTACTTTATAAGCCCCCTTTTACGGCCCTCAGAGGTCCTATCGCAAAATGAACTTTTGCTGCACACATGGCAGGCCAAGACCTACAAAATGATATATACATCATGGGTCTAGGACTTATGGTTGTTGAGATCTAGGGTGATGACGGACAGACAGACAGACAGACAAAACGGGGACAATAGAGCTCTAAAAACGATAAAAAAAGCAAACAATTATTTATTTTGAAGTGAGTTTTAACTCCAAACTAAAAGGAAAAATACACAATCAATAACACTTGTATACTCATTCTTTTGTCGTACTTTTTTTTTACGGGTGGGTCGCGGAAAATAAATAAAACAGTTCTCAGGGCGGGTCGAGAAGTGTAGAAGTTTGAGGACCACTGATTTACAGTCAGTATGACTATACTTTAGGCGGATGGTTGAATATGTGACTTTAAAGTAAATCAATGGTCAACTCTAAATATAAGCCAACAACTGGTCAACTCTAAATATAAGTCACCCACTGCTCAACTCTAAATATAAGCCACCCACCGGTCAACTCTAAATATAAGCCACCCACTGGTCAACTCTAAATATAAGCCAACCACTGGTCAACTCTAAATATAAGCCAACCACTGGTCACTCTAAATATAAGCCAACCACTGGTCAACTATAAATACAAGCCAACCACTGGTCAACTCTAAATATAAGCCAACCACTGGTCAACTCTAAATATAAGTCACCCACTGGTCAACTCTAAATATAAGCCACCCACTGGTCAACTCTAAATATAAGCCAACCACTGGTCAACTCTAAATATAAGCTTGCAGTCCACTGGTCACTCTAATATAAGCCAACCACCTGGTCAACTATAAATAAGCATAAGCATTTATAATTACTAACCACTGGTGCAATATAATAAATAGCCACACATTGGTCAACTCTAACATACAAGCCAACTACTGGTGAATTGATAATATAATGCCAAATCCACTGGTCAACATTAATAATATGAAAGTCACCCACTGGTCAACTCTAAATATAAGCCAAACACTGGTAAACTCTAAATACAAGCCACCCACTGGTCAACTCTAAATATAAGCCACCCACTGGTCAATTCTAAATATAAGCCAACCACTAGTCAACTCTAAATATAAGCCAACCACTGGTCAACTCTAAATAAAGCCACCCACTGGTCAACTCTGGCGTGAGATTGCAAAATTTGGCCTAGATATAACAAATGGACTACATAACCTTGTACCCATAAACAGAATGTCCCATTGACCTTGATGTACTATGCGATATTGATTGACTGTGTTACTATGGTCTTGTGGTACACATTTTCCCTTGTCGCCATTGTCATGTGTCACAGGTTGACATCGACTTGGATGAGACAAGTGGCCTTCCAGGAACGTGAGACTCTGATTAAACTAGTGACCTACAAAACCTTTAACATATGACATAGATTATCAAAACAATAGTTGAGCAACTTATGATATGGCCAAAATAATAATATTTTGATAAACATAATAATAGTTTATTGATAAAAATGATAATAATATATTGATAAATATAATAATAGTTTATTGATAAATATTTTGGGCCTATATATTAAAAATGTTTTTAAATCTGTTTATCACTTCTAACTGTATGATTGTGTGGTTTATTTGTATTACTGTCAAAGCTCTGCGTTGATTATTGCTTTTAATTATTCAATTTATTTCTTCACTATGTACAATAAATCTGTGAGTGTTAATGTGTGTGTTTGTGCGTATGTGTAAGTTTATGTGCATGTGTCTGTTTTGTGTGTGAGTGTGTGTGTGTGTGTTGTGTGTGTGTTGTGTGTATGTGTGAGTTTGTATGTATGTGTCTATTGTGTGTGAGTGTCTGTTGTGTTTGTGTTGTGTGTATGTGTGAGTTTTTGTGTATGTGTGTGGTGTGTATGTTGTGTGTATGTGTGGTGTGTGTATGTGTGAGTTTGTATGTATGTGTTATGTGTGTCTGTTTAATCATTGGTTTAGTTTTAAATTAATCCGAAAGAATTCAGTTTCCTGCCATGAAAGTGATTTATATTAATGTCAATCATCTGATTTAGTATTACCGCAAAGAAAAAAAAAATGTACCAGTATTAAATGAATGTCAAGAAGTTGATTATTTTACATAAAATGTCAAGAAAGTGATTTATTTTTCAGTAATGTCGATATCATGGCTAAGTATGTAAAATGATGACAATAATACTAATCTTAAATGTGTTGCCTCACCAATTATTTTCAACTGGAGTTTTGTTTCATCAAATATCACAAACAATTAGTATAAGTTAATCTTAAATGTGTTACCTCACCAATTATTTTCATCAAGTATAACAATCTATTTCTATGAGTCCATCCAGACATTAGCTACTTTGAACTAGAAATGAAAGTTTGCATCCAATAAAACTATGAGTAATAATAATGTTTACTACTTGACTGTTGAATATTGATGAGTAGCTCAGAAAAGCAAACATCAGTAGTTGTGTACTTCATTGGAACAAAATGACGCAAACATCAACTTAACTGTGATATTCATATCAACAAAAATGTAGACATTTATATCAACACAACTAAGACATTTATATTAGCAACACTGAGACATTTATATTAGCAACACTGAGACATTTATATTAGCAACACTGAGACATTTATATTAGCAACACTGAGACATTTATATTGACACAATATGGAGCTTTATATCAACACTTTACTGTCTTTGTTAACTCCTCCCATTTTGTAGCCCACAATGTTGTCAATTTGTTTTATAAGAACAGTTTCTCCTATAAGCATATAAATAATAGCGGTGTGGGTTCTGCGTTAAAACGAAAGTAAACAGTAATGCAGTTTAAAATAGTATCATGGCTCCATCCCGGTCTTTATTCGATATTTCTTTTTTAACAAAATCTACAGTTTTAAATAGTTTCTGTGAGTTTATTATAAAACGTCTCAAATATTTATAAAAAAAGTAATAATAACATAATATAATTCAAATTATTGTTGTTTTTATTACAACAGATGGAATTTTAAAATTGTCAAACGTAAACAAAAGTAATAATCGAAAATTGTCTGACTCATGAGAAAAATATAAAAAAGAAAATCTGCTAATTTCTATTCAAAGTTCTCAGCCATCACATTATTTTATTTTTTTTAAATAAATAGTGCATTGATTTATTTTTAAATTATAAAATGAGATTATAATTTTAAGACTTACACGTCAAGTAAAAGTGTTACTAAAAATAATGGAGCAATTTTTATATAATGTAATAAACATCACATAGGTTTGTGTGATTTGGTGGCTTAGTGGTTCAGCGACTTGTAATATTTTATTTGCTGGCTACTCACGTTCGATTCCTCGCGCGGTCATTATTTTTATTTTATTTTTATAATTTAACTTTTTGTTATTTTAATGAAAAGTAACAACAACTAATTAGATCTCTTTGACAAAATTTTTTAAACTTTTTTTTTAATTGAAATAATGTATCCTTTAGGAAATTGTAAGGAAAAGAAACAACAACTAATTAGATTTTTAATTTCCTTCATAACTTAAAAAAATTATTTTGAAAATGTGTATCAAAGCTGAACGATAGTATCTCTATACAAAGGCTTTGCAGGGTACAGCTAGTTATAAATAATAAGAAATTAAGTGATCCATTAGAAACATATATTTTGATTAAAAATTCATTCTAGCACAACCATAGGCAAACTACAGCACACGGGCGCACTGTACCCCTAAGCTGCGTCAGCCTGCGCTGGCGCACGAATTGGTAAGACCTCAATGCACAACATTTTGGCTTGGCGCACCAAAATTTTGATGAGAGAAAAAAAAATTACATAAAATTTTGTTATAAAATTCCGCCGTGACTTACGCTATATAAATGAACTTAACGTGATCGAATTAGCAAACAGTCTTTGTTGAGATATCAACTTCCGATCACGTTCGTAATTTAAGTAATTGGCTTAAAGCTGACTGGAAATAGTACAATTAGTTACATATAATATAGTTGGAGAAAAAATGTCGAAGCGAAAGAGTGAAGATCAGGAGTCAAGTCATTTGGTGAAGAAAAGACGAATGAACTTCAAGAAAGAATGGTTGAACGATTATTCTGCTGAAACTATAATGCCTGACAACACTGGCCGCAAACACCTGCTTCTAAAAGAAATATTTGATTATCGTGAACAAACCAAAGATGTAGTTTGCAAAATTTGTTTGAAAGCAGAAATTACTGATGAATGGAGTTCCGGAAAAAAAAACGAGTGGAAAATCGATTATCTAAAACGACACGTTAGTCTTAAATCCCATGTAGCAGACGTAAATAAACTTTATAACCACAACAAAGGGATGCTTCAAACATTCTTACGAGAATCCCCCGAGACAAGAACAGAAAGAATAGATGACCAGCAGCGCAATAAATCTTGTCCTGACGAAGTCAGAATTTTAATTGACAATGTAGTGCTTGCAGTGAAAATGAATGCTTACATGATGTCTGTTCAGGAAATTCACAATCATATGGGGATAATACCAAAAAGTACGCCTTTGAATTTATTGATAGCAAAAATACAGTTGTTACATTTGAAGTTTTAAAAGAAATTCGAGATTCTTCTTTCCACATCCTCTTTGTGAATGAAAGTACAGACATTTCCATTTCGAAATTTCTGATAATGTACATTAAATTTAGAAATGCTCACAAACAGAATTTATGAAACTGTTTCTGCTGGTATTAAACAACTAACAGCATACGATAACAATTCAATTGTTTCTGCCATTGTGAATTTTTTACAAAGAAACTAATCTTAACTTAAATCGAATGATTATGTTCACGTCGGTTGGTGCATCTGTGATGCTTGGCAAGCACTAATGGTGTTGCTGCCATATTAAGCAAGTCTGTCTCATCTTGTTGAACAACACTGTGTCGCTCATAGAGAAGATTTAGGATTAGATGATGCATGAAAACAAATAAAATTAATGAAACAACTAGAAACTTTAATACGAACTGTCTATATACATTGTTCAGCAGGTCACGTGTAAAAAGGAAAATTGGCAGAAATGGCAGAAGCTGCTGATTGTGATATTGTTTCTTTCAGGCCATTAACGCTGTTTAGGCATTTTGCTGTTAGTGCTTTGATAAAGAATTATGATATTTTGGTTGAGTATTGCAGGGAACAAGTATATGAAGATAATGACCCAGTGAACACATACTGTCTTGACAAATTAACCAAACCAGAGATTCACGTTGCCTTAACTATCCTAATACAGTAGAGGCATTTCAGTTTGACAAAGCCAAAATTAAGAAACTAAGATCACAATATCTTGGGGAAAGTATATATTTTGAGGAAGAAGTGAAAAATCAATTGTCATCATATAATCATTCAGTCAACAAAGAGGGTATAATTAAATGTATTAAAGAGACATGTGACTATACGGAAAAAAAGATTTCCAGATCAGGAATTACAGGACTGGTGTGTGTTTGATAAGGCTGTTTTTTTAAATCCATCAAACTTGGACAATTTTGATTTCGGCACTGATCAACTTCGAAGATTAGCAAACCGGTATAACACCTTATTCCAGAAGGATGCGACATCTTTTGCAAAGGAATATTCAGAGTTGAAGCGAAGCTACTTTTAAATTTGTAACACTATAAACCTATCAGGACATTGTTAATTGTGTGTAGGAAAATGAACAGTTTAGTGAACTTTGTCTTATTCATATTTGTGGAACTTTTCAAGCTTTAAGTGCAGACTGTGAGAGAGGATTCAGCTTAATGAATGCAATTAAAACAAAAATGCTAAATAGGCTTGATGTAGACTTGATGTAGACTTGATGTAGACTTGATGTACACTTGATGTAGACTTGATGTAGACTTGATGTAGACTTGATGTAGACTTGATGTAGACCATATGGAACATTTAATGAGAATTAAGTGATATTTATTAGCTGAAAATGTCACTCCCAGAGATCGTGTATATGACTTTTGGAAAGCAGAAAGCAAACTAAAATTGATTTAAATTCATTCTTGTGTTTTAATTTTTTTCTTTGTTATCTTTTTGTATTAGAATTGAGTTTATTGTTGGTCCATCTCAAGGGAAGCTTCCATTTATATTTATCTCTAATAGCTTATCAGTTTATTTCTATTTTTTTTTTTTGGTTGCAGTTTAACCATTTTTAAACGCTATTTCTTCTACTTATCCATATTTACTTCAACCATAATTTTATTATGCTCTAAAATAATTCATTTTCAAAACTTTATAAAAATATTTCCTACATGGAAGCTTCCCATGCAGTTGACTCAATCATCTTATTATTTATTTTCTTTTGTAAATGACAGTAATTGTATTGCGCGTCATGTCATTGGTTCACAATTTACATAACATTGACATTTTGGTTCACAAATTTATTTTTGGCTCACAACCCCCAAATCCTTAGAGGGAACATTGCCCACGGACCAAGACAATTTAATCCGGGCCGCACTTCGTTTCTTAGTAAAACACATCACTAGCCGTTAATCTTTAATTTATTTAGTTAATTTCCACCGACTTCCATCCTTGTATAAATTATAGAACTAAGTCAATGGTATAAACAATGTAAAGAAATCACTCATGGTTGTACATGAACTGGATCATAGTGTATTGGATCCTCCAGAGTCTCTGAATTAGAAACATGAATTCTTTAACGTCAAATGTTCGAAATGAAAATCTGCTTCAGAATTCTCAACTTAAATTAGGACAAATATCTCGAATCTCCATGTTCTGATTTAATTGTTTTAGCGCACCAATATATATTAATGTAGAATTGCTACACAAGTGGTATTTGTAATCAGTTTTAACCAAAAATCTGGCGAAAATAAATGAAAATCAATTATTGAATAGGCTGTGAAATACTTTCAAAACAAATTAATAGCATTTCAATGAGCTTTTGGTGTTCGGATGGCGAAGTTTGTATTCAAAAAGAAAATCGTAAATAAAGACAGGAAACTTTTTTTAATTGTCAACGTCAAATTTATAGGACTTTTTATTTAAATGTCACGTGATATGTTCAATTTATTTTATGTGGAATAAATTAAAGTATAAAATAATTGAACTTATTGCGTAATCCATAATACGAAAATTTAAACTTGCTATAAAATCCGCAATATTGGAATTATAAAGAAATGAGTGTACCAGTAAGTCTGAAAGATGATTCGACTTTTGTCTAAATTCTATCGCCTACATTTTGATCTTGTTATGGTCAAATTTAGCCAAATACCGTTATGGGTTCTTTGTACATCTTTACATTTGGAAATGTTTTGTTAATTTACGTTTCTTTAAATTGTTGACATTACTTTGGTCCATTACTCTGGGTAAATGGTTGTGTTTAATAAATGGTTCTATGTTTCCTCATATCATTGTAAATGTTCTATGTTTCCTCATATCATTGTAAATGTTCTATGTTTCCTCATATCATTGTAAATGTTCTATGCTTCCTCATATCATTGTAAATGTTCTATGTTTCCTCATATCATTGTAAATGTTCTATGTTTCCTCATATCACTGTAAATGTTTTGTTTCCTCATATCATTATAAATGTTCTATATTTTTACACCATTTCAAATGTTTATTTTGTTGACAGCACGCTGATGCAAGTTATGACTTCAGTAGCAATGACCCCTACCCTTATCCCAGATACACAGACACCTGGTTTAACAGGTAAGTTGTTGTTTTGAAGTATATGTATAAATAGATAGGTATGATGGGTTAGCCCGGTGGTACAGAGACACCTAGATGGTACAGTGAAGCCTAGGTGGTACAGTTATGGTACAGTGATGCCTAGGGGGTGCAGTGATACCTAGGTGGTACAGTGGTATCTAGGTGGTACAGCGACTCCATAGTGGTACAGCAAAGCCTAGTCGGTATAGAGAAGCTTATGTGGTCTTTATGTGCGTATGTGGTAGAGACACTCCAGTGTGGTACAGCCACTCACTCCATTGTGGTACAGAGACGCCTATCGGTTTGAATGTCCTGAGTGAGCTAGACTATCGGACCAACAATTTAATCAGCCATCGACTAGTTCATTCTTTGATAAAGTTTTGTAAAGTTGACGAATTTTTCCCATAATTCATTGTGCCTCCCTCTTTTTTAACATCCATAATTTCTTGTGTCTCTAATTTGTGTTAACATTTATGATTGTTTATGTCTCCATATTTTTAACATTCATAATTTATTGTGTCTCTACTTGTGTTAAAATCTATGATTGTTTGTCTCCATATTTTTAACATCCATCATTTATTGTGTCTCTACTTGTGTTAAAATATATGATTATGTCTCCATATTTTTAACATCCATAATTTATTGTGTCTCTACTTTGTGTTAACATTTATGATTGTTTATGTCTCCATATTTTTAACATCCATAGTTTATTGCGTCACTACATTGTGTTAACATCCATAGTTCATTGCGTCACTACATTGTGTTAACATCCATAGTTTATTGCGTCACTACATTGTGTTAACATCCATAATTTCTCGTGTCTCCAGCCATGGCACCAGATGTGCAGGTGAGGTGGCAGCTGCTAAAGATAATGGCGTCTGTGGTGTGGGCGTTGCCTTCGGCTCTAAAGTTGCAGGTGAGATGAATCTCTATTGTTAATGTCTCAGACCAATGACATCTGTCACAGGAGATGAATCTCTGTTGTTACTGTCTCAGACCAATGACATCTGTCACAGGGGATGAATCTCTGTTGTTACTGTCTCAGACCAATGACATCTGTCACAGGAGATGAATCTCTGTTGCTACTGTCTCAGACAAATGACATCTGTCACAGGGGATGAATCTCTGTTGTTACTGTCTCAGACCAATGACATCTGTCACAGGAGATGAATCTCTGTTGTTACTGTCTCAGACCAATGACATCTGTCACAAGGGCTGACGTTCAAATTGAATGAATGTGTTTGTCTCATTAGTGTGTACCGTCATCTGTTTACCTCGCTCTTTCCTTTAACTTCATTGTGTGTCTTGATCGAGGTATAAATTAGGCATGTATAAATTAGCCATATATTTATTACTAGTTGCAAGTACCCGGCTTTGCCCGGGTTTAAAATAAGGTTTTCTGTTTACCTTCTGTTTTCTCCCTACCCCCTCTCTCCCTTCCTCTCTCTCTCTCTCCCTCCCCCTCTCTCCCTTTCCCTCCCTCCCTTTCTCCCTCCCTCCCTCTCTCAAATCTCTCTCCGTCCCTCTCCCATCTCCCTCTCTCCCTTCTCCCTCTCTCCCCCGTCCATCCTCCTTCCTCCTCCTTCCCTCTCTCTCCCTCCCTGCCCCCTCTTTCTCTTTATCTCTTCCCATTTCTCCCATCCTCTCCCTCTCTTCTTCCCTCCCCTCTCTCTCCCTCTCTAACCCCTCTCCCCCTCCTTTCTCCCTCCCTACCCTTTCCACCTCTCTCTCTCCCTCCCCCTCTCTCCCCCTTCCTCCCTTCCTCATTCCCTCTCTCTCTCTCCCTGCCCCCCTCACTTTTTATCTCTCTCCCTCTCCCCCTGCTCCCCCCCTGCTCCCTCTCCCATCTCCCTCTCTCCCCCTCCTTTTCTCCCCCCTGTCCACCCCTCCCTCCTCTCTCCCCCTCCCGCCCTCCCTCCTACCCTCCTTTCCTCTCTCCCCACTGCCCCCTCTCTCTCTCTTTATCTCTCTCTCTCTCTTTATCTCTCTCTCCCTCCCCCCCTCTCTCTCTATGTATATATATATATATATATATATATATATATATATATATTCATATATACATACAGAACACATTTAACGTTATTCGATAATTGCCGTCCAATTTTACATCGCCTACTCTTGTATATATTGTGTTACAAATAAAACATCTGATCCTGTCACATTATAATCAATATATATATATATATATATATATATACTTATTATTATGGTTTCACACTTCTTCTAAAATCCTTCTTCATTCCTTTACCTTCCTCAAACTGTACACATCAGAGAGCATGAAAAAACATCAACAATTCTTTGCATCACAAAGGCACAATACAGCACCAGCGCGCAAGTTCTATTCGATCATAGGGAAATGACGTCACAGAGGAATTTTATTTATGGCCCCGTCGAGATTACTTTAATATAGTAAAATACTAAAATAAAAAAAAAATTAATAACAATTAAACTACCCATCGATATGAAACGAAACCTGTCCTATAACCTTCCCCATGTAATTATGTGTATGTGTAACAAATTTCACGTTATTTGTTTGTCTGGATCTTGAGTAATAAGGGAACAGACAGACAGACAGACAGACAGACAACGAATGCGTCTTATAATATTTATTATTAAGTCATTGCCCACTTGTGGCGGCAAAGTGCCACATTTGGGAAAAAAGTATTTGTTATTTTGTTAAACAAAATGTATCGAAAATCTTTCATCATCAATCATTCTAGGTAAAATTTGACATCAATCATTCTAGGAAAAAAGTAGCTTCATTTAGTCAGGCCCATCTATAGTAAAAGGGGACACAATATGTCTCCTTCACAATATGTCTCCTTCACAATATGTCTCCTTCACAATATGTCTCCTTCACAATATGTCTTCTTCACAATATGTCTCCTTCACAATATGTATCCTTTACATTATGTATCCTTCACAAAATGTATCCTTTAATCTCAATACGATGCCATGAAATATCACACACACACATACACACACACACACACATAATTACACAGGGCTAAATGAATTACTTTCTTTATAAGACATTGTTTTGAAGATAATTTGACCAACTGAAGCATGTCATGTGGGTTGATTGATTTTGAAACCCTAAACCTGTAAATTGATGAATATCAATACCCATTGCTTGAACGTGAAATTAATTGTAGCCCTTTGACCTTATCATTTTCAAAGGCGTTGTATTCTTTATTTATTATAATGAGCCAATTTAGACAGAATTGTTTAAATCGGATTCTAACATTACAAAACACATTCAATGTACAATTTTACATAAAACTCTCAAAATCTTGATTTGATTGCAGTCTTATTTTACAGAACACATTTAACGTTATTCGATAATTGCCGTCCAATTTTACATCGCCTACTCTTGTATATATTGTGTTACAAATAAAACATCTGATCCTGTCACATTATAATCAATGTAGAAACATTGACTTATGTTTAAAGATATATTTACAGCACTCACCTACGTAAAAAGAAACGTCTAAAAATAGCAGTTGCACTAGTTCATACAATAAACGACAACTTGCTAGCTGGAACAACTAAACTACAACTTGTTTGCTGGAAAAACTAGCCTGCAACTTATTTGCTGGAACAAATAAACGTATGTAACAAACAAAACAACAAGCACTTAGTGACTTTACTTGTGAGATAAATATAACAATGTACTGGTGAGATAAACATAATAATGTACTGGTGAGATAAATATAGCAATGTAGTCTTGAGATAAATATAACGATGTACTGGTGAGATAAAAATAGCAATGTACTGGTGAGATAAATATAACAATGTACTGGTGAGATAAAAAAAATAGCAATGTACTGGGGAGATAAATATAACGATGTACTTGTGAGATAAAAATAGCAATGTACTGGTGAGATAAATCTAACAATGTACTTGGTGAGATAAATATATCAATGTACTGGTGAGATAAATATACCAATGTACTTGGTGAGATAAATATACCAATGTTCGTGGTGATATAAATATACCAATATACTCGTGAGGTAAGTATATCAATGTACTGGTTAGATAAATATACCAATGTTCTTGGTGAGATAAATATACCAATGTACTTGGTGAGATAAATATACCAAAGTACTTAGTGAGATATGACGCGAGACATTTTGATAAAAATTTCGTTTTATATTCAGTCTATATACCTGTGTTAAGTTTTACAATGGAAACAGTTTATTACAGTATATTATTATTATTATCAATTGCTCAAAGTGTAATGACTATTGTAATAAAGGTACCTATGTTTGTTGCTGGTTCACTGACCTAAATAAATAGAGTCAACTCTTAACTATCCGGAATTTTTTTTTATCCGACCCAGTTTTAAACCTATTTTCGATAATAAAATGTACAACGGTTTACTTTGTCAAGTTTGACTCTTACGTCTACTATTCATATATTAGTGGCCAATTATCAGCAGAATGTTCATATATTAGTTGCCAATTATCAGCAGAATGTTCATATATTAGTGGACAATTATCAGTAGAATGTTCATATATTAGTTGCCAATTATCAGCAGAATGTTCATACATTAGTGGACAATTATCAGCAGAATGTTCATATATTAGTGGACAATTATCAGCAGAATGTTCATATATTAGTGGACAATTATCAGCAGAATGTTCATATATTACTGGACAATTATCAACAGAATGTTCATATATTAGTGGCTAATTATCAGCAGAATGTTCCTATATTAGTGGACAATATTCAGCAGAATGTTCAAATATTAGTGGCTAATTATCAGCAGAATGTTCATAATTAGTGGCTAATTATCAGCAGAATGTTCATATATTACTGGACAATTATCAGCAGAAAGTTCATATATTAGTGGCTAATTATCAGCAGAATGTTCATATATTAGTGGCTAATTATCAACAGAATGTTCATATATTAGTGGCCAATTATCAGCATAATATTCATATGTTTGTGAGAAAGAAGATTTCTTTTTATGGGCGGAGCAGAAAATGGTTATTGTAGAGCTATCTGGGTTGGTGCGGAACAGAAAGTGTTTATTGTAGAGCTATCTGGGTTGGTGCGGAAAAGAAAGAGGTTATTGTAGAGCTATTTGGCTTAGTGCGGAATAGAAAGTGGTTATTGTAGAGCGATCTGGGTTGGTGCGGAATAGAAAGTGGTTATTGTAGAGCTATCTGGGTTGGTGCGGAACAGGAAGTGGTTATTGTAGAGCTATCTGGGTTGGTGCGGAACAGGAAGTGGTTATTGTAGAGCTATCTGGGTTGATGCGGAACAGGAAGTGGTTATTGTAGAGCTATCTGGGTTGGTGCGGAACGGGAAGTGGTTATTGTAGAGCTATCTGGGTTGGTGCGGAACGGGAAGTGGTTATTGTAGAGCTATCTGGGTTGGTGCGGAACGGGAAGTGGTTATTGTAGAGCTATCTGGGTTGGTGCGGAACGGGAAGTGGTTATTGTAGAGCTATCTTGGTTGGTGTGGAACAGGAAGTGGTTATTGTAGAGCTATCTGGGTTGGTGCGGAACGGGAAGTGGTTATTGTAGAGCTATCTGGGTTGGTTCGGAACGGGAAGTGGTTACTGTAGAGCTATCTGCGTTGGTGTAGAACAGGAAGTGGTTATTGTAGAGCTATCTGGGTTGGTGCGGAACGGGAAGTGGTTATTGTAGAGCTATCTGGGTTGGTTCGGAACGGGAAGTGGTTACTGTAGAGCTATCTGGGTTGGTTCGGAACGGGAAGTGGTTACTGTAGAGCTATCTGGGTTGGTGTAGAACAGGAAGTGGTTATTGTAGAGCTATCTGGGTTGGTGCGGAACGGGAAGTGGTTATTGTAGAGCTATCTGGGTTGGTTCGGAACGGGAAGTGGTTACTGTAGAGCTATCTGGGTTGGTGTAGAACAGGAAGTGGTTATTGTAGAGCTATCTGGGTTGGTGCGGAACGGGAAGTGGTTATTGTAGAGCTATCTGGGTTGGTTCGGAACGGGAAGTGGTTACTGTAGAGCTATCTGGGTTGGTTCGGAACGGGAAGTGGTTACTGTAGAGCTATCTGGGTTGGTGTAGAACAGGAAGTGGTTATTGTAGAGCTATCTGGGTTGGTGCGGAACGGGAAGTGGTTATTGTAGAGCTATCTGGGTTGGTGCGGAACGGGAAGTGGTTATTGTAGAGCTATCTGGGTTGGTGTAGAACAGGAAGTGGTTATTGTAGAGCTATCTGGGTTGGTGCGGAACGGGAAGTGGTTATTGTAGAGCTATCTTGGTTGGTGTGGAACAGGAAGTGGTTACTGTAGAGCTATCTGGGTTGGTGCGGAACGGAAAGTGGTTATTGTAGAGCTATCTGGGTTGGTTCGGAACGGGAAGTGGTTACTGTAGAGCTATCTGGGTTGGTGTAGAACAGGAAGTGGTTATTGTAGAGCTATCTGGGTTGGTGCGGAACGGGAAGTGGTTATTGTAGAGCTATCTGGGTTGGTCCGGAACGGGAAGTGGTTACTGTAGAGCTATCTGGGTTGGTTCGGAACGGGAAGTGGTTACTGTAGAGCTATCTGGGTTGGTGTAGAACAGGAAGTGGTTATTGTAGAGCTATCTGGGTTGGTGCGGAACGGGAAGTGGTTAATGTAGAGCTATCTGGGTTGGTTCGGAACGGGAAGTGGTTACTGTAGAGCTATCTGGGTTGGTGTAGAACAGGAAGTGGTTATTGTAGAGCTATCTGGGTTGGTGCGGAACGGGAAGTGGTTATTGTAGAGCAATCTGGGTTGGTGTAGAACAGGAAGTGGTTATTGTAGAGCTATCTGGGTTGGTGTAGAACAGGAAGTGGTTATTAAAGAGCTATCTAGGTTGGTGCGGAACGGGAAGTGGTTATTGTAGAGCTATCTTGGTTGGTGTGGAACAGGAAGTGGTTATTGTAGAGCTATCTGGGTTGGTGCGGAACGGGAAGTGGTTACTGTAGAGCTATCTGGGTTGGTGTAGAACAGGAAGTGGTTATTGTAGAGCTATCTGGGTTGGTGCGGAACGGGAAGTGGTTATTGTAGAGCTATCTGGGTTGGTTCGGAACGGGAAGTGGTTACTGTAGAGCTATCTGGGTTGGTGTGGAACAGGAAGTGGTTATTGTAGAGCTATCTGGGTTGGTGCGGAACGGGAAGTGGTTATTGTAGAGCTTTCTTGGTTGGTGTGGAACAGGAAGTGGTTATTGTAGAGCTATCTGGGTTGGTGCGGAACGGGAAGTGGTTATTGTAGAGCTATCTGGGTTGGTTCGGAACGGGAAGTGGTTACTGTAGAGCTATCTGGGTTGGTGTAGAACAGGAAGTGGTTATTGTAGAGCTATCTGGTTTGGTGCGGAACGGGAAGTGGTTATTGTAGAGCTATCTGGGTTGGTGCGGAACGGGAAGTGGTTATTGTAGAGCTATCTGGGTTGGTGTAGAACAGAAAGTGGTTATTGTAGAGCTATCTGGGTTGGTGCGGAACGGGAAGTGGTTATTGTAGAGCTATCTGGGTTGGTTCGGAACGGGAAGTGTTTACTGTAGAGCTATCTGGGTTGGTTCGGAACGGGAAGTGGTTACTGTAGAGCTATCTGGGTTGGTGTAGAACAGGAAGTGGTTATTGTAGAGCTATCTGGGTTGGTGCGGAACGGGAAGTGGTTATTGTAGAGCAATCTGGGTTGGTGCGGAACAGGAAGTGGTTATTGTAGAGCTATCTGGGTTGGTTCGGAACGGGAAGTGGTTACTGTAGAGCTATCTGGGTTGGTGTAGAACAGGAAGTGGTTATTGTAGAGCTATCTGGGTTGGTGCGGAACGGGAAGTGGTTATTGTAGAGCTATCTGGGTTGGTTCGGAACGGGAAGTGGTTATTGTAGAGCTATCTGGGTTGGTTCGGAACGGGAAGTGGTTACTGTAGAGCTATCTGGGTTGGTGTAGAACAGGAAGTGGTTATTGTAGAGCTATCTGGGTTGGTGCGGAACGGGAAGTGGTTATTGTAGAGCAATCTGGGTTGGTGTAGAACAGGAAGTGGTTATTGTAGAGCTAGTTGGGTTGGTTCGGAACGGGAAGTGGTTACTGTAGAGCTATCTGGGTTGGTGTAGAACAGGAAGTGGTTATTGTAGAGCTATCTGGGTTGGTGCGGAACGGGAAGTGGTTATTGTGGAGCTATCTGGGTTGGTTCGGAACGGGAAGTGGTTACTGTAGAGCTATCTGGGTTGGTGTAGAACAGGAAGTGGTTATTGTAGGGCTATCTGGGTTGGTGCGGAACGGGAAGTGGTTATTGTAGAGATATCTGGGTTGGTTCGGAACGGGAAGTGGTTACTGTAGAGCTATCTGGGTTGGTTCGGAACGGGAAGTGGTTACTGTAGAGCTATCTGGGTTGGTGTAGAACAGGAAGTGGTTATTGTAGAGCTATCTGGGTTGGTGCGGAACGGGAAGTGGTTATTGTAGAGCTATCTGGGTTGGTGCGGAACGGGAAGTGGTCATTGTAGAGCTATCTGGGTTGGTTCGGAACGGGAAGTGGTTACTGTAGAGCTATCTGGGTTGGTGTAGAACAGGAAGTGGTTATTGTAGAGCTATCTGGGTTGGTGCGGAACGGGAAGTGGTTATTGTAGAGCTATCTTGGTTGGTGTGGAACAGGAAGTGGTTATTGTAGAGCTATCTGGGTTGGTGCGGAACGGGAAGTGGTTATTGTAGAGCTATCTGGGTTGGTTCGGAACGGGAAGTGGTTACTGTAGAGCTATCTGGGTTGGTGTAGAACAGGAAGTGGTTATTGTAGAGCTATCTGGGTTGGTGCGGAACGGGAAGTGGTTATTGTAGAGCTATCTGGGTTGGTGTGGAACAGGAAGTGGTTATTGTAGAGCTATCTGGGTTGGTGCGGAACAGGAAGTGGTTATTGTAGAGCTATCTGGGTTGGTGCGGAACGGGAAGTGGTTATTGTAGAGCAATCTGGGTTGGTGTAGAACAGGAAGTGGTTATTGTAGAGCTATCTGGGTTGGTGTAGAACAGGAAGTGGTTATTAAAGAGCTATCTGGGTTGGTGCGGAACGGGAAGTGGTTATTGTAGAGCTATCTTGGTTGGTGTGGAACAGGAAGTGGTTATTGTAGAGCTATCTGGGTTGGTGCGGAACGGGAAGTGGTTACTGTAGAGCTATCTGGGTTGGTGTAGAACAGGAAGTGGTTATTGTAGAGCTATCTGGGTTGGTGCGGAACGGGAAGTGGTTATTGTAGAGCTATCTGGGTTGGTTCGGAACGGGAAGTGGTTACTGTAGAGCTATCTGGGTTGGTGTGGAACAGGAAGTGGTTATTGTAGAGCTATCTGGGTTGGTGCGGAACGGGAAGTGGTTATTGTAGAGCTTTCTTGGTTGGTGTGGAACAGGAAGTGGTTATTGTAGAGCTATCTGGGTTGGTGCGGAACGGGAAGTGGTTATTGTAGAGCTATCTGGGTTGGTTCGGAACGGGAAGTGGTTACTGTAGAGCTATCTGGGTTGGTGTAGAACAGGAAGTGGTTATTGTAGAGCTATCTGGTTTGGTGCGGAACGGGAAGTGGTTATTGTAGAGCTAACTGGGTTGGTGCGGAACGGGAAGTGGTTATTGTAGAGCTATCTGGGTTGGTGTAGAACAGAAAGTGGTTATTGTAGAGCTATCTGGGTTGGTGCGGAACGGGAAGTGGTTATTGTAGAGCTATCTGGGTTGGTTCGGAACGGGAAGTGATTACTGTAGAGCTATCTGGGTTGGTTCGGAACGGGAAGTGGTTACTGTAGAGCTATCTGGGTTGGTGTAGAACAGGAAGTGGTTATTGTAGAGCTATCTGGGTTGGTGCGGAACGGGAAGTGGTTATTGTAGAGCAATCTGGGTTGGTGCGGAACAGGAAGTGGTTATTGTAGAGCTATCTGGGTTGGTTCGGAACGGGAAGTGGTTACTGTAGAGCTATCTGGGTTGGTGTAGAACAGGAAGTGGTTATTGTAGAGCTATCTGGGTTGGTGCGGAACGGGAAGTGGTTATTGTAGAGCTATCTGGGTTGGTTCGGAACGGGAAGTGGTTATTGTAGAGCTATCTGGGTTGGTTCGGAACGGGAAGTGGTTACTGTAGAGCTATCTGGGTTGGTGTAGAACAGGAAGTGGTTATTGTAGAGCTATCTGGGTTGGTGCGGAACGGGAAGTGGTTATTGTAGAGCAATCTGGGTTGGTGTAGAACAGGAAGTGGTTATTGTAGAGCTAGTTGGGTTGGTTCGGAACGGGAAGTGGTTACTGTAGAGCTATCTGGGTTGGTGTAGAACAGGAAGTGGTTATTGTAGAGCTATCTGGGTTGGTGCGGAACGGGAAGTGGTTATTGTGGAGCTATCTGGGTTGGTTCGGAACGGGAAGTGGTTACTGTAGAGCTATCTGGGTTGGTGTAGAACAGGAAGTGGTTATTGTAGGGCTATCTGGGTTGGTGCGGAACGGGAAGTGGTTATTGTAGAGCTATCTGGGTTGGTTCGGAACGGGAAGTGGTTACTGTAGAGCTATCTGGGTTGGTTCGGAACGGGAAGTGGTTACTGTAGAGCTATCTGGGTTGGTGTAGAACAGGAAGTGGTTATTGTAGAGCTATCTGGGTTGGTTCGGAACGGGAAGTGGTTATTGTAGAGCTATCTGGGTTGGTGCGGAACGGGAAGTGGTCATTGTAGAGCTATCTGGGTTGGTTCGGAACGGGAAGTGGTTACTGTAGAGCTATCTGGGTTGGTGTAGAACAGGAAGTGGTTATTGTAGAGCTATCTGGGTTGGTGCGGAACGGGAAGTGGTTATTGTAGAGCTATCTTGGTTGGTGTGGAACAGGAAGTGGTTATTGTAGAGCTATCTGGGTTGGTGCGGAACGGGAAGTGGTTATTGTAGAGCTATCTGGGTTGGTTCGGAACGGGAAGTGGTTACTGTAGAGCTATCTGGGTTGGTGTAGAACAGGAAGTGGTTATTGTAGAGCTATCTGGGTTGGTGCGGAACGGGAAGTGGTTATTGTAGAGCTATCTGGGTTGGTGTGGAACAGGAAGTGGTTATTGTAGAGCTATCTGGGTTGGTGCGGAACGGGCAGTGGTTATTGTAGAGCTATCTGGGTTGGTTCGGAACGGGAAGTGGTTACTGTAGAGCTATCTGGGTTGGTGTAGAACAGGAAGTGGTTATTGTAGAGCTATCTGGGTTGGTGCGGAACGGGAAGTGGTTATTGTAGAGCTATCTGGGTTGGTGTGGAACAGGAATAGGTTATTGTAGAGCTAACTGGGTTGGTGTGCGTTGTTTTATTTTTACAAAAAAACTCGATGAATAAATTATTGTTTTCTGATAACTGATCTAAATGTGTATTATTTCTGGTTTGTCAGGTCTGCGCATGCTGGACCAGCCATTTATGACTGACCTGATTGAGGCCAATGCCATGGGCCATATGCCAAGTGTCATTGACATCTACAGTGCCTCATGGGGTCCGACTGATGATGGCAAAACTGTTGATGGACCAAGAAACCTGACCATGAGAGCCATAGTGAACGGGGTGAACAACGTGAGTACATCACAGATAGATAGATAGATAGATAGATACATAGATAGATAGATAGATAGATAGATAGATAGATAGATAGATAGATAGATAGATAGATAGATAGATAGATAGATAGATAGATAGATAGATAGATAGATAGATAGATAGATAGATAGATAGATAGATAGATAGATAGATAGATAGATAGATAGATAGATAGATAGATAGATAGATAGATAGATAGATAGATAGATAGATAGATAATATGTATACTTCTGTTGTGTATAAGACTGTTGTGTATAAGACTGTTGTGTATAAGAAAGTCTGTTGTGTATTAATTAGACTGTTGTGTATAAGAAAGCCTGTTGTGTATAAGGCTGTTGTGTATAAGGCTGTTGTGTAAAAGGCTGTTGTATATAATGAGGTAGAAACACCTTAATTAAATGTCACAATCAATTTAAAATATAAAAGTTATTTTCAAAATGTGCCGCCGAATTTCTGTAACAGTTCAACTGTGTCGCAGGCAGACATTGAAGACCCGTAAAGTGAAAGAGTAGACTCGCAGGGTGAAATTGAAGACCCGTAAAATGAAAGAGTAGACTCGCAGGGAGATATTGAAGACCCGTAAAGTGAAAGAGTAGACTCGTAGGCAGACATTCAAGACCCGTAAAGTGAAAGAGTAGACTCGCAGGGGGAAATTGAAGACCCGTAAAGTGAAAGAGTAGACTCACAGGGAGACATTAAACACCCGTAATGTGAAAGAGTAGACTCGCAGGGAGACATTGAAGACACGTAAAGTAAAAGAGTAGACTCGAAGGGAGACATTGAAAACCCGTAAAGTGAAAGAGTAGACTCAAAAGGAGACATTGAAGACCCGTAATGTGAAAGAGTAGACTCGCAGGTAGACATTGAAGACCCGTAAAGTGAAAGAGTAGACTCGCAAGGAGACATTGAAGACCCGTAAAGTGAAAGAGTAGACTCGAAAGGAGATATTGAAGACCCGTAATCTGAAAGAGTAGACTCGAAGGAAACATTGAAGACCCGTAAAATGAAAGAGTAGACTCGAAGGGAGACATTGAAGACCCGTAAAGTGAAAGAGTAGACTCGAAGGGAGACATTGAAGACCCGTATAGTAAAAGAGTAGACTCGAAGACAGACATTGAAGACCCGTAAAATGAAAGAGTAGACTCGAAGGGAGACATTGAAGACCCGTAAAGTGAAAGAGTAGACTCGAAGTGAGACATTGAAGACCCGTAAAGTGAAAGAGTAGACTCGCAGGGTGAAATTGAAGACCCGTAAAATGAAGGAGTAGACTCGCAGGGAGATATTGAAGATCCGTAAAGTGAAAGAGTAGACTCGTAGGCAGACATTCAAGACCCGTAAAGTGAAAGAGTAGACTCGCAGGGAGAAATTGAAGACCCGTAAAGTGAAAGAGTAGACTCACAGGGAGACATTAAACACCCGTAAAGTGAAAGAGTAGACTCGAAGGGAGACATTGAACACCCGTAAAGTGAAAGAATAGACTCGAAGGGACACATTGAACACCCGTAAAGTGAAAGAGTAGACTCGCAGGTAGACATTGAAGACCCGTAAAGTGAAAGAGTAGACTCGCATGGAGACATTGAAGACCCGTAAAGTGAAAGAGTAGACTCGAAGGGAGACATTGAAGACCCGTAAAGTGAAAGAGTAGACTCGCAGGTAGACATTGAAGACCCGTAAAGTAAAAGAGTAGACTTCAAGGAAGACATTGAAGACTCGTAAAGTGAAAGAGTAGACTCGAAGGGAGACATTGAAGACCCGTAATGTGAAAGAGTAGATTCGCAGGAGACATTGAAGACCCATAAAGTGAAAGAGTAGACTCTCAGGGAGACATTGATGACCCGCAAAGTGTAAGAGTAGACTCGAAGGGAGACATTGAAGACCCTTAAAGTGAAAGAGTAGACTCGCAGTAGACGTTGAAGACCCGTAAAGTGAAAAAGTAGACTCGCAGGAGACATTGAAGACCCGTAAAGTGAAAGAGTAGACTTGCAGGGAGACATTGAAGACCCGTAAAGTGAAAGAGTAGACTCGCAGAGAGACATTGAAGACCCGTAAAGTGAAAGAGTAGACTCGAAGGGAGACGTTGAAGACCCGTAAAGTGAAAGAGTAGACTCGAGACAATAAAGACCTGTAAAGAGAAAGAGTAGACTCGCAGGGAGACATTGAAGACCGATAAAGTGAAAGAGTAGACTCGCAGGTAGACATTGAAGACCCGTAAAGTAAAAGAGTAGACTCGCAGGGAGACATTGAAGACCCGTAAAGTGAAAGAGTAGACTCGAAGGGAGACATTGAAGACCCGTAATGCAAAAGAGTAGACTCGAAGGGAGACATTGAAGACCCGTAAAGGGAAAGAGTAGACTCGAAGGGAGACATTGAAGACCCGTAAAGCTAAAGAGTAGACTCGAAGGGAGACATTGAAGACCCGTAAAGTGAAAGAGTAGACTCGAAGGGAGACATTGAAGACCCGTAAAGTGAAAGAGTAGACTCGCAGTAGACGTTGAAGACCCGTAAAGTGAAAGAGTAGACTCGCAGGGAGACATTGAAGACCCGTAAAGTGAAAGAGTAGACTTGCAGGGAGACATTGAAGACCCGTAAAGTGAAAGAGTAGACTCGCAGTAGACGTTGAAGACCCGTAAAGTGAAAGAGTAGACTCGCAGTAGACGTTGAAGACCCGTAAAGTGAAAGAGTAGACTCGCAGGGAGACATTGAAGACCCGTAAAGAGAAAGAGTAGACTTGCAGGGAGACATTGAAGACCCGTAAAGTGAAGAGTAGACTCGCAGGGAGACATTGAAGACCCGTAAAGTGAAAGAGTAGATTCGAAGGAGACATTGAAGACCCGTAAAGTGAAAGAGTAGACTCGAAGGGGAGACATTGAAGACCCGTAAATTGAAAGAGTAGACTCGTAGGCAGACATTCAAGACCCGTAAAGTGAAAGAGTAGACTCGCAGGGAGAAATTGAAGACCCGTAAAGTGAAAGAGTAGACTCACAGGGAGACATTAAACACCCGTAGTGTGAAAGAGTAGACTCGCAGGTAGACATTGAAGACCCGTAAAGTGAAAGAGTAGACTCGCAAGGAGACATTGAAGACCCGTAAAGTGAAAGAGTAGACTCGCAAGGAGACATTGAAGACCCGTAAAGTGAAAGAGTAGACTCGCAGGGAGACATTGAAGACCCGTAATCTGAAAGAGTAGACTCGAAGGAAACATTGAAGACCCGTAAAATGAAAGAGTAGACTCGAAGGGAGACATTGAAGACCCGTAAAGTGAAAGAGTAGACTCGAAGGGAGACATTGATGACCCGCAAAGTGAAAGAGTAGACTCGAAGGGAGACATTGAAGACCCGTAAAGTGAAAGAGTAGACTCGCAGTAGACGTTGAAGACCCGTAAAGTGAAAGAGTAGACTCGCAGGGAGACATTGAAGACCCGTAAAGTGAAAGAGTAGACTTGCAGGGAGACATTGAAGACCCGTAAAGTGAAAGAGTAGACTCGCAGGGAGACATTGAAGACCCGTAAAGTGAAAGAGTAGACTCGAAGGGAGACATTGAAGACCCGTAAAGTGAAAGAGTAGACTCGAAGGGAGACATTGAAACCCGTAAAGTGAAAGAGTTGACTCGAGACAATGAAGACCTGTAAAGAGAAAGAGTAGACTCGCAGGGAGACATTGAAGACCGATAAAGTGAAAGAGTAGACTCGCAGATAGACATTGAAGACCCGTAAAGTAAAAGAGTAGACTCGCAGGGAGACATTGAAGACCCGTAAACTGAAAGAGTAGACTCGAAGGGAGACATTGAAGACCCGTAATTCAAAAGAGTAGACTCGAAGGGAGACATTGAAGACCCGTAAAGTGAAAGAGTAGACTCGCAGTAGACGTTGAAGACCCGTAAAGTGAAAGAGTAGACTCGCAGGGAGACATTGAAGACCCGTAAAGTGAAAGAGTAGACTTGCAGGGAGACATTGAAGACCCGTAAAGTGAAAGAGTAGACTCGCAGTAGACGTTGAAGACCCGTAAAGTGAAAGAGTAGACTCGCAGGGAGACATTGAAGACCCGTAAAGAGAAAGAGTAGACTTGCAGGGAGACATTGAAGACCCGTAAAGTGAAAGAGTAGACTCGCAGAGAGACATTGAAGACCCGTAAAGTGAAAGAGTAGACTCGAAGGGAGACATTGAAGACCCGTAAAGTGAAAGAGTAGACTCGAAGGGAGACATTGAAGACCCGTAAAGTGAAAGAGTAGACTCGTAGGCAGACATTCAAGACCCGTAAAGTGAAAGAGTAGACTCGCAGGGAGAAATTGAAGACCCGTAAAGTGAAAGAGTAGACTCACAGGGAGACATTAAACACCCGTAGTGTGAAAGAGTAGACTCGCAGGGAGACATTGAAGACACGTAAAGTGAAAGAGTAGACTCGAAAGGAGACATTGAAGACCCGTAAAGTGAAAGAGTAGACTCGCAGGTAGACATTGAAGACCCGTAAAGTGAAAGAGTAGACTCGCAAGGAGACATTGAAGACCCGTAAAGTGAAAGAGTAGACTCGCAAGGAGACATTGAAGACCCGTAAAGTGAAAGAGTAGACTCGCAGATAGACATTGAAGACCTGTAATCTGAAAGAGTAGACTCGAAGGAAACATTGAAGACCCGTAAAATGAAAGAGTAGACTCGAAGGGAGACATTGAAGACCCGTAAAGTGAAAGAGTAGACTCGAAGGGAGACATTGAAGACCCGTATAGTGAAAGAGTAGACTCGAAGACAGACATTGAAGACCCGTATAGTGAAAGAGTAGACTCGCAGGGTGAAATTGAAGACCCGTAAAATGAAGGAGTAGACTCGCAGGGAGATATTGAAGATCCGTAAAGTGAAAGAGTAGACTCGTAGGCAGACATTCAAGACCCGTAAAGTGAAAGAGTAGACTCGCAGGGAGAAATTGAAGACCCGTAAAGTGAAAGAGTAGACTCACAGGGAGACATTAAACACCCGTAAAGTGAAAGAGTAGACTCGAAGGGAGACATTGAAGACCCGTAAAGTGAAAGAATAGACTCGAAGGGAGACATTGAACACCCGTAAAGTGAAAGAGTAGACTCGCAGGGAGACATTGAAGACCCGTAAAGTGAAAGAGTAGACTCGCAAGGAGACATTGAAGACCCGTAAAGTGAAAGAGTAGACTCGAAGGGAGACATTGAAGACCCGTAAAGTGAAAGAGTAGACTCGCAGGGAGACATTGAAGACCCGTAAAGTAAAAGAGTAGACTTCAAGGAAGACATTGAAGACTCGTAAAGTGAAAGAGTAGACTCGAAGGGAGACATTGAAGACCCGTAAAGTGAAAGAGTAGATTCGCAGGGAGACATTGAAGACCCATAAAGTGAAAGAGTAGACTCTCAGGGAGACATTGATGACCCGCAAAGTGAAAGAGTAGACTCGAAGGGAGACATTGAAGACCCTTAAAGTGAAAGAGTAGACTCGCAGTAGACGTTGAAGACCCGTAAAGTGAAAAAGTAGACTCGCAGGGAGACATTGAAGACCCGTAAAGTGAAAGAGTAGACTTGCAGGGAGACATTGAAGACCCGTAAAGTGAAAGAGTAGACTCGCAGAGAGGCATTGAAGACCCGTAAAGTGAAAGAGTAGACTCGAAGGGAGACATTGAAGACCCGTAAAGTGAAAGAGTAGACTCGAGACAATAAAGACCTGTAAAGAGAAAGAGTAGACTCGCAGGGAGACATTGAAGACCGATAAAGTGAAAGAGTAGACTCGCAGGTAGACATTGAAGACCCGTAAAGTAAAAGAGTAGACTCGCAGGGAGACATTGAAGACCCGTAAAGTGAAAGAGTAGACTCGAAGGGAGACATTGAAGACCCGTAATGCAAAAGAGTAGACTCGAAGGGAGACATTGAAGACCCGTAAAGGGAAAGAGTAGACTCGAAGGGAGACATTGAAGACCCGTAAAGTGAAAGAGTAGACTCGAAGGGAGACATTGAAGACCCGTAAAGTGAAAGAGTAGACTCGAAGGGAGACATTGAAGACCCGTAAAGTGAAAGAGTAGACTCGCAGTAGACGTTGAAGACCCGTAAAGTGAAAGAGTAGACTCGCAGGGAGACATTGAAGACCCGTAAAGTGAAAGAGTAGACTTGCAGGAGACATTGAAGACCCGAAAAGTGAAAGAGTAGACTCGCAGTAGACGTTGAAGACCCGTAAAGTGAAAGAGTAGACTCGCAGTAGACGTTGAAGACCCGTAAAGTGAAAGAGTAGACTCGCAGGGAGACATTGAAGACCCGTAAAGAGAAAGAGTAGACTTGCAGGGAGACATTGAAGACCCGTAAAGTGAAAGAGTAGACTCGCAGGGAGACATTGAAGACCCGTAAAGTGAAAGAGTAGACTCGAAGGGAGACATTGAAGACCCGTAAAGTGAAAGAGTAGACTCGAAGGGAGACATTGAAGACCCGTAAAGTGAAAGAGTAGACTCGTAGGCAGACATTCAAGACCCGTAAAGTGAAAGAGTAGACTCGCAGGGAGAAATTGAAGACCCGTAAAGTGAAAGAGTAGACTCACAGGGAGACATTAAACACCCGTAGTGTGAAAGAGTAGACTCGCAGGTAGACATTGAAGACCCGTAAAGTGAAAGAGTAGACTCGCAAGGAGACATTGAAGATCCGTAAAGTGAAAGAGTAGACTCGCAAGGAGACATTGAAGACCCGTAAAGTGAAAGAGTAGACTCGCAGGGAGACATTGAAGACCCGTAATCTGAAAGAGTAGACTCGCAGGAAGACATTGAAGACCCGTAAAGTGAAAGAGTAGACTCGAAGGGAGACATTGAAGACCCGTAAAGTGAAAGAGTAGACTCGAAGGGAGACATTGAAGACCCGTAAAGTGAAAGAGTAGACTCGAAGGGAGACATTGAAGACCCGTAAAGTGAAAGAGTAGACTCGCAGTAGACGTTGAAGACCCGTAAAGTGAAAGAGTAGACTCGCAGGCAGACATTGAAGACCCGTAAAGTGAAAGAGTAGACTTGCAGGGAGACATTGAAGACCCGTAAAGTGAAAGAGTAGACTCGCAGGGAGACATTGAAGACCCGTAAAGTGAAAGAGTAGACTCGAAGGGAGACATTGAAGACCCGTAAAGTGAAAGAGTAGACTCGAAGGGAGACATTGAAACCCGTAAAGTGAAAGAGTTGACTCGTAGACATTGACAAAGTGAAGACCTGTAAAGAGAAAGAGTAGACTCGCAGGAGAGACATTGAAGACTTGAAGAAAAGTAAAGTGAAAGAGTAGACTCGCAGATAGACATTGAAGACCCGTAAAGTGAAAGAGAGTAGGTAAAGTGAAAGAGTAGACTCGCAGGGAGACATTGAAGACCCGTAAAGCTGAAAGAGTAGACTCGAAGGGAGACATTGAAGACCCGTAATGCAAAAGAGTAGACTCGAAGGGAGACATTGAAGACCCGTAAAGTGAAAGAGTAGACTCGCAGTAGACGTTGAAGACCCGTAAAGTGAAAGAGTAGACTCGCAGGGAGACATTGAAGACCCGTAAAGTGAAAG
This sequence comes from Bulinus truncatus, assembly GCA_021962125.1. Lineage (NCBI taxonomy): Eukaryota > Metazoa > Mollusca > Gastropoda > Planorbidae > Bulinus > Bulinus truncatus. The sequence continues at coordinate 9,481,908 of JAGDYQ010000009.1, read as the reverse complement.
AGTAGACTTGCAGGGAGACATTGAAGACCCGTAAAGTGAAAGAGTAGACTCGCAGTAGACGTTGAAGACCCGTAAAGTGAAAGAGTAGACTCGCAGGGAGACATTGAAGACCCGTAAAGGGAAAGAGTAGACTTGCAGGGAGACATTGAAGACCCGTAAAGTGAAAGAGTAGACTCGCAGGGAGACATTGAAGACCCGTAAAGTGAAAGAGTAGACTCGAAGGGAGACATTGAAGACCCGTAAAGTGAAAGAGTAGACTCGAAGGGAGACATTGATGACCCGCAAAGTGTAAGAGTAGACTCACAGGGAGAATTGAAAAGTGAAAGGTAGAGACATTGAAGACCCTTAAAGTGAAAGAGTAGACTCGCAGTAGACGTTGAAGACCCGTAAAGTGAAAAAGACTCGCAGTAGGAGACACCCGTCTCGCAGAAGACCTGTAATCTGAAAGAGAGTGGGCTCGAAGGAAACATTGAAGACCCGTAAAATGAAAGAGTAGACTCGAAGGGAGACGTGAAGACCCGTAAAGTGAAAAAGTAGACTCGCAGGCAGACATTGAAGACCCGTAAAGTGAAAGAGAGTAGACTTGCAGGGAGACATTGAAGACCCGTAAAGTGAAAGAGTAGACTCGCAGAGAGACATTGAAGACCCGTAAAGTGAAAGAGTAGACTCTTCGAAGGGAGACATTGAAGACCCGTAAAGTGAAAGAGTAGACTCGAAGGGAGACATTGAAGACCCGTAAAGTGAAAGAGTTGACTCGAGACAATGAAGACCTGTAAAGAGAAAGAGTAGACTCGCAGAGACATTGAAGACCGATAAAGAGTGAAAGAGTAGACTCGCAGATAGACATTGAAGACCCGTAAAGTAAAAGAGTAGACTCGCAGGGAGACATTGAAGACCCGTAAAGTGAAAGAGTAGACTCGAAGGGAGACATTACAGAAGACCGTAATTCAAAGAGTAGACTCGAAGGAGACATTGAAGACCCGTAAAGTGAAAGAGTAGACTCGCAGTAGACGTTGAAGACCCGTAAAGTGAAAGAGTAGACTCGCAGGGAGACATTGAAGACCCGTAAAGTGAAAGAGTAGACTTGCAGGAGACATTGAAGACCCGTAAAGTGAAAGAGTAGACTCGCAGTAGACGTTGAAGACCCGTAAAGTGAAAGAGTAGACTCGCAGGGAGACATTGAAGACCCGTAAAGAGAAAGAGTAGACTCGCAGGGAGACATTGAAGACCCGTAAAGTGAAAGAGTAGACTCGCAGAGAGACATTGAAGACCCGTAAAGTGAAAGAGTAGACTCGAAGGGAGACATTGAAGACCCGTAAAGTGAAAGAGTAGACTCGAAGGGAGACATTGAAGACCCGTAAATTGAAAGAGTAGACTCGTAGGCAGACATTCAAGACCCGTAAAGTGAAAGAGTAGACTCGCAGGGAGACATTGAAGACCCGTAAAGTGAAAGAGTAGACTCACAGGGAGACATTAAACACCCGTAGTGTGAAAGAGTAGACTCGCAGGGAGACATTGAAGACACGTAAAGTGAAAGAGTAGACTCGAAAGGAGACATTGAAGACCCGTAATGTGAAAGAGTAGACTCGCAGGTAGACATTGAAGACCCGTAAAGTGAAAGAGTAGACTCGCAAGGAGACATTGAAGACCCGTAAAGTGAAAGAGTAGACTCGCAAGGAGACATTGAAGACCCGTAAAGTGAAAGAGTAGACTCGCAGGGAGACATTGAAGACCTGTAATCTGAAAGAGTAGACTCGAAGGAAACATTGAAGACCCGTAAAATGAAAGAGTAGACTCGAAGGGAGACATTGAAGACCCGTAAAGTGAAAGAGTAGACTCGAAGGGAGACATTGAAGACCCGTATAGTGAAAGAGTAGACTCGAAGACAGACATTGAAGACCCGTATAGTGAAAGAGTAGACTCGCAGGGTGAAATTGAAGACCCGTAAAATGAAGGAGTAGACTCGCAGGGAGATATTGAAGATCCGTAAAGTGAAAGAGTAGACTCGTAGGCAGACATTCAAGACCCGTAAAGTGAAAGAGTAGACTCGCAGGGAGAAATTGAAGACCCGTAAAGTGAAAGAGTAGACTCACAGGGAGACATTAAACACCCGTAAAGTGAAAGAGTAGACTCGAAGGGAGACATTGAACACCCGTAAAGTGAAAGAATAGACTCGAAGGGACATTGAACACCCGTAAAGTGAAAGAGTAGACTCGCAGGTAGACATTGAAGACCCGTAAAGTGAAAGAGTAGACTCGCAAGGAGACATTGAAGACCCGTAAAGTGAAAGAGTAGACTCGAAGGGAGACATTGAAGACCCGTAAAGTGAAAGAGTAGACTCGCAGGTAGACATTGAAGACCCGTAAAGTAAAAGAGTAGACTTCAAGGAAGACATTGAAGACTCGTAAAGTGAAAGAGTAGACTCGAAGGGAGACATTGAAGACCCGTAATGTGAAAGAGTAGATTCGCAGGGAGACATTGAAGACCCATAAAGTGAAAGAGTAGACTCTCAGGGAGACATTGATGACCCGCAAAGTAAAAGAGTAGACTCGAAGGGAGACATTGAAGACCCTTAAAGTGAAAGAGTAGACTCGCAGTAGACGTTGAAGACCCGTAAAGTGAAAAAGTAGACTCGCAGGGAGACATTGAAGACCCGTAAAGTGAAAGAGTAGACTTGCAGGGAGACATTGAAGACCCGTAAAGTGAAAGAGTAGACTCGCAGAGAGACATTGAAGACCCGTAAAGTGAAAGAGTAGACTCGAAGGGAGACATTGAAGACCCGTAAAGTGAAAGAGTAGACTCGAGACAATAAAGACCTGTAAAGAGAAAGAGTAGACTCGCAGGGAGACATTGAAGACCGATAAAGTGAAAGAGTAGACTCGCAGGTAGACATTGAAGACCCGTAAAGTAAAAGAGTAGACTCGCAGGGAGACATTGAAGACCCGTAAAGTGAAAGAGTAGACTCGAAGGGAGACATTGAAGACCCGTAATGCAAAAGAGTAGACTCGAAGGGAGACATTGAAGACCCGTAAAGGGAAAGAGTAGACTCGAAGGGAGACATTGAAGACCCGTAAAGCTAAAGAGTAGACTCGAAGGGAGACATTGAAGACCCGTAAAGTGAAAGAGTAGACTCGAAGGGAGACATTGAAGACCCGTAAAGTGAAAGAGTAGACTCGCAGTAGACGTTGAAGACCCGTAAAGTGAAAGAGTAGACTCGCAGGGAGACATTGAAGACCCGTAAAGTGAAAGAGTAGACTTGCAGGGAGACATTGAAGACCCGTAAAGTGAAAGAGTAGACTCGCAGTAGACGTTGAAGACCCGTAAAGTGAAAGAGTAGACTCGCAGTAGACGTTGAAGACCCGTAAAGTGAAAGAGTAGACTCGCAGGGAGACATTGAAGACCCGTAAAGAGAAAGAGTAGACTTGCAGGGAGACATTGAAGACCCGTAAAGTGAAAGAGTAGACTCGCAGGGAGACATTGAAGACCCGTAAAGTGAAAGAGTAGATTCGAAGGGAGACATTGAAGACCCGTAAAGTGAAAGAGTAGACTCGAAGGGAGACATTGAAGACCCGTAAATTGAAAGAGTAGACTCGTAGGCAGACATTCAAGACCCGTAAAGTGAAAGAGTAGACTCGCAGGGAGAAATTGAAGACCCGTAAAGTGAAAGAGTAGACTCACAGGGGAGACATTAAACACCCGTAGTGTGAAAGAGTAGACTCGCAGGTAGACATTGAAGACCCGTAAAGTGAAAGAGTAGACTCGCAAGGAGACATTGAAGACCCGTAAAGTGAAAGAGTAGACTCGCAAGGAGACGATTGAAGACCCGTAAAGTGAAAGAGTAGACTCGCAGGGAGACATTGAAGACCCGTAATCTGAAAGAGTAGACTCGAAGGAAACATTGAAGACCCGTAAAGTGAAAGAGTAGACTCGAAGGGAGACATTGAAGACCCGTAAAGTGAAAGAGTAGACTCGAAGGGAGACATTGATGACCCGCAAAGTGTAAGAGTAGACTCGAAGGGAGACATTGAAGACCCTTAAAGTGAAAGAGTAGACTCGCAGTAGACGTTGAAGACCCGTAAAGTGAAAAAGTAGACTCGCAGGCAGACATTGAAGACCCGTAAAGTGAAAGAGTAGACTTGCAGGGAGACATTGAAGACCCGTAAAGTGAAAGAGTAGACTCGCAGAGAGACATTGAAGACCCGTAAAGTGAAAGAGTAGACTCGAAGGGAGACATTGAAGACCCGTAAAGTGAAAGAGTAGACTCGAAGGGAGACATTGAAACCCGTAAAGTGAAAGAGTTGACTCGAGACAATGAAGACCTGTAAAGAGAAAGAGTAGACTCGCAGGGAGACATTGAAGACCGATAAAGTGAAAGAGTAGACTCGCAGGGAGACATTGAAGACCCGTAAAGTAAAAGAGTAGACTCGCAGGGAGACATTGAAGACCCGTAAAGTGAAAGAGTAGACTCGAAGGGAGACATTGAAGACCCGTAATTCAAAAGAGTAGACTCGAAGGGAGACATTGAAGACCCGTAAAGTGAAAGAGTAGACTCGCAGTAGACGTTGAAGACCCGTAAAGTGAAAGAGTAGACTCGCAGGGAGACATTGAAGACCCGTAAAGTGAAAGAGTAGACTTGCAGGGAGACATTGAAGACCCGTAAAGTGAAAGAGTAGACTCGCAGTAGACGTTGAAGACCCGTAAAGTGAAAGAGTAGACTCGCAGGGAGACATTGAAGACCCGTAAAGAGAAAGAGTAGACTTGCAGGGAGACATTGAAGACCCGTAAAGTGAAAGAGTAGACTCGCAGGGAGACATTGAAGACCCGTAAAGTGAAAGAGTAGATTCGAAGGGAGACATTGAAGACCCGTAAAGTGAAAGAGTAGACTCGAAGGGAGACATTGAAGACCCGTAAATTGAAAGAGTAGACTCGTAGGCAGACATTCAAGACCCGTAAAGTGAAAGAGTAGACTCGCAGGGAGAAATTGAAGACCCGTAAAGTGAAAGAGTAGACTCACAGGGAGACATTAAACACCCGTAGTGTGAAAGAGTAGACTCGCAGGGAGACATTGAAGACACGTAAAGTGAAAGAGTAGACTCGAAAGGAGACATTGAAGACCCGTAATGTGAAAGAGTAGACTCGCAGGTAGACATTGAAGACCCGTAAAGTGAAAGAGTAGACTCGCAAGGAGACATTGAAGACCCGTAAAGTGAAAGAGTAGACTCGCAAGGAGACATTGAAGACCCGTAAAGTGAAAGAGTAGACTCGCAGGGAGACATTGAAGACCCGTAATGTGAAAGAGTAGACTCGAATGGAGACATTGAAGACCCGTAAAGTGAAAGAGTAGACTCGCAGGGAGACATTGAAGACCCGTAAAGTGAAAGAGTAGACTCGCAGGGAGACATTGAAGACCCGTAAAGTGAAAGAGTAGACTCGAAGACAGACATTGAAGACCCGTATAGTGAAAGAGTAGACTCGAAGACAGACATTGAAGACCCGTAAACTGAAAGAGTAGACTCGAAGGGAGACATTGAAGACCCGTAAAGTGAAAGAGTAGACTCGAAGTGAGACATTGAAGACCCGTAAAGTGAAAAGAGTAGACTCGCAGGGTGAAATTGAAGACCCGTAAAATGAAGGAGTAGACTCGCAGGGAGATATTGAAGATCCGTAAAGTGAAAGAGTAGACTCGTAGGCAGACATTCAAGACCCGTAAAGTGAAAGAGTAGACTCGCAGGGAGAAATTGAAGACCCGTAAAGGAAAGAGTAGACTACAGGGGAGACATTAAACACCCGTAGTGTGAAAGAGTAGACTCGCAGAGAGACATTGAAGACCCGTAAAGTGAAAGAGTAGACTCGAAGGGAGACATTGAAGACCCGTAAAGTGAAAGAGTAGACTCGAAGGGAGACATTGAAGACCCGTAAATTGAAAGAGTAGACTCGTAGGCAGACATTCAAGACCCGTAAAGTGAAAGAGTAGACTCGCAGGGAGAAATTGAAGACCCGTAAAGTGAAAGAGTAGACTCACAGGGAGACATTAAACACCCGTAGTGTGAAAGAGTAGACTCGCAGGGAGACATTGAACACCCGTAAAGTGAAAGAATAGACTCGAAGGGACACATTGAACACCCGTAAAAGTGAAAGAGTAGACTCGAGACAATAAAGACCTGTAAAGAGAAAAAGAGTAGACTCGCAGGGAGACATTGAAGACCGATAAAGTGAAAGAGTAGACTCGCAGGTAGACATTGAAGACCCGTAAAGTAAAAGAGTAGACTCGCAGGGAGACATTGAAGACCCGTAAAGTGAAAGAGTAGACTCGAAGGGAGACATTGAAGACCCGTAATGTAAAAGAGTAGACTCGAAGGGAGACATTGAAGACCCGTAAAGGGAAAGAGTAGACTCGAAGGGAGACATTGAAGACCCGTAAAAGCTAAAGAGTAGACTCGAAGGGAGACATTGAAGACCCGTAAAGTGAAAGAGTAGACTCGAAGGGAGACATTGAAGACCCGTAAAGTGAAAGAGTAGACTCGCAGTAGACGTTGAAGACCCGTAAAGTGAAAGAGTAGACTCGCAGGAGACATTGAAGACCCGTAAAGTGAAAGAGTAGACTTGCAGGGAGAGACAAGACCCGTAAAGTGAAAGAGTAGACTCGCAGTAGACGTTGAAGACCCGTAAAGTGAAAGAGTAGACTCGCAGTAGACGTTGAAGACCCGTAAAGTGAAAGAGTAGACTCGCAGGGAGACATTGAAGACCCGTAAAGAGAAAGAGTAGACTTGCAGGGAGACATTGAAGACCCGTAAAGTGAAAGAGTAGACTCGCAGGGAGACATTGAAGACCCGTAAAGTGAAAGAGTAGACTCGAAGGGAGACATTGAAGACCCGTAAAGTGAAAGAGTAGACTCGAAGGGAGACATTGAAGACCCGTAAATTGAAAGAGTAGACTCGTAGGCAGACATTCAAGACCCGTAAAGTGAAAGAGTAGACTCGCAGGGAGAAATTGAAGACCCGTAAAGTGAAAGAGTAGACTCACAGGGAGACATTAAACACCCGTAGTGTGAAAGAGTAGACTCGCAGGTAGACATTGAAGACCCGTAAAGTGAAAGAGTAGACTCGCAAGGAGACATTGAAGATCCGTAAAGTGAAAGAGTAGACTCGCAAGGAGACATTGAAGACCCGTAAAGTGAAAGAGTAGACTCGCAGGGAGACATTGAAGACCCGTAATCTGAAAGAGTAGACTCGAAGGAAACATTGAAGACCCGTAAAGTGAAAGAGTAGACTCGAAGGGAGACATTGAAGACCCGTAAAGTGAAAGAGTAGACTCGAAGGGAGACATTGATGACCCGCAAAGTGTAAGAGTAGACTCGAAGGGAGACATTGAAGACCCTTAAAGTGAAAGAGTAGACTCGCAGTAGACGTTGAAGACCCGTAAAGTGAAAAAGTAGACTCGCAGGCAGACATTGAAGACCCGTAAAGTGAAAGAGTAGACTTGCAGGGAGACATTGAAGACCCGTAAAGTGAAAGAGTAGACTCGCAGAGAGACATTGAAGACCCGTAAAGTGAAAGAGTAGACTCGAAGGGAGACATTGAAGACCCGTAAAGTGAAAGAGTAGACTCGAAGGGAGACATTGAAGACCCGTAAAGTAAAAGAGTAGACTCGCAGGGAGACATTGAAGACCCGTAAAGTGAAAGAGTAGACTCGAAGGGAGACATTGAAGACCCGTAAAGTGAAAGAGTAGACTCGCAGGGAGACATTGAAGACCCGTAAAGTGAAAGAGTAGACTCGCAGGGTGACATTGAAGACCCGTAAAATGAAGGAGTAGACTCGCAGAGAGATATTGAAGATCCGTAAAGTGAAAGAGTAGACTCGTAGGCAGACATTCAAGACCCGTAAAGTGAAAGAGTAGACTCGCAGGGAGAAATTGAAGACCCGTAAAGTGAAAGAGTAGACTCACAGGGAGACATTAAACACCCGTAAAGTGAAAGAGTAGACTCGAAGGGAGACATTGAAGACCCGTAAAGTGAAAGAGTAGACTCGAAGGGAGACATTGAACACCCGTAAAGTGAAAGAGTAGACTCGAGACAATAAAGACCTGTAAAGAGAAAGAGTAGACTCGCAGGGAGACATTGAAGACCGATAAAGTGAAAGAGTAGACTCGCAGGTAGACATTGAAGACCCGTAAAGTAAAAGAGTAGACTCGCAGGGAGACATTGAAGACCCGTAAAGTGAAAGAGTAGACTCGAAGGGAGACATTGAAGACCCGTAATGCAAAAGAGTAGACTCGAAGGGAGACATTGAAGACCCGTAAAGGGAAAGAGTAGACTCGAAGGGAGACATTGAAGACCCGTAAAGCTAAAGAGTAGACTCGAAGGGAGACATTGAAGACCCGTAAAGTGAAAGAGTAGACTCGAAGGGAGACATTGAAGACCCGTAAAGTGAAAAGAGTAGACTCGCAGTAGACGTTGAAGACCCGTAAAGTGAAAGAGTAGACTCGCAGGGAGACATTGAAGACCCGTAAAGTGAAAGAGTAGACTTGCAGGGAGACATTGAAGACCCGTAAAGTGAAAGAGTAGACTCGCAGTAGACGTTGAAGACCCGTAAAGTGAAAGAGTAGACTCGCAGTAGACGTTGAAGACCCGTAAAGTGAATGAGTAGACTCGCAGGGAGACATTGAAGACCCGTAAAGAGAAAGAGTAGACTTGCAGGGAGACATTGAAGACCCGTAAAGTGAAAGAGTAGACTCGCAGGGAGACATTGAAGACCCGTAAAGTGAAAGAGTAGATTCGAAGGGAGACATTGAAGACCCGTAAAGTGAAAGAGTAGACTCGAAGGGAGACATTGAAGACCCGTAAATTGAAAGAGTAGACTCGTAGGCAGACATTCAAGACCCGTAAAGTGAAAGAAGAGACTCGCAAGGAGAAATTGAAGACCCGTAAAGTGAAAGAGTAGACTCACAGGGAGACATTAAACACCCGTAGTGTGAAAGAGTAGACTCGCAGGTAGACATTGAAGACCCGTAAAGTGAAAGAGTAGACTCGCAAGGAGACATTGAAGACCCGTAAAGTGAAAGAGTAGACTCGCAAGGAGACATTGAAGACCCGTAAAGTGAAAGAGTAGACTCGCAGGGAGACATTGAAGACCCGTAATCTGAAAGAGTAGACTCGAAGGAAACATTGAAGACCCGTAAAATGAAAGAGTAGACTCGAAGGGAGACATTGAAGACCCGTAAAGTGAAAGAGTAGACTCGAAGGGAGACATTGATGACCCGCAAAGTGTAAGAGTAGACTCGAAGGGAGACATTGAAGACCCTTAAAGTGAAAGAGTAGACTCGCAGTAGACGTTGAAGACCAGTAAAGTGAAAAAGTAGACTCGCAGGCAGACATTGAAGACCCGTAAAGTGAAAGAGTAGACTTGCAGGGAGACATTGAAGACCCGTAAAGTGAAAGAGTAGACTCGCAGAGAGACATTGAAGACCCGTAAAGTGAAAGAGTAGACTCGAAGGGAGACATTGAAGACCCGTAAAGTGAAAGAGTAGACTCGAAGGGAGACATTGAAACCCGTAAAGTGAAAGAGTTGACTCGAGACAATGAAGACCTGTAAAGAGAAAGAGTAGACTCGCAGGGAGACATTGAAGACCGATAAAGTGAAAGAGTAGACTCGCAGATAGACATTGAAGACCCGTAAAGTAAAAGAGTAGACTCGCAGGGAGACATTGAAGACCCGTAAAGTGAAAGAGTAGACTCGAAGGGAGACATTGAAGACCCGTAAAGGGAAAGAGTAGACTCGAAGGGAGACATTGAAGACCCGTAAAGTGAAAGAGTAGACTCGCAGGGAGACATTGAAGACCCGTAAAGTGAAAGAGTAGACTCGCAGGGAGACATTGAAGACCCGTAAAGTGAAAGAGTAGACTCGCAGGGAGACATTGAAGACCCGTAAAGTGAAAGAGTAGACTCGCAGTAGACGTTGAAGACCCGTAAAGTGAAAGAGTAGACTCGCAGGGAGACATTGAAGACCCGTAAAGTGAAAGAGTAGACTTGCAGGGAGACATTGAAGACCCGTAAAGTGAAAGAGTAGACTCGCAGGGAGACATTGAAGACCCGTAAAGTGAAAGAGTAGACTCGAAGGGAGACATTGAAGACCCGTAAAGTGAAAGAGTAGACTCGAAGGGAGACATTGAAGACCCGTAAAGTGAAAGAGTAGACTCGTAGGCAGACATTCAAGACCCGTAAAGTGAAAGAGTAGACTCGCAGGGAGAAATTGAAGACCCGTAAAGTGAAAGAGTAGACTCACAGGGAGACATTGAAGACCCGTAAAGTGAAAGAGTAGACTCGCAGGGAGACATTGAAGACCTGTAATCTGAAAGAGTAGACTCGAAGGAAACATTGAAGACCCGTAAAATGAAAGAGTAGACTCGAAGGGAGACATTGAAGACCCGTAAAGTGAAAGAGTAGACTCGAAGGGAGACATTGAAGACCCGTATAGTGAAAGAGTAGACTCGAAGACAGACATTGAAGACCCGTATAGTGAAAGAGTAGACTCGAAGACAGACATTGAAGACCCGTAAAATGAAAGAGTAGACTCGAAGGGAGACATTGAAGACCCGTAAAGTGAAAGAGTAGACTCGAAGTGAGACATTGAAGACCCGTAAAGTGAAAGAGTAGACTCGCAGGGTGAAATTGAAGACCCGTAAAATGAAGGAGTAGACTCGCAGGGAGATATTGAAGATCCGTAAAGTGAAAGAGTAGACTCGTAGGCAGACATTCAAGACCCGTAAAGTGAAAGAGTAGACTCGCAGGGAGAAATTGAAGACCCGTAAAGTGAAAGAGTAGACTCACAGGGAGACATTAAACACCCGTAAAGTGAAAGAGTAGACTCGAAGGGAGACATTGAACACCCGTAAAGTGAAAGAATAGACTCGAAGGGACACATTGAACACCCGTAAAGTGAAAGAGTAGACTCGAGACAATAAAGACCTGTAAAGAGAAAGAGTAGACTCGCAGGGAGACATTGAAGACCGATAAAGTGAAAGAGTAGACTCGCAGGTAGACATTGAAGACCCGTAAAGTAAAAGAGTAGACTCGCAGGGAGACATTGAAGACCCGTAAAGTGAAAGAGTAGACTCGAAGGGAGACATTGAAGACCCGTAATGCAAAAGAGTAGACTCGAAGGGAGACATTGAAGACCCGTAAAGGGAAAGAGTAGACTCGAAGGGAGACATTGAAGACCCGTAAAGCTAAAGAGTAGACTCGAAGGGAGACATTGAAGACCCGTAAAGTGAAAGAGTAGACTCGAAGGGAGACATTGAAGACCCGTAAAGTGAAAGAGTAGACTCGCAGTAGACGTTGAAGACCCGTAAAGTGAAAGAGTAGACTCGCAGGGAGACATTGAAGACCCGTAAAGTGAAAGAGTAGACTTGCAGGGAGACATTGAAGACCCGTAAAGTGAAAGAGTAGACTCGCAGTAGACGTTGAAGACCCGTAAAGTGAAAGAGTAGACTCGCAGTAGACGTTGAAGACCCGTAAAGTGAAAGAGTAGACTCGCAGGGAGACATTGAAGACCCGTAAAGAGAAAGAGTAGACTTGCAGGGAGACATTGAAGACCCGTAAAGTGAAAGAGTAGACTCGCAGGGAGACATTGAAGACCCGTAAAGTGAAAGAGTAGATTCGAAGGGAGACATTGAAGACCCGTAAAGTGAAAGAGTAGACTCGAAGGGAGACATTGAAGACCCGTAAATTGAAAGAGTAGACTCGTAGGCAGACATTCAAGACCCGTAAAGTGAAAGAGTAGACTCGCAGGGAGAAATTGAAGACCCGTAAAGTGAAAGAGTAGACTCACAGGGAGACATTAAACACCCGTAGTGTGAAAGAGTAGACTCGCAGGTAGACATTGAAGACCCGTAAAGTGAAAGAGTAGACTCGCAAGGAGACATTGAAGACCCGTAAAGTGAAAGAGTAGACTCGCAAGGAGACATTGAAGACCCGTAAAGTGAAAGAGTAGACTCGCAGGGAGACATTGAAGACCCGTAATCTGAAAGAGTAGACTCGAAGGAAACATTGAAGACCCGTAAAATGAAAGAGTAGACTCGAAGGGAGACATTGAAGACCCGTAAAGTGAAAGAGTAGACTCGAAGGGAGACATTGATGACCCGCAAAGTGTAAGAGTAGACTCGAAGGGAGACATTGAAGACCCTTAAAGTGAAAGAGTAGACTCGCAGTAGACGTTGAAGACCCGTAAAGTGAAAAAGTAGACTCGCAGGCAGACATTGAAGACCCGTAAAGTGAAAGAGTAGACTTGCAGGGAGACATTGAAGACCCGTAAAGTGAAAGAGTAGACTCGCAGAGAGACATTGAAGACCCGTAAAGTGAAAGAGTAGACTCGAAGGGAGACATTGAAGACCCGTAAAGTGAAAGAGTAGACTCGAAGGGAGACATTGAAACCCGTAAAGTGAAAGAGTTGACTCGAGACAATGAAGACCTGTAAAGAGAAAGAGTAGACTCGCAGGGAGACATTGAAGACCGATAAAGTGAAAGAGTAGACTCGCAGATAGACATTGAAGACCCGTAAAGTAAAAGAGTAGACTCGCAGGGAGACATTGAAGACCCGTAAAGTGAAAGAGTAGACTCGAAGGGAGACATTGAAGACCCGTAATTCAAAAGAGTAGACTCGAAGGGAGACATTGAAGACCCGTAAAGTGAAAGAGTAGACTCGCAGTAGACGTTGAAGACCCGTAAAGTGAAAGAGTAGACTCGCAGGGAGACATTGAAGACCCGTAAAGTGAAAGAGTAGACTTGCAGGGAGACATTGAAGACCCGTAAAGTGAAAGAGTAGACTCGCAGTAGACGTTGAAGACCCGTAAAGTGAAAGAGTAGACTCGCAGGGAGACATTGAAGACCCGTAAAGAGAAAGAGTAGACTTGCAGGGAGACATTGAAGACCCGTAAAGTGAAAGAGTAGACTCGCAGGGAGACATTGAAGACCCGTAAAGTGAAAGAGTAGACTCGAAGGGAGACATTGAAGACCCGTAAAGTAAAAGAGTAGACTCGCAGGGAGACATTGAAGACCCGTAAAGTGAAAGAGTAGACTCGAAGGGAGACATTGAAGACCCGTAATTCAAAAGAGTAGACTCGAAGGGAGACATTGAAGACCCGTAAAGTGAAAGAGTAGACTCGCAGTAGACGTTGAAGACCCGTAAAGTGAAAGAGTAGACTCGCAGGGAGACATTGAAGACCCGTAAAGTGAAAGAGTAGACTTGCAGGGAGACATTGAAGACCCGTAAAGTGAAAGAGTAGACTCGCAGTAGACGTTGAAGACCCGTAAAGTGAAAGAGTAGACTCGCAGGGAGACATTAAAGACCCGTAAAGAGAAAGAGTAGACTTGCAGGGAGACATTGAAGACCCGTAAAGTGAAAGAGTAGACTCGCAGGGAGACATTGAAGACCCGTAAAGTGAAAGAGTAGATTCGAAGGGAGACATTGAAGACCCGTAAAGTGAAAGAGTAGACTCGAAGGGAGACATTGAAGACCCGTAAATTGAAAGAGTAGACTCGTAGGCAGACATTCAAGACCCGTAAAGTGAAAGAGTAGACTCACAGGGAGAAATTGAAGACCCGTAAAGTGAAAGAGTAGACTCACAGGGAGACATTAAACACCCGTAGTGTGAAAGAGTAGACTCGCAGGGAGACATTGAAGACACGTAAAGTGAAAGAGTAGACTCGAAAGGAGACATTGAAGACCCGTAATGTGAAAGAGTAGACTCGCAGGTAGACATTGAAGACCCGTAAAGTGAAAGAGTAGACTCGCAAGGAGACATTGAAGACCCGTAAAGTGAAAGAGTAGACTCGCAAGGAGACATTGAAGACCCGTAAAGTGAAAGAGTAGACTCGCAGGGAGACATTGAAGACCCGTAATCTGAAAGAGTAGACTCGAAGGAAACATTGAAGACCCGTAAAATGAAAGAGTAGACTCGAAGGGAGACATTGAAGACCCGTAAAGTGAAAAAGTAGACTCGCAGGCAGACATTGAAGACCCGTAAAGTGAAAGAGTAGACTTGCAGGGAGACATTGAAGACCCGTAAAGTGAAAGAGTAGACTCGCAGAGAGACATTGAAGACCCGTAAAGTGAAAGAGTAGACTCGAAGGGAGACATTGAAGACCCGTAAAGTGAAAGAGTAGACTCGAAGGGAGACATTGAAACCCGTAAAGTGAAAGAGTTGACTCGAGACAATGAAGACCTGTAAAGAGAAAGAGTAGACTCGCAGGGAGACATTGAAGACCCTTAAAGTGAAAGAGTAGACTCGCAGATAGACATTGAAGACCCGTAAAGTAAAAGAGTAGACTCGCAGGGAGACATTGAAGACCCGTAAAGTGAAAGAGTAGACTCGAAGGGAGACATTGAAGACCCGTAATTCAAAAGAGTAGACTCGAAGGGAGACATTGAAGACCCGTAAAGTGAAAGAGTAGACTCGCAGTAGACGTTGAAGACCCGTAAAGTGAAAGAGTAGATTCGAAGGGAGACATTGAAGACCCGTAAAATGAAACAGTAGACTTGCAGGGAGACATTGAAGACCCGTAAAGTGAAAGAGTAGACTCGCAGTAGACGTTGAAGACCCGTAAAGTGAAAGAGTAGACTCGCAGGGAGACATTGAAGACCCGTAAAGAGAAAGAGTAGACTTGCAGGGAGACATTGAAGACCCGTAAAGTGAAAGAGTAGACTCGCAGGGAGACATTGAAGACCCGTAAAGTGAAAGAGTAGATTCGAAGGGAGACATTGAAGACCCGTAAAGTGAAAGAGTAGACTCGAAGGGAGACATTGAAGACCCGTAAATTGAAAGAGTAGACTCGTAGGCAGACATTCAAGACCCGTAAAGTGAAAGAGTAGACTCGCAGGGAGACATTGAAGACCCGTAAAGTGAAAGAGTAGACTCACAGGGAGACATTAAACACCCGTAGTGTGAAAGAGTAGACTCGCAGGGAGACATTGAAGACACGTAAAGTGAAAGAGTAGACTCGAAAGGAGACATTGAAGACCCGTAATGTGAAAGAGTAGACTCGCAGGTAGACATTGAAGACCCGTAAAGTGAAAGAGTAGACTCGCAAGGAGACATTGAAGACCCGTAAAGTGAAAGAGTAGACTCGCAAGGAGACATTGAAGACCCGTAAAGTGAAAGAGTAGACTCGCAGGGAGACATTGAAGACCTGTAATCTGAAAGAGTAGACTCGAAGGAAACATTGAAGACCCGTAAAATGAAAGAGTAGACTCGAAGGGAGACATTGAAGACCCGTAAAGTGAAAGAGTAGACTCGAAGGGAGACATTGAAGACCCGTATAGTGAAAGAGTAGACTCGAAGACAGACATTGAAGACCCGTATAGTGAAAGAGTAGACTCGAAGACAGACATTGAAGACCCGTAAAATGAAAGAGTAGACTCGAAGGGAGACATTGAAGACCCGTAAAGTGAAAGAGTAGACTCGAAATGAGACATTGAAGACCCGTAAAGTGAAAGAGTAGACTCGCAGGGTGAAATTGAAGACCCGTAAAATGAAGGAGTAGACTCGCAGGGAGATATTGAAGATCCGTAAAGTGAAAGAGTAGACTCGTAGGCAGACATTCAAGACCCGTAAAGTGAAAGAGTAGACTCGCAGGGAGAAATTGAAGACCCGTAAAGTGAAAGAGTAGACTCACAGGGAGACATTAAACACCCGTAAAGTGAAAGAGTAGACTCGAAGGGAGACATTGAACACCCGTAAAGTGAAAGAATAGACTCGAAGGGACACATTGAACACCCGTAAAGTGAAAGAGTAGACTCGCAGGTAGACATTGAAGACCCGTAAAGTGAAAGAGTAGACTCGCAAGGAGACATTGAAGACCCGTAAAGTGAAAGAGTAGACTCGAAGGGAGACATTGAAGACCCGTAAAGTGAAAGAGTAGACTCGCAGGTAGACATTGAAGACCCGTAAAGTAAAAGAGTAGACTTCAAGGAAGACATTGAAGACTCGTAAAGTGAAAGAGTAGACTCGAAGGGAGACATTGAAGACCCGTAATGTGAAAGAGTAGATTCGCAGGGAGACATTGAAGACCCATAAAGTGAAAGAGTAGACTCTCAGGGAGACATTGATGACCCGCAAAGTGTAAGAGTAGACTCGAAGGGAGACATTGAAGACCCTTAAAGTGAAAGAGTAGACTCGCAGTAGACGTTGAAGACCCGTAAAGTGAAAAAGTAGACTCGCAGGGAGACATTGAAGACCCGTAAAGTGAAAGAGTAGACTTGCAGGGAGACATTGAAGACCCGTAAAGTGAAAGAGTAGACTCGCAGAGAGACATTGAAGACCCGTAAAGTGAAAGAGTAGACTCGAAGGGAGACATTGAAGACCCGTAAAGTGAAAGAGTAGACTCGAGACAATAAAGACCTGTAAAGAGAAAGAGTAGACTCGCAGGGAGACATTGAAGACCGATAAAGTGAAAGAGTAGACTCGCAGGTAGACATTGAAGACCCGTAAAGTAAAAGAGTAGACTCGCAGGGAGACATTGAAGACCCGTAAAGTGAAAGAGTAGACTCGAAGGGAGACATTGAAGACCCGTAATGCAAAAGAGTAGACTCGAAGGGAGACATTGAAGACCCGTAAAGGGAAAGAGTAGACTCGAAGGGAGACATTGAAGACCCGTAAAGCTAAAGAGTAGACTCGAAGGGAGACATTGAAGACCCGTAAAGTGAAAGAGTAGACTCGAAGGGAGACATTGAAGACCCGTAAAGTGAAAGAGTAGACTCGCAGTAGACGTTGAAGACCCGTAAAGTGAAAGAGTAGACTCGCAGGGAGACATTGAAGACCCGTAAAGTGAAAGAGTAGACTTGCAGGGAGACATTGAAGACCCGTAAAGTGAAAGAGTAGACTCGCAGTAGACGTTGAAGACCCGTAAAGTGAAAGAGTAGACTCGCAGTAGACGTTGAAGACCCGTAAAGTGAAAGAGTAGACTCGCAGGGAGACATTGAAGACCCGTAAAGAGAAAGAGTAGACTTGCAGGGAGACATTGAAGACCCGTAAAGTGAAAGAGTAGACTCGCAGGGAGACATTGAAGACCCGTAAAGTGAAAGAGTAGATTCGAAGGGAGACATTGAAGACCCGTAAAGTGAAAGAGTAGACTCGAAGGGAGACATTGAAGACCCGTAAATTGAAAGAGTAGACTCGTAGGCAGACATTCAAGACCCGTAAAGTGAAAGAGTAGACTCGCAGGGAGAAATTGAAGACCCGTAAAGTGAAAGAGTAGACTCACAGGGAGACATTAAACACCCGTAGTGTGAAAGAGTAGACTCGCAGGTAGACATTGAAGACCCGTAAAGTGAAAGAGTAGACTCGCAAGGAGACATTGAAGATCCGTAAAGTGAAAGAGTAGACTCGCAAGGAGACATTGAAGACCCGTAAAGTGAAAGAGTAGACTCGCAGGGAGACATTGAAGACCCGTAATCTGAAAGAGTAGACTCGAAGGAAACATTGAAGACCCGTAAAATGACAGAGTAGACTCGAAGGGAGACATTGAAGACCCGTAAAGTGAAAGAGTAGACTCGAAGGGAGACATTGATGACCCGCAAAGTGTAAGAGTAGACTCGAAGGGAGACATTGAAGACCCTTAAAATGAAAGAGTAGACTCGCAGTAGACGTTGAAGACCCGTAAAGTGAAAGAGTAGACTCGCAGGCAGACATTGAAGACCCGTAAAGTGAAAGAGTAGACTTGCAGGGAGACATTGAAGACCCGTAAAGTGAAAGAGTAGACTCGCAGAGAGACATTGAAGACCCGTAAAGTGAAAGAGTAGACTCGAAGGGAAACATTGAAGACCCGTAAAGTGAAAGAGTAGACTCGAAGGGAGACATTGAAACCCGTAAAGTGAAAGAGTTGACTCGAGACAATGAAGACCTGTAAAGAGAAAGAGTAGACTCGCAGGGAGACATTGAAGACCCGTAAAATGACAGAGTAGACTCGAAGGGAGACATTGAAGACCCGTAAAGTGAAAGAGTAGACTCGAAGGGAGACATTGATGACCCGCAAAGTGTAAGAGTAGACTCGAAGGGAGACATTGAAGACCCTTAAAGTGAAAGAGTAGACTCGCAGTAGACGTTGAAGACCCGTAAAGTGAAAAAGTAGACTCGCAGTAGACGTTGAAGACCCGTAAAGTGAAAGAGTAGACTTGCAGGGAGACATTGAAGACCCGTAAAGTGAAAGAGTAGACTCGCAGTAGACGTTGAAGACCCGTAAAGTGAAAAAGTAGACTCGCAGGGAGACATTGAAGACCCGTAAAGAGAAAGAGTAGACTTGCAGGGAGACATTGAGGACCCGTAAAGTGAAAGAGTAGACTCGCAGGGAGACATTGAAGACCCGTAAAGTGAAAGAGTAGATTTGAAGGGAGACATTGAAGACCCGTAAAGTGAAAGAGTAGACTCGAAGGGAGACATTGAAGACCCGTAAATTGAAAGAGTAGACTCGTAGGCAGACATTCAAGACCCGTAAAGTGAAAGAGTAGACTCGCAGGGAGAAATTGAAGACCCGTAAAGTGAAAGAGTAGACTCGCAGGGAGACATTGAAGACCCGTAATCTGAAAGAGTAGACTCGAAGGAAACATTGAAGACCCGTAAAATGAAAGAGTAGACTCGAAGGGAGACATTGAAGACCCGTAAAGTGAAAGAGTAGACTCGAAGGGAGACATTGAAGACCCGTAAAGTGAAAGAGTAGACTCGAAGGGAGACATTGAAGACCCGTATAGTGAAAGAGTAGACTCGAAGGGAGACATTGAAGACCCATAAAATGAAAGAGTAGACTCGAAGGGAGACATTGAAGACCCGTAAAGTGAAAGAGTAGACTCGAAGGGAGACATTGAAGACCCGTAAAGTGAAAGAGTAGACTCGCAGGGTGAAATTGAAGACCCGTAAAATGAAGGAGTAGACTCGCAGGGAGATATTGAAGATCCGTAAAGTGAAAGAGTAGACTCGTAGGCTGACATTCAAGACCCGTAAAGTGAAAGACTAGACTCGAAGGGAGAAATTGAAGACCCGTAAAGTGAAAGAGTAGACTCACAGGGAGACATTAAACACCCGTAAAGTGAAAGAGTAGACTCGAAGGGAGACATTGAACACCCGTAAAGTGAAAGAATAGACTCGAAGGGACACATTGAACACCCGTAAAGTGAAAGAGTAGACTCGCAGGTAGACATTGAAGACCCGTAAAGTGAAAGAGTAGACTCGCAAGGAGACATTGAAGACCCGTAAAGTGAAAGAGTAGACTCGAAGGGAGACATTGAAGACCCGTAAAGTGAAAGAGTAGACTCGCAGGTAGACATTGAAGACCCGTAAAGTAAAAGAGTAGACTTCAAGGAAGACATTGAAGACTCGTAAAGTGAAAGAGTAGACTCGAAGTGAGACATTGAAGACCAGTAATGTGAAAGAGTAGATTCGCAGGGAGACATTGAAGACCCATAAAGTGAAAGAGTAGACTCTCAGGGAGACATTGATGACCCGCAAAGTGTAAGAGTAGACTCGAAGGGAGACATTGAAGACCCTTAAAGTGAAAGAGTAGACTCGCAGTAGACGTTGAAGACCCGTAAAGTGAAAAAGTAGACTCGCAGGGAGACATTGAAGACCCGTAAAGTGAAAGAGTAGACTTGCAAAGAGACATTGAAGACCCGTAAAGTGAAAGAGTAGACTCGAAGGGAGACATTGAAACCCGTAAAGTGAAAGAGTTGACTCGAGACAATGAAGACCTGTAAAGAGAAAGAGTAGACTCGCAGGGAGACATTGAAGACCGATAAAGTGAAAGAGTAGACTCGCAGGTAGACATTAAAGACCCGTAAAGTAAAAGAGTAGACTTGCAGGGAGACATTGAAGACCCGTAAAGTGAAAGAGTAGACTCGAAGGGAGACATTGAAGACCCGTAATGCAAAAGAGTAGACTCGAAGGGAGACATTGAAGACCCGTAAAGGGAAAGAGTAGACTCGAAGGGAGACATTAAAGACCCGTAAAGCTAAAGAGTAGACTCGAAGGGAGACATTGAAGACCCGTAAAGTGAAAGAGTAGACTCGCAGTAGACGTTGAAGACCCGTAAAGTGAAAGAGTAGACTCGCAGGGAGACATTGAAGACCCGTAAAGTGAAAGAGTAGACTTGCAGGGAGACATTGAAGACCCGTAAAGTGAAAGAGTAGACTCGCAGTAGACGTTGAAGACCCGTAAAGTGAAAGAGTAGACTCGCAGGGAGACATTGAAGACCCGTAAAGAGAAAGAGTAGACTTGCAGGGAGACATTGAAGACCCGTAAAGTGAAAGAGTAGACTCGCAGGGAGACATTGAAGACCCGTAAAGTGAAAGAGTAGATTCGAAGGGAGACATTGAAGACCCGTAAATTGAAAGAGTAGACTCGTAGGCAGACATTCAAGACCCGTAAAGTGAAAGAGTAGACTCGAAGGGACACATTGAACACCCGTAAAGTGAAAGAGTAGACTCGCAGGTAGACATTGAAGACCCGTAAAGTGAAAGAGTAGACTCGCAAGGAGACATTGAAGACCCGTAAAGTGAAAGAGTAGACTCGCAAAGAGACATTGAAGACCCGTAAAGTGAAAGAGTAGACTCGCAGAGAGACATTGAAGACCCGTAAAGTAAAAGAGTAGACTTCAAGGAAGACATTGAAGACTCGTAAAGTGAAAGAGTAGACTCGAAGGGAGACATTGAAGACCCGTAATGTGAAAGAGTAGACTCGCAGGGAGACATTGAAGACCCATAAAGTGAAAGAGTAGACTCTCAGGGAGACATTGATGACCCGCAAAGTGTAAGAGTAGACTCGAAGGGAGACATTGAAGACCCTTAAAGTGAAAGATTAGACTCGCAGTAGACGTTGAAGACCCGTAAAGTGAAAAAGTAGACTCGCAGTAGACGTTGAAGACCCGTAAAGTGAAAGAGTAGACTTGCAGGGAGACATTGAAGACCCGTAAAGTGAAAGAGTAGACTCGCAGTAGACGTTGAAGACCCGTAAAGTGAAAAAGTAGACTCGCAGGGAGACATTGAAGACCCGTAAAGAGAAAGAGTAGACTTGCAGGGAGACATTGAAGACCCGTAAAGTGAAAGAGTAGACTCGCAGGGAGACATTAAAGACCCGTAAAGTGAAAGAGTAGATTCGAAGGGAGACATTGAAGACCCGTAAAGTGAAAGAGTAGACTTGAAGGGAGACATTGAAGACCCGTAAAGTGAAAGAGTAAATTCGAAGAAAGACATTGAAGACCCGTAAAGTGAAAGAGTAGACTCGAAGGGAGACATTGAAGACCCGTAAATTGAAAGAGTAGACTCGTAGTCAGACATTCAAGACCCGTAAAGTGAAAGAGTAGACTCGCAGGGAGAAATTGAAGACCCGTAAATTGAAAGAGTAGACTCGCAGGTAGACATTGAAGACCCGTAAAGTGAAAGAGTAGACTCGAAGTGAGACATTGAAGACCCGTAAAGTGAAAGAGTAGACTCGCAGGGTGAAATTGAAGACCCGTAAAATGAAGGAGTAGACTCGCAGGGAGATATTGAAGATCCGTAAAGTGAAAGAGTAGACTCGTAGGCAGACATTCAAGACCCGTAAAGTGAAAGAGTAGACTCGCAGGGAGAAATTGAAGACCCGTAAAGTGAAAGAGTAGACTCACAGGGAGACATTAAACACCCGTAAAGTGAAAGAGTAGACTCGAAGGGAGACATTGAACACCCGTAAAGTGAAAGAATAGACTCGAAGGGACACATTGAAGACCCGTAAAGTGAAAGAGTAGACTCGCAGATAGACATTGAAGACCCGTAAAGTGAAAGAGTAGACTCGCAGGGAGACATTGAAGACCCGTAAAGTGAAAGAGTAGACTTGCAGGGAGACATTGAAGACCCGTAAAGTGAAAGAGTAGACTCGCAGTAGACGTTGAAGACCCGTAAAGTGAAAGAGTAGACTCGCAGGGAGACATTGAAGACCCGTAAAGAGAAAGAGTAGACTTGCAGGGAGACATTGAAGACCCGTAAAGTGAAAGAGTAGACTCGCAGGGAGACATTGAAGACCCGTAAAGTGAAAGAGTAGATTCGAAGGGAGACATTGAAGACCCGTAAATTGAAAGAGTAGACTCGTAGGCAGACATTCAAGACCCGTAAAGTGAAAGAGTAGACTCGAAGGGACACATTGAACACCCGTAAAGTGAAAGAGTAGACTCGCAGGTAGACATTGAAGACCCGTAAAGTGAAAGAGTAGACTCGCAAGGAGACATTGAAGACCCGTAAAGTGAAAGAGTAGACTCGCAAAGAGACATTGAAGACCCGTAAAGTGAAAGAGTAGACTCGCAGAGAGACATTGAAGACCCGTAAAGTAAAAGAGTAGACTTCAAGGAAGACATTGAAGACTCGTAAAGTGAAAGAGTAGACTCGAAGGGAGACATTGAAGACCCGTAATGTGAAAGAGTAGACTCGCAGGGAGACATTGAAGACCCATAAAGTGAAAGAGTAGACTCTCAGGGAGACATTGATGACCCGCAAAGTGTAAGAGTAGACTCGAAGGGAGACATTGAAGACCCTTAAAGTGAAAGATTAGACTCGCAGTAGACGTTGAAGACCCGTAAAGTGAAAAAGTAGACTCGCAGTAGACGTTGAAGACCCGTAAAGTGAAAGAGTAGACTTGCAGGGAGACATTGAAGACCCGTAAAGTGAAAGAGTAGACTCGCAGTAGACGTTGAAGACCCGTAAAGTGAAAAAGTAGACTCGCAGGGAGACATTGAAGACCCGTAAAGTGAAAGAGTAGACTCGCAGGGAGACATTGAAGACCCGTAAAGTGAAAGAGTAGACTCGCAGGGAGACATTGAAGACCCGTAAAGTGAAAGAGTAGACTCGAAGGGAGACATTGAAGACCCGTAAAGTGAAAGAGTAGACTTGAAGGGAGACATTGAAGACCCGTAAAGTGAAAGAGTAAATTCGAAGAAAGACATTGAAGACCCGTAAAGTGAAAGAGTAGACTCGAAGGGAGACATTGAAGACCCGTAAATTGAAAGAGTAGACTCGTAGTCAGACATTCAAGACCCGTAAAGTGAAAGAGTAGACTCGCAGGGAGAAATTGAAGACCCGTAAATTGAAAGAGTAGACTCGCAGGTAGACATTGAAGACCCGTAAAGTGAAAGAGTAGACTCGAAGGGAGACATTGAAGACCCGTAAAGTGAAAGAGTAGACTCGCAGGGTGAAATTGAAGACCCGTAAAATGAAGGAGTAGACTCGCAGGGAGATATTGAAGATCCGTAAAGTGAAAGAGTAGACTCGTAGGCAGACATTCAAGACCCGTAAAGTGAAAGAGTAGACTCGCAGGGAGAAATTGAAGACCCGTAAAGTGAAAGAGTAGACTCACAGGGAGACATTAAACACCCGTAAAGTGAAAGAGTAGACTCGAAGGGAGACATTGAACACCCGTAAAGTGAAAGAATAGACTCGAAGGGACACATTGAAGACCCGTAAAGTGAAAGAGTAGACTCGCAGATAGACATTGAAGACCCGTAAAGTGAAAGAGTAGACTCGCAAGGAGACATTGAAGACCCGTAAAGTGAAAGAGTAGACTCGAAGGGAGACATTGAAGACCCGTAAAGTGAAAGAGTAGACTCGCAGGTAGACATTGAAGACCCGTAAAGTAAAAGAGTAGACTTCAAGGAAGACATTGAAGACTCGTAAAGTGAAAGAGTAGACTCGAAGGGAGACATTGAAGACCCGTAATGTGAAAGAGTAGATTCGCAGGGAGACATTGAAGACCCATAAAGTGAAAGAGTAGACTCTCAGGGAGACATTGATGACCCGCAAAGTGTAAGAGTAGACTCGAAGGGAGACATTGAAGACCCTTAAAGTGAAAGAGTAGACTCGCAGTAGACGTTGAAGACCCGTAAAGTTAAAAAGTAGACTCGCAGGGAGACATTGAAGACCCGTAAAGTGAAAGAGTAGACTTGCAGGGAGACATTGAAGACCCGTAAAGTGAAAGAGTAGACTCGCAAAGAGACATTGAAGACCCGTAAAGTGAAAGAGGAGACTCGAAGGGAGACATTGAAGACCCGTAAAGTGAAAGAGTAGACTCGAGACAATAAAGACCTGTAAAGAGAAAGAGTAGACTCGCAGGGAGACATTGAAGACCGATAAAGTGAAAGAGTAGACTCGCAGGTAGACATTGAAGACCCGTAAAGTAAAAGAGTAGACTCGCAGGGAGACATTGAAGACCCGTAAAGTGAAAGAGTAGACTCGAAGGGAGACATTGAAGACCCGTAATGCAAAAGAGTAGACTCGAAGGGAGACATTGAAGACCCGTAAAGGGAAAGAGTAGACTCGAAGGGAGACATTGAAGACCCGTAAAGCTAAAGAGTAGACTCGAAGGGAGACATTGAAGACCCGTAAAGTGAAAGAGTAGACTCGAAGGGAGACATTGAAGACCCGTAAAGTGAAAGAGTAGACTCGCAGTAGACGTTGAAGACCCGTAAAGTGAAAGAGTAG
The DNA here is from genome assembly GCA_021962125.1 of Bulinus truncatus. NCBI lineage: Eukaryota > Metazoa > Mollusca > Gastropoda > Planorbidae > Bulinus > Bulinus truncatus. The sequence continues at coordinate 9,457,428 of JAGDYQ010000009.1, read as the reverse complement.
ACTCGCAGGGAGACATTGAAGACCCGTAAAGTGAAAGAGTAGACTTGCAGGGAGACATTGAAGACCCGTAAAGTGAAAGAGTAGACTCGCAGTAGACGTTGAAGACCCGTAAAGTGAAAGAGTAGACTCGCAGTAGACGTTGAAGACCCGTAAAGTGAAAGAGTAGACTCGCAGGGAGACATTGAAGACCCGTAAAGAGAAAGAGTAGACTTGCAGGGAGAAATTGAAGACCCGTAAAGTGAAAGAGTAGACTCGCAGGGAGACATTGAAGACCCGTAAAGTGAAAGAGTAGATTCGAAGGGAGACATTGAAGACCCGTAAAGTGAAAGAGTAGACTCGAAGGGAGACATTGAAGACCCGTAAATTGAAAGAGTAGACTCGTAGGCAGACATTCAAGACCCGTAAAGTGAAAGAGTAGACTCGCAGGGAGAAATTGAAGACCCGTAAAGTGAAAGAGTAGACTCACAGGGAGACATTAAACACCCGTAGTGTGAAAGAGTAGACTCGCAGGTAGACATTGAAGACCCGTAAAGTGAAAGAGTAGACTCGCAAGGAGACATTGAAGACCCGTAAAGTGAAAGAGTAGACTCGCAAGGAGACATTGAAGACCCGTAAAGTGAAAGAGTAGACTCGCAGGGAGACATTGAAGACCCGTAATCTGAAAGAGTAGACTCGAAGGGAGACATTGAAGACCCGTAAAGTGAAAGAGTAGACTCGAAGGGAGACATTGAAGACCCGTAAAGTGAAAGAGTAGACTCGAAGGGAGACATTGATGACCCGCAAAGTGTAAGAGTAGACTCGAAGGGAGACATTGAAGACCCTTAAAGTGAAAGAGTAGACTCGCAGTAGACGTTGAAGACCCGTAAAGTGAAAAAGTAGACTCGCAGGCAGACATTGAAGACCCGTAAAGTGAAAGAGTAGACTTGCAGGGAGACATTGAAGACCCGTAAAGTGAAAGAGTAGACTCGCAGATAGACATTGAAGACCCGTAAAGTGAAAGAGTAGACTCGAAGGGAGACATTGAAGACCCGTAAAGTGAAAGAGTAGACTCGAAGGGAGACATTGAAACCCGTAAAGTGAAAGAGTTGACTCGAGACAATGAAGACCTGTAAAGAGAAAGAGTAGACTCGCAGGGAGACATTGAAGACCGATAAAGTGAAAGAGTAGACTCGCAGGGAGACATTGAAGACCCGTAAAGTAAAAGAGTAGACTCGCAGGGAGACATTGAAGACCCGTAAAGTGAAAGAGTAGACTCGAAGGGAGACATTGAAGACCCGTAATTCAAAAGAGTAGACTCGAAGGGAGACATTGAAGACCCGTAAAGTGAAAGAGTAGACTCGCAGTAGACGTTGAAGACCCGTAAAGTGAAAGAGTAGACTCGCAGGGAGACATTGAAGACCCGTAAAGTGAAACAGTAGACTTGCAGGGAGACATTGAAGACCCGTAAAGTGAAAGAGTAGACTCGCAGTAGACGTTGAAGACCCGTAAAGTGAAAGAGTAGACTCGCAGGGAGACATTGAAGACCCGTAAAGAGAAAGAGTAGACTTGCAGGGAGACATTGAAGACCCGTAAAGTGAAAGAGTAGACTCGCAGGGAGACATTGAAGACCCGTAAAGTGAAAGAGTAGATTCGAAGGGAGACATTGAAGACCCGTAAAGTGAAAGAGTAGACTCGAAGGGAGACATTGAAGACCCGTAAATTGAAAGAGTAGACTCGTAGGCAGACATTCAAGACCCGTAAAGTGAAAGAGTAGACTCGCAGGGAGACATTGAAGACCCGTAAAGTGAAAGAGTAGACTCACAGGGAGACATTAAACACCCGTAGTGTGAAAGAGTAGACTCGCAGGGAGACATTGAAGACACGTAAAGTGAAAGAGTAGACTCGAAAGGAGACATTGAAGACCCGTAATGTGAAAGAGTAGACTCGCAGGTAGACATTGAAGACCCGTAAAGTGAAAGAGTAGACTCGCAGTAGACGTTGAAGACCCGTAAAGTGAAAGAGTAGACTCGCAGGGAGACATTGAAGACCCGTAAAGTGAAACAGTAGACTTGCAGGGAGACATTGAAGACCCGTAAAGTGAAAGAGTAGACTCGCAGTAGACGTTGAAGACCCGTAAAGTGAAAGAGTAGACTCGCAGGGAGACATTGAAGACCCGTAAAGAGAAAGAGTAGACTTGCAGGGAGACATTGAAGACCCGTAAAGTGAAAGAGTAGACTCGCAGGGAGACATTGAAGACCCGTAAAGTGAAAGAGTAGATTCGAAGGGAGACATTGAAGACCCGTAAAGTGAAAGAGTAGACTCGAAGGGAGACATTGAAGACCCGTAAATTGAAAGAGTAGACTCGTAGGCAGACATTCAAGACCCGTAAAGTGAAAGAGTAGACTCGCAGGGAGACATTGAAGACCCGTAAAGAGAAAGAGTAGACTTGCAGGGAGACATTGAAGACCCGTAAAGTGAAAGAGTAGACTCGCAGGGAGACGTTGAAGACCCGTAAAGTGAAAAAGTAGACTCGAAGGGAGACATTGAAGACCCGTAAAGTGAAAGAGTAGACTCGAAGGGAGACATTGAAGACCCGTAAAGTGAAAGAGTAGACTCGCAGGGAGACATTGAAGACCCGTAAAGTGAAAGAGTAGACTCGAAGGGAGACATTGAAGACCCGTAAAGTGAAAGAGTAGACTCGAAGGGAGACATTGAAGACCCGTAAAGTGAAAGAGTAGACTCGAAGGGAGACATTGAAGACCCGTAAAGTGAAAGAGTAGACTCGAAGGGAGACATTGAAGACCCGTAAAGTGAAAGAGTAGACTCGAAGGGAGACATTGAAGACCCGTAAAGTGAAAGAGTAGACTCGCAGGGAGACATTGAAGACCCGTAAAGTGAAAGAGTAGACTCGCAGGGAGACATTGAAGACCCGTAAAGTGAAAGAGTAGACTCGAAGGGAGACATTGAAGACCCGTAAAGTGAAAGAGTAGACTCGCAGGGAGAAATTGAAGACCCGTAAAATGAAGGAGTAGACTCGCAGGGAGATATTGAAGATCCGTAAAGTGAAAGAGTAGACTCGTAGGCAGACATTGAAGACCCGTAAAGTGAAAGAGTAGACTCGCAGGGAGACATTGAAGACCCGTAAAGTGAAAGAGTAGACTCACAGGGAGACATTAAAGACCCGTAAAGTGAAAGAGTAGACTCGAAGGGAGACATTGAAGACCCGTAAAGTGAAAGAGTAGACTCGAAGGGAGACATTGAAGACCCGTAAAGTGAAAGAGTAGACTCGAAGGGAGACATTGAAGACCCGTAAAGTGAAAGAGTAGACTCGCAGGGAGACATTGAAGACCCGTAAAGTGAAAGAGTAGACTTGCAGGGAGACATTGAAGACCCGTAAAGTGAAAGAGTAGACTCGCAGGGAGACATTGAAGACCCGTAAAGTGAAAGAGTAGACTCGAAGGGAGACATTGAAGACCCGTAAAGTGAAAGAGTAGACTCGCAGGGAGACATTGAAGACCCGTAAAGTGAAAGAGTAGACTCGCAGGGAGACATTGAAGACCCGTAAAGTGAAAGAGTAGACTCGAAGGGAGACATTGAAGACCCGATAAAGTGAAAGAGAGTAGACTCGCAGGGAGACATTGAAGACCCGTAAAGTGAAAGAGTAGACTCGAAGGGAGACATTGAAGACCCGTAAAGTGAAAGAGTAGACTCGAAGGAGACATTGAAGACCCGTAAAGTGAAAGAGTAGACTCGAAGGAGACATTGAAGACCCGTAAAGTGAAAGAGTAGACTCGCAAAGGGAGACATTGAAGACCCGTAAAGTGAAAGAGTAGACTCGCAGAGAGACATTGAAGACCCGTAAAGTGAAAGAGTAGACTCGCAAGGGAGACATTGAAGACCCGTAAAGTGAAAGAGTAGACTCGAAGGGAGACATTGAAGACCCGTAAAGTGAAAGAGTGACTCGAAGGGAGACATTGAAGACCCGTAAAGTGAAAGAGTAGACTCGCAGGGAGACTCATTGAAGACCCGTAAAGTGAAAGAGTAGACTCGAAGGGAGACATTGAAGACCCGTAAAGTGAAAGAGTAGACTTGAAGGGAGACATTGAAGACCCGTAAAGTGAAAGAGTAGACTCGCAGGAGATATTGAAGACCCGTAAAGTGAAAGAGTAGACTCGAAGGGAGACATTGAAGACCCGTAAAGTGAAAGAGTAGACTCGAAGGAGACATTGAAGACCCGTAAAGTGAAAGAGTAGACTCGCAGGGAGACATTGAAGACCCGTAAAGTGAAAAGAGTAGACTTGAAGGGGAGACATTGAAGACCCGTAAAGTGAAAGAGTAGACTCGAAGGGAGACATTGAAGACCCGTAAAGTGAAAGAGTAGACTCGAAGGGAGACATTGAAGACCCGTAAAGTGAAAGAGTAGACTCGAAGGGAGACATTGAAGACCCGTAAAGTGAAAGAGTAGACTCGAAGGGAGACATTGAAGACCCGTAAAGTGAAAGAGTAGACTCGAAGGGAGACATTGAAGACCCGTAAATTGAAAGAGTAGACTCGCAGGGAGACATTGAAGACCCGTAAAGTGAAAGAGTAGACTCGAAGGGAGACATTGAAGACCCGTAAAGTGAAAGAGTAGACTCGAAGGGAGACATTGAAGACCCGTAAAGTGAAAGAGTAGACTCGAAGGGAGACATTGAAGGACCCGTAAAGTGAAAGAGTAGACTCGCAGGGAGACATTGAAGACCCGTAAAGTGAAAGAGTAGACTCGAAGGGAGACATTGAAGACCCGTAAAGTGAAAGAGTAGACTCGCAAGGAGACATTGAAGACCCGTAAAGTGAAAGAGTAGACTCGCAGGGAGACATTGAAGACCCGTAAAGTGAAAGAGTAGACTCGCAGGGAGACATTGAAGACCCGTAAAGTGAAAGAGTAGACTCGAAGGGAGACATTGAAGACCCGTAAAGTGAAAGAGTAGACTCGAAGGGAGACATTGAAGACCCGTAAAGTGAAAGAGTAGACTCGCAGGGAGACATTGAAGACCCGTAAAGTGAAAGAGTAGACTCGCAAGGGAGACATTGAAGACCCGTAAAGTGAAAGAGTAGACTCGAAGGGAGACATTGAAGACCCGTAAAGTGAAAGAGTAGACTCGAAGGGAGACATTGAAGACCCGTAAAGTGAAAGAGTAGACTCGAAGGGAGACATTGAAGACCCGTAAAGTGAAAGAGTAGACTCGAAGGGAGACATTGAAGACCCGTAAAGTGAAAGAGTAGACTCGCAGGGAGACATTGAAGACCCGTAAAGTGAAAGAGTAGACTCGAAGGGAGACATTGAAGACCCGTAAAGTGAAAGAGTAGACTCGAAGGGAGACATTGAAGACCCGTAAAGTGAAAGAGTAGACTCGAAGGGAGACATTGAAGACCCGTAAAGTGAAAGAGTAGACTCGAAGGGAGACATTGAAGACCCGTAAAGTGAAAGAGTAGACTCGAAGGGAGACATTGAAGACCCGTAAAGTGAAAGAGTAGACTCGCAGGGAGACATTGAAGACCCGTAAAGTGAAAGAGTAGACTCGAAGGGAGACATTGAAGACCCGTAAAGTGAAAGAGTAGACTCGAAGGAGACATTGAAGACCCGTAAAGTGAAAGAGTAGACTCGCAGGGAGACATTGAAGACCCGTAAAGTGAAAGAGTAGACTCGCAGGAGACATTGAAGACCCGTAAAGTGAAAGAGTAGACTCGCAGGGAGACATTGAAGACCCGTAAAGTGAAAGAGTAGACTCGAAGGGAGACATTGAAGACCCGTAAAGTGAAAGAGTAGACTCGAAGGGAGACATTGAAGACCCGTAAAGGGAAAGAGTAGACTCGAAGGGAGACATTGAAGACCCGTAAAGTGAAAGAGTAGACTCGAAGGGAGACATTGAAGACCCGTAAAGTGAAAGAGTAGACTCGAAGGGAGACATTGAAGACCCGTAAAGTGAAAGAGTATACTTGCAGGGAGACGTTGAAGACCCGTAAAGTGAAAGAGTAGACTCGCAGGGAGACATTGAAGACCCGTAAAGTGAAAGAGTAGACTCGAAGGGAGACATTGAAGACCCGTAAAGTGAAAGAGTAGACTCGCAGGGAGACGTTGAAGACCCGTAAAGTGAAAGAGTAGACTCGCAGGGAGACATTGAAGACCCGTAAAGTGAAAGAGTAGACTCGCAGGGAGACATTGAAGACCCGTAAAGTGAAAGAGTAGATCTGAAGGGAGACATTGAAGACCCGTAAAGTGAAAGAGTAGACTCGCAGGGAGACATTGAAGACCCGTAAAGTGAAAGAGTAGACTCGAAGGGAGACATTGAAGACCCGTAAAGTGAAAGAGTAGACTCGAAGGGAGACATTGAAGACCCGTAAAGTGAAAGAGTAGACTCGAGGGAGACATTGAAGACCCGTAAAGTGAAAGAGTAGACTCGAAGGGAGACATTGAAGACCCGTAAAGTGAAAGAGTAGACTCACAGGGAGACATTGAAGACCCGTAAAGTGAAAGAGTAGACTCGAAGGAGACATTGAAGACCCGTAAAGTGAAAGAGTAGACTCGAAGGGAGACATTGAAGACCCGTAAAGAGTAGACTCGAAGGGAGACATTGAAGACCCGTAAGAGTGAAGAGACATTGAAGACCCGTAAAGTGAAAGAGTAGACTCGAAGGGAGACATTGAAGACCCGTAAAGTGAAAGAGTAGACTCGCAGGGAGACATTGAAGACCCGTAAAGTGAAAGAGTAGACTCGAAGGGAGACATTGAAGACCCGTAAAGTGAAAGAGTAGACTCGCAGGGAGACATTGAAGACCCGTAAAGTGAAAGAGTAGACTCGAAGGGAGACATTGAAGACCCGTAAAGTGAAAGAGTAGACTCGAAGGGAGACATTGAAGACCCGTAAAGTGAAAGAGTAGACTCGCAGGGAGACATTGAAGACCCGTAAAGTGAAAGAGTAGACTCGAAGGGAGACATTGAAGACCCGTAAAGTGAAAGAGTAGACTCGAAGGGAGACATTGAAGACCTGTAAAGTGAAAGAGTAGACTCGCAGGGAGACATTGAAGACCCGTAAAGTGAAAGAGTAGACTCGAAGGGAGACATTGAAGACCCGTAAAGTGAAAGAGTAGACTCGAAGGGAGACATTGAAGACCCGTAAAGTGAAAGAGTAGACTCGAAGGGAGACATTGAAGACCCGTAAAGTGAAAGAGTAGACTCGAAGGGAGACATTGAAGACCCGTAAAGTGAAAGAGTAGACTCGAAGGGAGACATTGAAGACCCGTAAAGTGAAAGAGTAGACTCGAAGGGAGACATTGAAGACCCGTAAAGTGAAAGAGTAGACTCGCAGAGACTTGAAGACCCGTAAAGTGAAAGAGTAGACTCGACCCGGGAGACATTGAAGACCCGTAAAGTGAAAGAGTAGACTGCAAGGGAGACATTGAAGACCCAGTAAAGTGAAAGAGTAAGACCCGTAAAGTGAAAGAGTAGACAGGGAGACTGAAGGGAGACATTGAAGACCCGTAAAGTGAAAGAGTAGACTCGAAGGAGACATTGAAGACCCGTAAAGTGAAAGAGTAGACTCGAAGGGAGACATTGAAGACCCGTAAAGTGAAAGAGTAGACTCGCAGGGAGACATTGAAGACCCGTAAAGTGAAAGAGTAGACTCGCAGGGAGACATTGAAGACCCGTAAAGTGAAAGAGTAGACTCGAAGGGAGACATTGAAGACCCGTAAAGTGAAAGAGTAGATCCGAAGGGAGACATTGAAGACCCGTAAAGTGAAAGAGTAGACTCGCACGGAGATATTGAAGACCCGTAAAGTGAAAGAGTAGACTCGAAGGGAGACATTGAAGACCCGTAAAGTGAAAGAGTAGACTCGAAGGGAGACATTGAAGACCCGTAAAGTGAAAGAGTAGACTCGCAGGGAGACATTGAAGACCCGTAAAGTGAAAGAGTAGACTCGAAGGGAGACATTGAAGACCCGTAAAGTGAAAGAGTAGACTCGAAGGGAGACATTGAAGACCCGTAAAGTGAAAGAGTAGACTCGCAGGGAGACATTGAAGACCCGTAAAGTGAAAGAGTAGACTCGAAGGGAGACATTGAAGACCCGTAAAGTGAAAGAGTAGACTCGAAGGGAGACATTGAAGACCCGTAAAGTGAAAGAGTAGACTCGAAGGGAGACATTGAAGACCCGTAAAGTGAAAGAGTAGACTCGCAGGGAGACATTGAAGACCCGTAAAGTGAAAGAGTAGACTCGAAGGGAGACATTGAAGACCCGTAAAGTGAAAGAGTAGACTCGAAGGGAGACATTGAAGACCCGTAAAGTGAAAGAGTAGACTCGCAGGGAGACATTGAAGACCCATAAAGTGAAAGAGTAGACTCGAAGGGAGACATTGAAGACCCGTAAAGTGAAAGAGTAGACTCGAAGGGAGACATTGAAGACCCGTAAAGTGAAAGAGTAGACTCGCAGGGAGACATTGAAGACCCGTAAAGTGAAAGAGTAGACTCGAAGGGAGACATTGAAGACCCGTAAAGTGAAAGAGTAGACTCGAAGGGAGACATTGAAGACCCGTAAAGTGAAAGAGACTCGCAGGGAGACATTGAAGACCCGTAAAGTAGACTCGAAGGGAGACATTGAAGACCCGTAAAGTGAAAGAGTAGACTCGCAGGGAGACATTGAAGACCCGTAAAGTGAAAGAGTAGACTCGAAGGGAGACATTGAAGACCCGTAAAGTGAAAGAGTAGACTCGAAGGGAGACATTGAAGACCCGTAAAGTGAAAGAGTAGACTCGAAGGGAGACATTGAAGACCCGTAAAGTGAAAGAGTAGACTCGAAGGGAGACATTGAAGACCCTTAAAGTGAAAGAGTAGACTCGAAGGGAGACATTGAAGACCCTTAAAGTGAAAGAGTAGACTCGAAGGGAGACATTGAAGACCCGTAAAGTGAAAGAGTAGACTCGAAGGGAGACATTGAAGACCCGTAAAGTGAAAGAGTAGACTCGCAGGGAGACATTGAAGACCCGTAAAGTGAAAGAGTAGACTCGAAGGGAGACATTGAAGACCCGTAAAGTGAAAGAGTAGACTCGCAGGGAGACATTGAAGACCCGTAAAGTGAAAGAGTAGACTTGAAGGGAGACATTGAAGACCCGTAAAGTGAAAGAGTAGACTCGAAGGGAGACATTGAAGACCCGTAAAGTGAAAGAGTAGACTCGCAGGGAGACATTGAAGATCCGTAAAGTGAAAGAGTAGACTCGAAGGGAGACAGGGAAAAACTCATAGGCATACGTATTGTTCTGTACGACGTTATAACGAAAGTCATTATCATCTTATGTAGACAACAACCTGCTGAAATTAGTTTATCAATGTATATACTGTATTATATACTGTATTATATTTACAAGAAAATCTGTGATCTTCGTAATACATTTACATAACATTCAATAATATATCTTAATTTTAAATCAAAGCTCAGAAGGTAGAAAAATGTCTTCTGGACAATACGAATACAATTTCTTTAGAAATTGAAAGTAATTTGAAATTGCAAAATGGATTTTTTAACGTCTTGACACTTTGAATCCAACGACAGAAACATAGTTGGCAGCATTATCTCTAGTCGTGTCACGTGTTGACTGCAACATAGTTGGCAGCATTATCTGTAGTCGTGAGTTTCTCGTGTTGACTGAGTGAGAAAAAAAATGATCAATTTTTCACATAAAATTTTGGAATGTCATTCCGTCATATGTCGATAAGATGGAGGCCATCATGTCATCAACATGACCTCTACAGTCATTCTACCCTAGGGACTGATGAAGTGTTGTGTTCATTTATTGAAAGATGTTCGTTTTTGATTGGGGTGTTTGTTTGTTTGATTTTATGTATATCTGTGTATATTTTATGTATATATGTGTTTATTTTATGTATATCCGTGTTTATTTTATGTATATCTGTGTTTATTTTCTTTTTTTATCTTGAGACATCGACACACAAACACAAACAGAAACATACGCACACATTCTTAGTTTATAATTTACATTTATTTCCCATCATGCTCTGGGTTTATAATTTACATTTATTTCCCATCATGCTCTGGGTTTAAAAAGAAAATATAAAAAGCCAAGAAAGAAGAAAACTTGGTATTGATTGAGAGAGCCCTAAATGTGGAAAGTTGGCAACAGTTCATGTGTTTGACGAACTTGTTGTCCAAGGAAGATGTGTACATAATTCAAAATTGTCGGGCTACGGGCAGAATGGTGTCTTAATTGGACTGGCCCCGACTGGCTGGAGAGTACAGTCCAGATGGTGGAATCAAACATTCATGAAGAGTGTTTTTGGGTTACTTGTTAGTTGATGTCTGTATATGATTGTATATAGGTGGTATATGGCTGTATATAGGTGGTATATGGTTGTATATAGGTGGTATATAGTTGTATATAGGTGGTATGTGGTTTTAAATAGGTGGCATATGGTTGTATATAGGTGGTATATTGTTGTATATAGGTGGTATATGGTTGTATATAATTGGTATGTGGTTGTAAATAGGTGGTATAGGGTTGTATATAGGTGGTATATGGTTGTATATAGGTGGTATATGGTTGTATATAGGTGGTATATGGCTGTATATAGGTGGTATATGGTTGTATATAAGTGGTATGTGGTTGTAAATAGGTGGTATATGGTTGTATATAGGTGGTATATGGTTGTATATAGGTGGTATATGGTTGTATATAGGTGGTATATGGTTGTAAATAGGTGGTATATTGTTGTATATAGGTGGTATATGATTGTATATAGGTGGTATATGATTGAATATAGGTGGTATGTGGTTGTATATAGGTGGTATATGGTTGTATATAGGTGATATGTGGTTGTATATAGGTGGTATATGGTTGTATACAGGTGGTATATGGTTGTATATAGGTAGTATATGTCTGTATATAGGTGGTATATGGTTGTATATAGGTGGTATATGGTTGTATATAGGTGGTATATGGTTGTAAATAGGTGGTATGTTGTTGTATATAGGTGGTATATGGTTGTATATAATTGGTATGTGGTTGTAAATAGGTGGTATAGGGTTGTATATAGGTGGTATATGGTTGTATATAGGTGGTATATGGTTGTATATAGGTGGTATATGGCTGTATATAGGTGGTATATGGTTGTATATAAGTGGTATGTGGTTGTAAATAGGTGGTATATGGTTGTATATAGGTGGTATATGGTTGTATATAGGTGGTATATGGTTGTATATAGGTGGTATATGGTTGTAAATAGGTGGTATATTGTTGTATATAGGTGGTATATGATTGTATATAGGTGGTATATGATTGAATATAGGTGGTATGTGGTTGTATATAGGTGGTATATGGTTGTATATAGGTGATATGTGGTTGTATATAGGTGGTATATGGTTGTATACAGGTGGTATATGGTTGTATATAGGTAGTATATGTCTGTATATAGGTGGTATATGGTTGTATATAGGTGGTATATGGTTGTATATAGGTGGTATATGGTTGTAAATAGGTGGTATGTTGTTGTATATAGGTGGTATATGGTTGTATATAGGTGGTATATGATTGTATATAGGTGGTATATTGTTTTATATAGGTGGTTTATGATTGTATATAGGTGGTATATGTCTGTATGAAGGTGATATGTGTTTGTATATATTTTTTGTAGGTGGTATATGAACGTATATGTCTGTATGTAGGTTGTATATGGCTATATATGTCTGTAAAATGATATAATTGGATGTATATTTCCATATGTGTATGTTTGTATATGTCATAATGCAGGTGGTATATGGTTGTATATGTCTATATGTATGTCTATACGTAGTATATATATATATATATATGGTTATGTCTGTATGAATGTATATAGATTGTATATTATTTTTTTTGTTTGTATATGGGTGGTATATGTTTTATATGTCTTTATTTGTGTGGTATATGTTTGTATCCGAATATAGGTAGTATATGTGTTTATATATCTGTATATAGTTGATACATGGTTGTATATGTAGATGGTACAGGAAGAACTAAAGACAACTGCGCAATATGGGCAACTATGGAGAAATATATGTGGTATGTGGTTTTATATGTCTGTATTATGTGGTATATGTCTGTACATGTATGTATAAGGTGGTATATGGTTTTATATGTCTGTATTATGTGGTATATGGTTTTATATGTCTGTATTATGTGGTATATGGTGTTACAAACTGTATTTAAGACATCCTCCCGCGTTCAACACCCACCCCCTTTTCTTCCCGCGTTGTATTAACCCCCACTTGTTTATCTCTACACCCCCCCCTTTCCCCGGTCTGATATGGCGAGCCCGTATTTTGACCATCAAACCAATGGCCCGTGAAGGTGGACACGTCTCCGCCGGACATCCATCTTTCTTCCCCTTCCCCATGAGATTAATTCCTCGGACCAGGCCGGATGATAACAGAGCGTGCGCGCCTTATCATATGGTACCGTTGTCCAGCACACCTGGATGTATGTTTTCAGAGTATGTTTCAACTGTATAAATTGAGATGAGTTTTAGTAACTGGGCGCATTCCCCCCTTTTGCGGGGTCCACGATATACGAGTCTGTTTTGACTCCCGACTGTAAACTTCTTTTTAGAGTTATTTGTATGGATTGCATATTGTAAGCTTAGCGCTACGCTAAGAGTTCTTTTTAGAACTATTTGTATTGTTATATATCTACGTTTTGAATAAAGTCAAGTGTTGTATATCATATACCCACCCGACTTAGTCGTTCTGTATTTACTCGTCACGTGGCTGTACGCAAATATAAATTATTGACCTCATGTATCCAGTTCAGAACTAGATTACCCACAAACAACGGCCATCGCAACAGCCCTAAAAGGCGAGATTGTGATATATGGTTATATATGTCTGTATTATGTGGTATATGGTTTGTGTGTCTGTATTATGTGGTATATGATTTTATATGTACGTATTATCTGGTATATGGTTAAATATGTCTGTATAATTGTGGTTTATGGTTGTATACGTCAATATATTTGCATGTGGCATACGGTTGTGTATGTCTGTATGTACATTGTGTATGATTATATATGTAGGAGGTTGATGCGTGTATATGTTTATATGTAGGCTGTTCTTTCTAGTATATTTATGTATATAAGTGGTACATGTTTGTATTTGTCTGTATGTAGGTGGTACATGGTTGTATAGATTCCATATGGTATCATATGGTTTACTTTGCTGCATAAGTATGTATTAATTTGTATATTCTTGAATTTGCCTGAATGTGGTAAATGATTGTATAAGTCTGCATAAATGTGAATTCTATGTGTCTGTTTGCTTGTTTGTTTACATCAAAGGTTCAAGATCTTTTTTGTTTGCTATTTCAGTTTTCTTTATAATTTAAAAAAAAAAACTTAACATTTTGAGTTTTAAAAGTGTATGTGTTTAGTGTTTTGTGCTTGGAATCTGATCTTCAGTTTTTTTTTTAAGCAACCACATATTTCCAATCCAAGATTGTGCCAGGCTTAACGTGCCGTAAGCTCAGTAACGGTTTAGTCAACCAATTGTAATATAATGAATCCAGCCAATTCATTTATTTTAATAAGCAAGTTTCTAGACAAAACCAATGAACTATTCGTTATCGTTTCTTGATCAACAGAGAAAAAGAAAAAAAATCAAAATGCCTGAAGCTTTTTATCATATTAATTATTCTAATTGTTTCCCTTCATTGATTGAAAACATAATTAAACCAAAATAGAAAGAGTACTTTGAGTCATAACTCTCCTTTAGATAGATTATTATCTGTATAAGTCTGTTGTGTATAAAACTGTTGATTTATACTGTATGTTTAGTGACTTGTAAGATAAACTCGCACCTTACATAGTGTAGTTTGGTACATATCAAAGATGGCAAGCAACAGATTCAAAAAGAATGTGGGCAGTTATATTTATGGCTGGTCATAACCAGAGCAACGGTGGCCTTAGAGAGGGCTAGTTTCATTTTCGGAGTCTAGGGTGAGTTTCATTTTCAGGCAAGTGCCATATGCATGGCCTGGAGCAAACGTTTAGATTTGTTTAAGTTAGGTGACTAAAATAAATCTCCAAGTGTGGGACCTGGAACCTCCCACACAAACCGTCACTGCGGGTGGATACTGTATAACAATCAAATTTGTTTCTACACATTGGTCTATCTAACGGTCTCTAGACGTCACAGTTTATCCGGGACATCTCCCAATTTATCCGGAGCACGTCCCAGTTTACCCGGGACACGTTCCAGTTTTCGCATCACTTGTCCCAGCGCCCACGATAGATCAGCGAATGTCACTGTCTGTGGCGTTCAGTCTAAGAGTCATTTACTATTTATACCTGACTCTCCAATCGCAGAGCCCTAGTCCCCTAACCCTAATGCCGCTACTTTTTTTCCGTCTTCCCCTAATTTGTCTCATAATGTCCAACTTGTGGCTACAGTAGACATACACATCATTGTCCAACCTGTGGCTACAGTAGACATACACATCATTGTCTCACTTGTGGCTACAGTAGACATACACATCATTGTCTCACTTGTGGCTACAGTAGACATACACATCTTTGTCCAACTTGTGGCTACAGTAGACATACACATCATTGTCCAACCTGTGGCTACAGTAGACATACACATCATTGTCCGACTTGTGGCTACAGTAGACATACACATCATTGTCTCACTTGTGGCTACAGTAGACATACACATCTTTGTCCAACTTGTGGCTACAGTAGACATTCACATCATTGTCCAACCTGTGGCTACAGTAGACATACACATCATTGTCTCACTTGTGGCTACAGTAGACATACACATCATTGTGTCACTTGTGGCTACAGTAGACATACACATATTTGTCCAACTTGTGGCTACAGTAGACATACACATCTTTGTCCAACTTGTGGCTACAGTAGACATACACATCATTGTCTCACTTGTGGCTACAGTAGACATACACATCTTTGTCCAACTTGTGGCAACAGTAGACATACACATCTTTGTCCAACTTGTGGCTACAGTAGACATACACATCTTTGTCCAACTTGTGGCTACAGTAGACATACACATCATTGTCCGACTTGTGGCTACAGTAGACATACACATCTTTGTCTCACTTGTGGCTACAGTAGACATACACCTCATTGTCTAAATAATGGCTACCATTGCTCGAGTTCTTTAAATAAATAATTGTTTATAGTGTGTATGTCTATTGTAGCAACTGTCATATAAACCAATGTTGTGTTATTTATTCTTTAACAAACTGGTATTTATATTTCTACAGCTCAATTCATTGGCTACTCTAATGACGTAAACTAGTAAACAAAAATCATTATGAAAACCTGCAAGTCTCATTAGTATTGTTCTGTAAACTGTAATTAGTACTTTTACATAAGTCGAACCAAATTTATAAATCTTAAAAGCCTTTTGCCTTTAGTGTATAATAAGTTGAATGTTTCAAATCATCAACTGTGTTGACACAATGACAGGCCTTGATTTAAAAAAATGAATGACCACAATAAAAACCTACAGCCGGGTGTGACCAGCCCTGTAAGTGGACAGCTCCGATTTATTTTTAACCACAATTATTTTCTGCGACAACAGAGCTGTCAATATAACAACTTCCGCCCTTCTACATCTGTGACGTTGATGGCTCGGAATGCATGACGTCGGCGTTTTATGACGTCATAAACCCAGACTTTGTATCAGAAAGTATACAATGTGGAGTCGAAATACACACACCCACATACGAATCACACTGATATAAACCCACACACATATCACACTGAAATAAACCCACATATATATCTCACATTGATATAAACCCACATACATATCACACCGATATTAACCCACACACATCACACTAATATAAACCCACATACGTATCACAATACTAAAAAAACCCACATAGCATCACAACACTATAATAAGTACACAGAAATAATACACCACACATATACGCGATAAGGCACATTCTTATATATCTATGATTACGACATTCTTATATATCTATGATTACGACAATTAGTTTCTTTCTTTTTATAAGCTTTTAATTTGTTTCATTTTCTGTGGGTTTGTCCTCAAATCTGGTAACTCACTTTTGGACCTGTTCTATTATACTGAGATGGCTCAAATCTTGTAACTCACTTTTGGACCTGTTCTATTATACTGAGATGGCTCAAATCTTGTAACTCACTTTTGGGCCTGTTCTATTATACTGAGATGGCTCAAATCTTGTAACTCACTTTTGGGCCTGTTCTATTATACTGAGATGGCTCAAATCTTGTAACTCACTTTTGAACCTGTTCTATTATACTGAGATGGCTTAAATTTGGGCATACTCGTATATTCTACAACACAATACGCTATTTTCTAGTCCGTGAATTGGAATCTTCCAGAATAACGAAGCTACTTTTATTTTAATGTTAACTTGGGGGGGGGGGGGGAAGGGGGGGAATTATCCTTGAGATTATCACGTCAAAAAAAATAAATGAAAGCACCAGTGAATTAGTGCTAAAAATAGTGGGGTCGTGCTTACATAGACTTACACAATTAATAAAATTATATTCAAGTGTGCAAAATCAATATAAAGTATAACTCTTAAAAAAAGAAAAGATAGAAAACAAAAACAAACAAATATATTAAAAATGAAGTTTTTGTAAATAAGCTTAAATTAGAATGCATTAAAAATGAAAAAGAATAATTCCTTACATCATACGAATATTAAATTAATTGTCGTAACTCAAATTAATAGCGTTTTTGACTACACTGTACTACATATGTCTTTACAATAGTTGATCTATATGTCTAGATGGAAAGATAATTTATAAACATGTGTGTACGATCTACGAGTTATTATCTTACTTTCAAGTGCATTTTAAAAATAGATAGATAGATAGATAGATAGATAGATAGATAGATAGATAGATAGATAGATAGATAGATAGATAGATAGATAGATAGATAGATAGATAGATAGATAGATAGATAGATAGATAGATAGATAGATAGATAGATAGATAGATAGATAGATAGATAGATAGATAGATAGATAGATAGATAGATAGATAGATAGATAGATAGATAGATAGATAGATATAAATATATATAGATAGATATAGATAGATATAGATATATATAGAGAGAGATATATATAGATATATATGGTGGGCCAAAAAAAGTGAGAACATCATATAACATACATTAATTATTTTGAAATATAATTTAATTAATTGTATTGTTTCATGTAAATAATGTTGTTTGCAAAGTATTTAAACATTTTTTTCTAAGCGTACAGCTAAACAAACCTTGATATAATTATATTACTTTCTTCGCAATGTTCTCATTTTTTTTGGCCCACTCTATATATATACACACATTTCCATATTTGACCTGACGTGACCAATTATATTTGATTACTCTTTTAGAATGTTTCACGTGCTCAGGACAGTACGTATTGCATGTCATTCAATTAAATTGCAAATGATTTTTACAATTTAAAAAAAAATCTATTTCAGGGCCGTAATGGTCTGGGCAACGTCTACGTGTGGGCGTCAGGTGACGGGGGACCCAATGACGACTGCAACTGCGATGGCTACGCCGCCAGCATGTGGACAATCAGCATCAACTCGGCCACTAACGATGGTCAGACGGCTGGATACGACGAGTCCTGCAGCTCTACCTTGGCCTCAACTTTCAGTAACGGGAAAAGTAACACTCGGGACGCAGGAGTGGTAAGTGATTACTGCCGCTGTTCTCAGCAAGTGGTACGCGTACCCAAAGGAGTGCGGGGAAAGTTATGCAGGGGGTTTGCAGCGACTATTAAATTTACGTTTAAAACAACTAATAGTTTGAAGAAAGTCGCCAGTTGGCTTCGTGGCTCATCCCCGAAATTCAAGTATCGCAATAGACAGACAAGCTCATTCCATTATGAAAATAAAAATACATTTACAGGGTACGCGCATACATACTTTCGCACCCTTTGGGGTACAATTACGAACATAGTTGAGAACCGATTAACTGCTGGATTACTGAGTGTTATGTGTATAACAGTATGCATGGCCGATCTAATTGATAGATGAACTAGACTGCTGGAGTGTTATGTGTATAACAGTATGCATGGCCGGTCTAATTGATAGATGAACTAGGCTGCTGGAGTGTTATGTGTATAACAGTATGCATGGCCGGTCTAATTGATAGATGAACTAGGCTGCTGGAGTGTTATGTGTATAACAGTATGCATGGCCGATCTAATTGATAGATGAACTAGACTGCTGGAGTGTTAGGTGTATAACAGTATGCATGGCCGGTCTAATTGATAGATGAACTAGGCTGCTGGAGTGTTATGTGTATAACAGTATGCATGGCTAAGCCCCCTCCCCCCAGTAGCCTTTGAATGGTACTGCGGGTTTTGTAACGGCACTGTTCGCCGTACTATGAAGGGGGGCCGTACTATGAAGGGGCGCCGTACTATGAAAGGGCGCCGTACTATGAAGGGGCGCCGAAAGGTCACTGTTAAATGTATTGTGCACATTTCAGATTGGAAAGAGAGCGCCACAACAGCTAACTACGGCTCTGGCCGAGACCCAGTACCTATGTACATATTTTCATGTGTATCTATTTAAAAGTGCCAATTATTTCTACCATCTGGCTCCTACAGGGATGTTTATTAGATGTAAAATGAATGTTATAGGCAAGTTCATTATTCTGACAGGCCTACACTAGCTGCATACACCTACACTAGCTGCATACACCTACACTAGCTGCAAACACCTACACTAGCTGCATACATGGGAGAGGCGATCTGACAGGCCTACACTAGCTGCATACACCTACACTAGCTGCATACACCTACACTAGCTGCATACACCTACACTAGCTGCATACAGGGGAGAGGCGATCTGACAGGCCTACACTAGCTGCATACAGGGGAGAGGCGATTTGACAGGCCTCTATTAGCTGCATACAGGGGAGGGGCGATCTAGGTACTTGTTGTAGCCCTCTGGCTTAAATTAGGAAGGTCAAAAAAGGCGCCCTTGACTTACTCAACTCCTTGGAATCCTTGTGGAGCAAAGGGTCATGGTAATAACTCTCTAACGCATTCTGTTTTTTTTTTTTTTGGGAGGCCTTTTTCATTTCACCCAATGTTAGGTTTCAACACATTATTTCCCGTTTACAAGACCTACTCCAAGTGGACGGCGGCCAACATTTCCCTGGAGGAACCATTGTCGTAATGTCTTCAGGAGCTTTCCTGGGTGAATGACCAATACATTAGGAATCATTGTCGTAATGTCTTCAGGTTTCCTGGGTGAATGACCAATACACCGAGTAATCATTGTCGTAATGTCTTCAGGAGATTTCCTGGTTGAATGACCAATTCAGATCCATTTCTTTCTGGATATTTGTAGTTCTATGGTATCTTGATTTACCTGTTGCTAGAGATTTTCATTCCTTACTTGGTCTATTCGCCTTATCTTTAGGATGCTCCATCGGCAACCATTCATGAAGTCTGAAGTGTATTGGTCAGTGTGTTGGTCACTCTCCATGTTTCTGCACCATACGACAGGACGAATTCGACATTGCCAAAAAATATTAGGTAGCCCGAATTTATTTTTTTGTTTATTTTGTGTGCATACAGCGTGCAAATGTATCATTCCCTGAGGGCCTCGACAAGGATATAGCTGCGTGTTCTGATGGAGACATGTGAAATAGATCTTAATGTAATTCTTGTTAATGTAGCCGTCCGTGAATGTATCTGCATATAATATTTCTAAGGAAGACAAGGTGAAATAGCTCATTATGTAGTTCTTGTTAATCATTAAGCTGGCCTGTCAGATACTGTGTCCGTGTGTTTCATCAACTTTTGAGCTGATTAGATTCAAGATCGTTATTTGGACGCCTGTTCTTATAAGGAAGAGATACTGCAGGTCAAAAGACGTACATTAAGCCAACCAATCATTTTTGAGCTGCTTAGTCAGCTGACCTAATGTTTTCATGCTTCAATATACGTCACTACCTTAATTATCTTGCAATGTCGCATCATGCAAGGTAATATCAATGATTACTTTCAATAACTAGTTCCAGATTTTTTTATGCTAGTTTTGATCTTCCTGGTCACATGCTATTCCCAGATCAAGTATCTCATCTAAAATTCATTCAATGTATTTTTTTTATCCATTTTTGTTTCCCTTGGTCTTTCCCTTCAATTTAAATTCTAACAGTGCTCTTCATTTTCTGAAAGATGTAACTTTTGTACATTAGTTCCGGAGGTTTTTATAGTTTCAGAAGTAACATTAGTTCCAGATCCAGTTCTGTTAAAATTAGTTTACAATATTTCAAATTATATATGTCTTTCATATGTCTTAGTTATTTCAGACGCTACAAAAGTCTCATATAACATTATTTCCAGATGTATACTTTTTTCCAAAAGCTATATTAGTTCCGAATTTTTCATAAATTCTAAATCCAGCATTAGTTCCAGGGGCTGTGTTAGTTCTTTTTATAATTTTGTTTCCTTTTCTAACCCATTCGTTACGTTGTAGCTGTATAATCAAATTAATTTCTGGTGTTACTTTAGTTCCCGGTGTTACTTTAGTTCCTTGTGTTACCTTAGTTCCTGGTGTTACCTTAGTTCCCGGTGTTACTTTAGTTCCTGGTGTTACTTTAGTTCCCGGTGTTACCTTAGTTCCTGGTGTTACTTTAGTTCCTGGTGTTACTTTAGTCCCTGGTGTTACCTTAGTTCCTGGTGTTACTTTAGTTCCTGGTGTTACCTTAGCTCCTGGTGTTACATTTATTATAAATGTCTTTGTTCCAGATGTCTCATTTATTTGACATTTGTCTTTTATTTCAAATGTCTCACTTGACACTTATGTTTACAACATTTCTTTTTATTCCAATGAAGTCTGAAATCTGATTTTCCAATAATTTAGATGTTCAAATTTTCCGATTGTTTAAATTAACGAATCTGTTTCCAACTCCATGTTAATATTTATCTTGACGCTAATGAGGGAATTTCGAGTATTTATTTAAATATACATTTTGGCATAACTATACAAGCTACACTATATGATATTGTTATTTTTAGACCATTTTCGAAAAAAAATGCTCTATTGTCCCCGTTTTGTCTGTCTGTCTGTCTGTCTGTCCGTCATCACCCTAGATCTCAACAACCATAAGTCCTAGACCCATGATGTATTTATCATTTTGTAGGTCTTGGCCTGCCATGTGTGCAGCAAAAGTTCATTTCGCGATCTGACCTATGAGGGCCGTAAATGGGGGCTTATAAAGTACCGTTTTTTACTATATAAGCTATATTAACAATAGAGCGCCCTAGATCTCAGCAACCATAAGTCCTAGACCCATGATGTATATATTATTTTGTAGGTCTTGGCCTGCCAAGTGTACATCAAAAGTCCATTTCGCAATCTGACCTCTCAGAGTCAAAATATAAGAGCTTCTTATGTACCGTTTTTGCTTATATTTTAAATATAAATAATAAAAGCTAATCAAAGGGGCGTAATCATTATTTATTTTTGTAATAGTTATTCAACATGATTACTTCCATCTCTAAATTTATCAAAATTCATGCGCGTGGAACAATATTTATGGCTGTAACCCGGAAAAAAAAATACGGTTTTCGTCCGGCGAAAATGCTCTAAAATGTCCTTTGTCCGAAACGGAAAAGACTTAAATTGCTTGTTTACATTTAAAATAAGTTTTATAATTCTTAAAAAAAGCTAAATATATATACAATAATATACCTGCTCATTTTGAAACATATATCAAGGCATTTAATACTTTTAAAGCAAATTATAAACATTTTAATAGATTGTGTTGACCGAAAGCACGATTTTTGTAGTATGGATAAAATGGTGTATTTATAACCTTAGTGGGATTTTTTTTATAGACACTGCTCACTCTGTTTGACTTATATTACGTAGGTAGAACGTAATTATACATTGTATTGAACAACCTTTTAAAATGTTTTGTGTAAAAAAAGTACAATTATTGAATTAACACATCATAAGATAAAATACCAACCATATCATACCCAATACAGAAATACTGACATAAGACATTTAACAAATGAAAACACAGCACCTCATACTCAACACAGAAATACTTGACACTAAACATTTGATACATGCAAAAACACAGCATCTCAAACTCAACACAGGAATACTTGACACTAAACATTTGACACATACAAAAACACAGCATCTCATACTCAACACAGGAATACTTGACACTAAACATTTGACACATACAAAAACACAGCATCTCATACTCAACACAGGAATACTTGATACTAAACATTTGACACATACAAAAACACAGCATCTCATACTCAACACAGGAATACTTGACACTAAACATTTGACACATACAAAAACACAGCATCTCATACTCAACACAGGAATACTTGACACTAAACATTTGACACAAAAACACAGCACCTCATACTCAACACAGAAACCACTGATCCATCAAATCAATAATAATCTAATGATGTAACATTCTGGCAGATGAAAAATTCTACTTGAGAATGTTTACATACATGGCCAACAGTCTTAGAGCTAACCAAAAAAAAAAGGGTTAACCTTTTCCAACTTGATAAGCCTACCGTGACATTTGTCTTGATGTTTCAATCATTTACAAATGTATGAACGCGTGTTTATAAATATTTGTACCAAAGGAACATAAAATCCCCTGTGACTTGATGAAGATGAACTATATTAGAAGTTTTAGTTTTTTATTTGTGTTCAAATTTTTTTTTCATTTATTTGCATTTTACTGGCTCTCAACAAATAAGACATAAATCTATAGGCATCAGTCACTGGACTTCTAGCGAATTCATATGCAACTAAATTTCCATTACATACATATAGGCATTATTCATTGTGTATATGTTGGCACATTTCACTAGGTATATGTTGACACATTTCACTAGGTATATGTTGAAACATTTCACTAGATATATGTTAACACATTTCACTAGGTATATGTTGACACATTTCACTAGATATATGTTAACACATTTCACTAGGTATATGTTGACACATTTCACTGGGTATATGTTGACACATTTCACTGGGTATATGTTGACACATTTCACTGGGTATATGTTGACACATTTTACTGGGTATATGTTGACACATTTCACTGGGTATATGTTGACAGATTTCAAAGGTATATGTTGACACATTTCACTGGGTATATGTTGACACATTTCACTGGGTATATGTTGACACATTTCACTGGGTATATGTTGACACATTTCACTGGGTATATGTTGACACATTTCACTGGGTATATGTTGACACATTTCACTAGGTATATGTTGACACAATTCATTGTGTATATGTTGACACATTTCACTGGGTATATGTTGACAGATTTCACTGGGTATATGTTGACACATTTCACTGGGTATATGTTGACACATTTCACTGGGTATTTGTTGACATATTTTACTGGGTATATGTTTACACATTTCACTGGGTATATGTTGACACATTTCACTAGGTATATGTTGACACATTTCACTGGGTATTTGTTGACAGATTTCACTGGGTATATGTTGGCACATTTCACTAGATATATGTTAACACATTTCACTAGGTATATGTTGACACATTTCACTAGGTATATGTTGACACATTTCACTGGGTATATGTTGACAGATTTCACTGGGTATATGTTGGCACATTTCACTGGTTATATGTTGACAGATTTCACTGGGTATTTGTTGGCACATTTCACTGGGCATATGTTAACACATTTCACTGGGTATATGTTGACACATTTCACTGGGTATATGTTGACACATTTCACTGAGTATTTGTTGGCACATTTCACTGGGTATATGTTGACACATTTCACTGGGTATATGTTGGCACATTTCACTGGGTATATGTTGACACATTTCACTGGGTATATGTTGACACATTTCACTGGGTATATGTTGACACATTTCACTGGGTATATTGACCTGTGGATCGCGGCCCACTTTGAGAACCACTGTTTTAGTAAATTACGTTTTTGTTTGTGTGTATGTGTGTTCCTTGACTCTTAAATCTGATTATGTGTTGAAGGTTGTTGTGTTGTTTGTTTGTTTGTTAAATTAACCCATTCCCTTAGAATCAATCAGTCGGTTAAATTGAATTTATGGGACATAAAAATGAACTTCATCTACCTCAAAGTAATATGTCTTCCAACCGGCAACCCCCTACCGAGTTTTATGACAAACTTTCTAGTTTTGCTTTCTAGCTGACTAAGTCCTCTGCTACAACTAATTTTGTTCTACTCTCTAACCAGAAAGTTCGGTCTGAGTCACGTTAATGTAAAATATAATGGAGCGAGAGATTGACGGTGCTGTTTGGTCGTTATCAAGCAGATCAAACAAGGGAGAAAATCCCCGTTCGTTTTCAGCTGTTCATCTGCTAGTCTCCTCGACTGACCTCCCCTTTCATTGCCACATTACCTCACAGTCCCAGATACTAATACTTTCACTTTACTGACCATGAAATTTGTCTTTGTGAAATGTTTTCAGAACATGTCTGATAAGGCTCTTGTTTTCTAGCTAAACATTTTAGAAAATGTCTTAAATGAGGTCGGATGTCGATGAAAAAGCTTGTGGCCATTTCGGTGATGTAACATAATTACGTAGTTTGAGTTTAATGATGTTTTATTTTTGTCTAATGAGTCTGTTTGTTTGGGATGTTCCAGTCTGTTGTCAGACATTTTTATTTTCATGGAGCCGAGATGGAGTAATTTTCGCTTATTGATTTGAAAAATAACCTAAAATTGGCCAATGGGACATTTTCACTCTGTCACGTGATTTGTACATAGCTAATTATGTTTTTGTTTGTTTTTAAATTAAACAAGCTGTGGGTGGTGGCTTGTTGTTTGTTAGTCTGTTTACGCATATTAAAATTTGTCTTGAAATATTTACATTTCTAAATGATCCAGTATTTGGTACTGATTTTCTGCTTAGTGAATAAAAATGTAAAAATCATTGACTTAGATGGGAGAATAATATATATATATATATATATATATATATATATATATATATATATATGTATATATATATATATATATATATATATATACAGTGCTTTTTGTGCACCTTTTTCAAGGTGGGGAAAATTATTATTTTCCTTGTATTTTAACGTTTATTATTAATTTATTATATCATTAATTTGTTAAAATTGAATAATTTTAAAATTGCGCGCAATAAGGATTAAAATAGGTGCGAACTGGCAGTTAAAAGTTAGGCAATCTATCATTGAGTACCGGCACCTATTTTTTACAAAAAAAAACACTATATATACATGTGTGTGTGCACCCTACACCAGTACAACGTATGTGTTATAATTGATGTGACCCTACACCAGTACAACGTATGTGATATAATTGATGTGCACCACACAACAATACAATGAATGTGATATAATTGATGTGCACCATATACTAATACAACGTATGTGATATAATTGATGTGCACCATATACTAATACAACGTCTATGATATATTTGATGTGCACCAAACAACAATACAACGTATGTGATATAATTTATGTGCACCATATACTAATACAACGTATGTGATATAATTGAGGTGCACCACACAACAATACAACGTATGTGATATAATTGAGGTGCACCACACAACAATACAACGTATGTGTTTTAATTGATGCTCACCCTACACGAATTCATTGGACAGTGACATGGGACAAGACACTCCATCCATGGGGATATCTCTACGGTCACCACCATTGTATCTCCTGTATTGATCTCCTGAAGCCTGGCCGAGGCTTTATGTCTTGTCAAATGTCCATTACAGGCCAGAACTGGACACAGCATAGTCTGAGAAATCTCTGTAACTTGGCAGGCAGGATACTGAGAAAACTTGAGACACTGAATTCATTTTGTTTTTCTCATTGGCCTGTTTCCTTTCATTATTAAATCGTAATGTGCATTCAGAATAATATAGTCAAAACTAAATATCATGAAAAGAGATTTAAAAAGGTTACCTGTTATTCCACCAAGTAGTTTTCTGACTATGTGTAATATCATGAACTATGAAAATGTGTAATAACCTGAACTCTGACAATGTGTAATAATCTGAACTTTGACAATGTGTAATAACCTGAACTCTGACAATGTGTAATAACATGAACTGCAAAAATGTGTAATAACCTGAACTCTGACAATATGTAATAATATGAACTCTGACAATATGTTACAACATGAGCTCTGAAAATGTGTTAATAACATGAACTCCCTGATATGTTACTACAGTAACAAAGATATGTGGGCAATGAGGAACTCTCACCATGAGCTGACCAATTCCCTTGGTTGTCACAGGGGGGGGGGTCCAACCCGGAAATCGCGGAAATCGCGGAAATAATCTTTAATATATGATCATCAAAGATTGTGTGTTTCTATGGGAAGGTTTTTCGTAGTACAAACAATTTTGGGATGTATTACTCAAATAGCTTATGAAATATATTTTACATTACTACCATCAACGTGTAATTTAACTAACATATAGTTTACATTACTACCATCAACGTGTAATTAACTAACATATATTTTGCATTACTACCATCAACGTGTAATTTAACTAAAATATATTTTACATTTCTACCATCAACTTGTAATTTAACTAACATATACTGATAGCACGATATTCTACCGTACAACAAAGACGACTTTGGCGTCAATGGTTTTCATTAGACATGGTCCTGTCCTGTTCTAAAAGAAATAATTGTTTTTTTCTCCTGGACAGGAGACACACCCATGACCCCAAACAGATCATGGTCATTGTTTCCTATACCAGGTAATGCACTCCAGACCTACAACAAAATAATTTGTTTATTTGTTTATTTGCTTTAATATACTGCTTGGTTTAAAAATGAATTAGGTGGGAAATATCTCAAGCGAAAATATTATTACATATTCTATTAAAAATAAAATCATATTATTTCTATGTAATAAAAAATATTGTATCTAGTTTATATTTAAATTTTAATGATTATATAAATGGCAAGTTACAGTCAATGATAATACTGGAGTGGATGAGACTCAATGAAGTGATGAGGTGTTGTAAAATGTATATAAAATTAAACGTTCCCTAAGACTTAAATACCTTCCGGGAAGATGACGTGTAGAATTGATCTGTTTCTGTAACATCGGCATATAAAAGAATTTTGTGGTTCTCTTTAACCAACTTTCACCAAGATCTGGGAAAATTCTCATCGAACCCAGGATTATTTGGTCGACATTTGAGCATCTACACCACTCCCCCTTCCATCCCACTAAGATGTATATGTAATATAAATCATGTGGGATCTTCACTGTAATCATGTTTGCTACTTCAGTCAATGTAATATAGTATCTAATAAAATAATAGTGATTTGGGTTCTGCGTTAAATTGAAAGAAAAGAATTAATACAACAGTATTCCAGTTTAAAATACAATCATGAAAAAATTGGATAACTCAACCTACCGATCAAGCCTAAGGGGATATAACTTTATGCAAAGGTTTTGCAGGGTACAGTTAGTATATAATGAAAATCATGTGGGATCTTTACTGTAATCATGTTTGCTACTTCAGTCAATGTAATATAGTATATATAATATAAATTGTGGGATCTTTACTGTAATCATGTTTGCTACTTCAGTCAATGTAATATAGTACATATAATTAAAATCATGTGGATCTTAACTGTAATCATGTTTGCTACTTCAGTCAATGTAATATACTATATAGCTCACTTAAAGAACCTCTTTACCTAATTGTGTAAAGTTAAAAGTGCGAATCGGTTGATTGCTTACTAGACACTGCAATAAATAAAACAAAATTTAAAAATCGAAAATTATTTAAAAATTAACAGTTTAGACAAACAAAATTAATGTCATAAAATATTTTCAAAAAGATTATTAAATGTAATCCACTTTTTTTAAGTGAAATTTCAACATTGATTAAATCATGTGAGCTAATATAGGAACAGCCTTACTTAAAACTAATTTAAAACATTTTTGTGTGATCTTTTGCACATTAAAAATGAAATTAGTTTGTTCCGTCAAGTCTAAAAGAAAATAATACATCAATAAATTTCATTTATGGCTGCACGTTTACCCCGGCATCAATGCAGCAGAATTTAATTTTTTTTCGATCTTTATAACCGAAATATTGTGTATTGAAAGGTAGATTGTTTGAAAGAGTAAGTGTATTGAAAGGTATATGTTTTAATATGTAGATATGTGGATTGAAGGGTTTGATAAGTTTGTGGATTGAACGACCGGTAGCTTGCTAGGTAAGTCGATTAAAAGGAATGTGGTTTGCGGATTGAATGGTAAGTAGGTATATAGGTAGAAAGGTAGATAGATAGGTTGGTTGTTATGAATGCTGGTTGAGGGTGGTTGGGTTAATATGTAGATGGTGGCCAGGTCAGTGTGTAGGTGGTGGCCAGGTCAGTATGTAGATAGTGGCCAGGTCAGTATGTAGATGGTGGCCAGGTCAGTATGTAGATGGTGGCCAGGTCAGGATGTAGATAGTGGCCAGGTCAGGATGTAGATGGTGGCCAGGTCAGCATGTAGGTGGTGGCCAGGTCAGGATGTAGATGGTGGCCAGGTCAGGATGTAGATGGTGGCCAGGTCAGCATGTAGATGGTGGCCAGGTCAGCATGTAGATGCTGGCCAGGTCAGTATTTAGGTGGTGGCAAGGTCAGTATGTAGGTGGTGGCCAGGTCAGTATGTAGGTGGTGGCCAGGTCAGTATGTAGGTGGTGGCCAGGTCAGTATGTAGGTGGTGGCCAGGTCAGTATGTAGGTGGTGGCCAGGTCAGTATGTAGGTGGTGGGTCGGTCAGTTTGAAGGTGGTGGGTTGGTCAGTATGTAGGTGGTGGCCAGGTCAGTATGTATGTGGTGGCCAGGTCAGTATGTAGATGGTGGGTCGGTCAGTTTGAAGATGGTGGGTCGGTCAGTTTGTAGATGGTGGCCAGGTCAGTATGTGGGTGGTGGGTCGGTCGAAACACATTAAGGGCTATAAGCCGTTGATTTCAATTTTTTTCCTGCAAAAGTTGAAGGGAGGGGGGTGTCTGGGGATCCCCCGTTGTCATAGTTTGTTGGAGGAGTTGTATGTTTGTGTGATGTTCATAGTGATTGTGTACTACATGACTTCATTGTTTGTTGGAGGAGTTGTATGTTTGTGTGATGTTCATAGTGATTGTGTACTACATGACTTCATTGTTTGTTGGAGGAGTTGTATGTTTGTGTGATGTTCATAGTGATTGTGTACTACATGACTTCATTGTTTGTTGGAGGAGTTGTATGTTTGTGTGATGTTCATAGTGATTGTGTACTACATGACTTCATTGTTTGTTGGAGGAGTTGTATGTTTGTGTGATGTTCATAGTGATTGTGTACTACATGACTTCATTGTTTGTTGGAGGAGTTGTATGTTTGTGTGATGTTCATAGTGATTGTGTACTACATGACTTCATTGTTTGTTGGAGGAGTTGTATGTTTGTGTGATGTTCATAGTGATTGTGTACTACATGACTTCATTGTTTGTTGGAGGAGTTGTATGTTTGTGTGATGTTCATAGTGATTGTGTACTACATGACTTCATTGTTTGTTGGAGGAGTTGTATGTTTGTGACTGTTGTTCATAGTGATTGTGTACTACATGACTTCATTGTTTGTTGGAGGAGTTGTATGTTTGTGTGATGTTCATAGTGATTGTGTACTACATGACTTCATTGTTTGTTGGAGGAGTTGTATGTTTGTGTGATGTTCATAGTGATTGTGTACTACATGACTTCATTGTTTGTTGGAGGAGTTGTATGTTTGTGTGACTGTTCATAGTGATTGTCTACTACATCAGCTTATTGTTTCCTCAGGCAACCACTGATTTATATAACAACTGCACAGCCAGTCACTCTGGGACATCGGCAGCTGCACCTGAAGCTGCTGGAGTGTTTGCATTAGCTCTGGAGGCCAAGTAAGTTGGAGAGTTGGCAGCTTTACACCCTTGTTATATAATTGATGTGCAAGAGCTATGGGGAGGCAATCCGAACGCAAGTCGTCTTAGTTGGGATTAAATACGACAAACAACCTCCACCTATAATGTTAAAACCACACACACACACACACACACACACACACATACAGACACACACACACACTTTTCACATCCTTCTTGTCTAATCAAGATTCTGGAAAAGGACTGGGGTAGCAAAGACAATGAAAAATGTACATTGGTTTTATTAATTAGCTTCAAATGAATTTTGTAAAGTATAAATAGAAATGCCAAACGGTGGTGGATACGTGTAAATTGTATATGCTCTATTGTGGCTAAATGCAGTAATAAATTAAGAATATCGCAAGGCTTAATTGTTTGAAGGATCGAAAAGTTTGGTTAATTTTTATAACACTAGTAAACTTTGACTACTAGCGATTTTGTTGTAACCTTTCTGTTTCAATATGGGACCAAAAACTACCTGTAATATTAGGTGTCGCCCGAGAATTCGAGATGCCTCGTGAAACCCTCTTTTCCCCGATCGTTTCACCTCCCATTCCGTGAACATCAAGACTAATGGACCGTGGACCAATGATGTCAGTATCAGAAGTTGTATATAAATATGCTGAGCTAAATATTGTTAAATGGGTACATTTGCATGACTAACTAACTAACCTGCCAATATATATATATATATATATATATATATATATATATATATATACATATATATATACTACCCTTTCATCCCCCTCGGCTACGAAGGGGGAAAACTCCATGGGCTCGCGACACCCCTCCAGAGTTTTTGAATTAACGTGTGCCTACAAGTAAAATTAAAATGCTAAAATATCTTAATCCCTACAATTTTTTTTTAAAAAGGGGAAAATGACAAAAAACGGGGTAAAAAGGAATTAACGTGTGAGTTGTTTTTAAAGTTGTATTGAGAATTAGAAAATCCAAAATAAAAAAAATGTAAAAAAAGATTATGTTATTTTTTTTTTCCAGTCGAAATTTGACGTGGCGCGACGTGCAGCACCTGACAGTGCTGACATCGAAGAGAAACAGTCTGTATGACTCCAACGGCATCCATCACTGGAAGTTGAACGGTGCCCATCTTCTGTTTAACCATCTGTTTGGCTATGGTGTTTTGGATGCTGCTAGCATGGTGGATCTGGCTAAGCAGTGGAGAGGTTTGCCAGAAAGGTTTCATTGTAAAGCAGGAACAGTGACAGCAGACAAGTGAGTCTGTTTAGTTAACTATAATAATAGAAGTCTAATATGGCAGTGTTAGCTATTTATATAAACTACAATAGAGGCAATATAGCAATATTAGATAAAATAGAAGGTCAGTAAAGCAATTTTCACAATATCAGAAAATCAACCAAACAAATTTAGCTATAAAAGAAGGCTAGTGTTACCCATGTGTTACCTAAACTATCAGACCAACATAGCAATGTTAGCTATATTAGAAGTCCTATAAAGTAATGTTAGCTATAAAAGAAGGCCAGTGTTACCTAAAATAGCAGACCAACATAGCAATGTTAACTATATTAGAAGTCCTATAAAGTAATGTTAGTTATAATAAAAAGCATAATAGAAAATAATATTAGTTATATAACATCAAACACGTAATTTAATATATTTTTAACCGTACATTTTCTAGTGCTTTCTATCACATCAAGTATGGAGTTCAAGCGCTCTAATAACTAAATTGATGTGTGTGTCCTAATTTGTAATAAACAAAATCAATATTAAGCGTTCATGAATGAATTAAACAGGTTTTAAAAAAATATCGCATGTGAAGAAAGTCTCAAAATCGATTCTATTCTATTTCTATTAACCCATCGATTCAAGCTTGGCTGATTTTAATAGCTGTTGCTCCTGGCAGCCTTTTACTTTAATAGCTGGTGCTCCTGGCAGCCTTTTACTTTAATAGCCGTTCTCCTGGCAGCCTTTTACTTTAATATCTGGTGCTCCTGGCAGCCTTTTACTTTAATAGTTGTTGTTCCTGGCAGCCTTTTACTTTAATAGCTGGTGCTCCTGGCAGCCTTTTACTTTAATAGCTGGTGCTCCTGGCAGCCTTTCCCTTTAATAGCTGGTGCTCCTGGCAGCCTTTTACTTTAATAGCTGGTGCTCCTGGCAGCCTTTTACTTTAATAGCTGTTGTTCCTGGCAGCCTTTTTCTTTAATAGCTGGTGCTCCTGGCAGCCTTTTACTTTAATAGCTGTTGTTCCTGGCAGCCTTTTACTTTAATAGCTGTTGCTCCTGGCAGCCTTTTACTTTAATAGCTGTTGCTCCTGGCAGCCTTTTACTTTAATAGCTGGTGCTCCTGGCAGCCTTTTACTTTAATAGCTGTTGCTACTGGCGGCCTTTTACTTTAATAGCTGTTGCTCCTGGCGGCCTTTTACTTTAATAGCTGTTGCTCCTGGCAGCCTTTTACTTTAATAGCTGTTGCTCCTGGCAGCCTTTTACTTTAATAGCTGGTGCTCCTGGCAGCCTTTTACTTTAATAGCTGTTGCTCCTGGCAGCCTTTTACTATAGACAGGTGCCATAAAGAAGTTTTAAAAAAAACAATCTATAATTTAGACATTTTTGTGTGTAAACATTTTTAAAATGAGTTTAGCCTTCATTACTTTGGCTCTGTGCATACTCTGTAGTCAGTAGCCGTTTTTCTCTATTTCTGTCTTTCTTTCTCTCTCTCTCTCTCTTTCTCTCTCTTTCTGTCAAAGTTTGTATATAAAGATAGAGAGCGATGCCATGGATATTTGCCGATTTACATTAATTTAAAGTAGAAATTCAACAAACAAGAGTAAGAAAGACAAACACTGTCTTTATTTACATGTGTCTCTTTCGAGGTCAAAGCTAGTCTTAAGTTAAGTGGTCAAGCTAGTCTCAAATGAAGTGGTCAAAGCTAGGGAGCGACCGATAATCGGATCGGTATCGGTATCGGACCGATATTGGCACTATCGGTTAATATCGGATCGGCCGATTGTTGTAGGGAGCGACCGATAGTCGAACCGATATTGGCACTATGGGTTAACTATCGGACCGGCCGTTTTTTGGCTGCCGGTACATTGTTTTTTTTTTACAACAGAGTTGCAGAAAAAAAAATCAGTAAATAACCCAATTCTATAACCAGATCAGACAAGATTTAAAAAAAAAGGAAAAAAAAACCCGTACACAGAAATTGTCACGTCTACAAAAATTTCGTCAGAGATATGACCTTGAAACAATAAGATTGGCATTTCTTAATTCTAATGTATGACTTTGAATGATACAATTAGTGAACATCTGTGTGTATTTTTTTGGGATGGGAAGTTGGGGGGGGGGGGAACAAGACACGCGTGGGCGAAGTGTTACAAAATATGTGAACATGGGTTGACATACGTCATACAGCACGATCAAAACACGTGTTTGGCATTGTTGTTGCTTTAGGGGCTGTCCATTAATTACGTCAACAAATTAGGGGGAAGGAGGTCAGAAAATTTTTGACAATTGTTGACAAGGGGGGGGGGGAGGTCAAGAAAACTTGACGTCAACAATGTTACTTTTTTTAATTTAATATAATCACTTAATAAATAGGAAAATTAAGCAGCGTTTTTAGTTCTGTGTTACACACTCGCTTAACATTCAGTATTTTAATTAAACTAACTATATTCCTACTAATTTTGCCACATAAACATTTTGGAAGCCACCTTTTTTAGGGGGGGGGTGTAATCAAATGTTGACGTAATTTTATAGGGGGGTCTCTGGAAGTTTGACAAGTTGTTGACAAGGGGGAGGGGGGAGGTAAAAATCGCCAAAAATTTGTTGACATAAATAATGGACAGCTCCTAAAAAGAAAATATTGGTATCGGTAACGGTATCGGTGAAAATGCTGGGGGAAAATATCGGTATCGGACTATCGGTAAAAAGGCATATCGGTCGCTCCGTAGTCAAAGCTAGTCTCAACTCAAATAATTATCTTATTTTTTCAATAACTAATAATTACCACAACAGTGATGTTTGCAGTTGAATTTATCATTATAATTTTTTAAAAAATTAAAACACCCTGGATATAATTCCCATCAGTAAACCTTCGAACTTCCCTTGAGATTACTTTTAAAAACAAGGATAAAAAAACTGTTTTTTTTTTGTGTGTGAAATTTAACTGCCATCTTTCTGACATTCAGGGAATTTACTTTTGGGAAACCACTTCGGTTGACAATAGAATCTGACGGCTGTATTGGGAAAGACGATGAAGTGAACTACCTGGAACACGTGCAAGCATTCGTCAGTCTTAGGTCCACGTACAGAGGTTGTGTCACCATGTACCTTACATCCCCCATGGGAACTACGTAAGTAGGAATACGTACATTACACTGGATCATGACTTGTCTGTATTAATACCTGTAGATCTACGTACATTACGCTGGATCATGACTTGTCTGTATTAATACCTGTAGATCTACGGACATTACTGGATCATGACTTGTCTGTATTAATACCTGTAGATCTACGTACATTACTGGATCATGACTTGTCTGTATTAATACCTGTAGATCTACGGACATTACTGGATCATGACTTGTCTGTATTAATACCTGTAGATCTACGGACATTACTGGATCATGACTTGTCTGTATTAATACCTGTAGATCTACGGACATTACACTTGATCATGACATGTCAGTATTAATACCTGTAGATCTACGGACATTACTGGATCATGACTTGTCTGTATTAATACCTGTAGATCTACGGACATTACACTTGATCATGACATGTTAGTATTAATATCCGCAGATCTACGAATATTAAATGTCGGTATTAACAAATGTAATACTTCGAGCATATTACTTACTATATTATAACTTTCGTGTGTTTTTTACTCTGTAGGAAAGTTCTTTTAGCCTTATAGTGACCATTTGAATAGATCAAGTGTAGAATTCACCTGTTTCTGTAAGTCAGGTACCCATTTGAGTAGATCAAGTGTAGAATTCACCTGTTTCTGTAAGTCAGGTACCCATTTGAGTAGATCAAGTGTAGAATTCACCTGTTTCTGTAAGTAATGTAACCATTTGAGAAGATCAAGTGTAGAATTCACCTGTTTCTGTAAGTCAGGTACCCATTTAAAGTTGGGTGGACTTGATGGACTTTTCACCAGGATGTTGAAAATACTCCCTTTGTTATCACCCCGGGGACTCTCAGGTTGAAAGTCGAGCGATCTATACCGCTCGGTCACCCATCCTTCTTTTATTTTGTGCTGCATGTCCAATTTGTAGGTCAATGTTACATCATATTACCAACATGTAGGTTAATGTTACATTATATTACCAACATGTAGGTCAATGATATTTACCGATATGTAGGTCAATGATATATTGTATTACCAATATGTAGGTCAATGATACTCAGCCAAAGGCCCAATGACGACGATGACAAAAATGGTTTCACTCGTTGGCCATTCATGACAACTCACACATGGGCTGAGCTGTCACGTGGTACATGGACACTGGACATTGTCATGGAACCAATCATCGGAGTCAGAAGACAACCAGAGACTGGACTGTTTAAAGAGTGGACACTGGTGTTGCATGGAACCAAAACACCGCCCTACGCCAACCAACCAGCTGGTGAGTATATAACTGATGGTTGTTTATATTGCTGCCCAGTGGAATGATTGATTCTGATATACTGTCTAGTATTATCATAAAGTCTGACATTCTGTCCAAAATGAGACTGATATACTTTCCAGTATTACCATAAAGTCTGATTTCTGTCCAAAATGAGACTGATATACTTTCCAGTATTATCATTAAGTCTGGCTTATTGTACAAAAAGAGACTGATATATTGCCCAGTGGTATGATTGATTCTGATATACTGCCTAATGGTATGATTGATTCTGATATACTGCCCAGTAAGATGATTGAGTCTGATATACTGCCTAATGGTATGATTGATTCTGATATACTGCCCAGTAAGATGATTGAGTCTGATATACTGCCTAATGGTATGATTGATTCGGATATACTGCCCAGTAAGATGATTGAGTCTGATATACTTCCTAATGGTATGATTGATTCGGATATACTGCCCAGTAAGATGATTGATTCTGATATACTGCATAATGGTATGATTGATTCTGATATACTGCCCAGTAAGATGATTGAGTCTGATGTACTGCCTAATGGTATGATTGATTCTGATATACTGCCTAATGGTACGATTGAGTCTGATGTACTGCCTAATGGTATGATTGATTCTGATATACTGCCTAATGGTACGATTGATTCTGATGTACTGCCTAATGGTATGATTGATTCTGATATACTGCCTAATGGTATGATTGATTCTGATATACTGCCCAGTAAGATGATTGAGTCGGTTATTCTGTCCAGTTATTTCATTGAATCTGGTACATCGCTATCAGTAAATAATATCTAAACTTTAAATTGTATTTATGTCAAACCATGCACACGTACATCTTGTACCCTGTTACTAAGACAAACGTATTTATACCTTGTGCCAGATTACCTATCTCTTTCTTTTCTTACTTTACAAAGAATCAATTTATTGTGCAACAGCAAATGATCCAATTTTACTGTTTTTGTTCCAGATAAAGAGAAACATGAGAAGTTGTATCTGGTACGCAGAGCCCACGAGAGCGGTGTAGTAGAGGAGTAGCTTCAGTCCGCTAGTTACTACATTGTCACATATTACAAACTGACTCCAAAAACCTATTCATACGTTGGTCCGAGTATATTTAACTTACCGGCCGACGTTCAAATAAAATTTATTTGTTTTTTTGTTTATATTTTTTTTTGGAGCAGTAAAAAAAAGGAAAAGTATTTACCCTAAAAAAAACATTGCGTTAGTTTAGTTCAGTTTCGACAGCTGTCACTATTGTGTGGGTTTTATTTCGGGGTGGGGGGTGCGTTATATTATTTTATTACAGTATTTATGTTTGCTATTAGCTGAAACAACAACAACTACACAGAGGGATATATAAAAAAAATTTAAACTTTACGAATTCAAGGTTGTTGTTTTTTTTTTGTGACACTTGTGTTCTTTCGTCTGTACAACTAAATGTCAATGTAAAACCGTTTTGTTGATGTCACATCTGTACTGTACACTTTTGTATTACTGATTTCATTAGCTCTATAAACCTTGCGGAATGACATTAATTGCCCACAGAAAACTTTGTCGCATGGATGTTTGGTCATGTTTTATTTATTTGTTTATTTATGTTATCATTTGTTGTTACTTTTGTTTGGTTTTGTTCTTAAATCTCATACACCGTATTGATGTCAGACTTGTCTAACGATGCCGCGAATAGACCAAACATGTCATTGTCATGCATACCATAGTGTTTACATCACCGTGGATGTCATCTGTGTCATCTCCATGGCAACCATGTAAATAATGTCTTTTTTTCTAGTTTGTTTTGTTTTTTTGTTTATTTAGTTTAGTCTTTTGTTCAAATTATGTTTCACAAGAAATGTGTGAAATGATCTTTATTACTATTACAGCCAAACATAGTGTGCACATTACCATGGTAACATTTAGCAGACCATGTTAGCTGTTATAACATTGAATAAGATTCTTATTATTTTATTGTTTAAAAAAGTATCCATCAACAATAACAAAGCCACATTTAGAAAGCCCTGTACAACTATTAAAACATTCAGTCAAATTCTTATTCTTGTGTTGTTTAACAAACTATCCGTCTCATTCCACATAGTAATATTTTGTACATCTCTATAATAACATTCAGATCAATTCCGATTACTTTGTGCTGTTTTAAATCAACTTCTCCATACACAATAACATAATAACATTCAGATCAATTCAGATTAATTTGTGCTGTTTTAAATCATCTTTTCCATACACAATAACAAAATAACATTCAGATCAATTCACATTATTTTGTGATGTTTTAAATCAACTTCTCCATACACAATAACATAACATTCAGATCAATTCCGATTACTTTGTGCTGTTTTAAATCAACTTCTTCATACACAATAACATAATAACATTAAGTAAACATTTTTGACAACATCAAGAACAATGTTATGGTTTTGTTGTATTTTTGTTTGTTTACCTTGTGCTGTTTATCAACGTATACATTGTCCAGTTGCTGTTGTTGTCTTGATCAAAGAATCAAAAAAAAAAATATCGCACTTCAAAAATTTTAAGAAATACGTTTATTTTAGCTTTTTTTTTTATAAAACTAAACATTAAAGCCATGTTCTGTTGACTTCAGCAATAAAGTTTAGGCAGAGAGTTATCTAGGTTATCATGACTTTTGGACTTTTTTCTTTTTTTATTCTCCTTAATCTTTGATGACATTTTATTTTTGTTCATTATCCTTGTGTTTTAAACTATCAGTGACCTAATTGTCTCGTTTCCATGTGTCTGTGTTAGAATAGACAGTACTGGTGCATTATTGATTAGTGTTACTGTGACAATATGATTGTTATTGAAAGATTCATTTATTAAAACAAAAATTATTTATTTTGTAACATAAATTTCTTGTTGTTGAGGTAAACAGCACCCTCCTACCTTTCCCCTAAATGTTTTGATTTCAGCCCAAGTTTTGCCCGGATCAATATCTAAAGTAAACATAGATTAAGTATCCAGATGCTTGCTCGGCGTTATATTTCCTAAACAAGCAACAACAAAAACATTGTCCATATCAAACACAAATGCTACAGATCAACAAATAATGCAAATGTCATACAAAACACTCATTTTGCAAATAAGCCTATAATACAAACTGTGTTACAAATAAGCCTATAATGCACACTGTGTTACACATAAGCCTATAATACACACTGCGTTACAAATAAGCCTATAATACATACTGTGTTACACATAAGCTTATAATACAAATGTCCCAATCAAACACAAATGTTATATTACAGTTAAAGTAGTAAATTAAGGTATTGTTTCATTTCAAACGAAAATATCTATAGTTATTACGTAAAGGCCCCTATTTTATATCACCCACAAGTGTTAAATTTAAAAACGCAATACGCCCGTATGTCAATTTTGTCATACCAACACAAATTGATTAGCTATAACACTGCGTTTAATCCATACACCAATAATATAATTCTTTGAGTATCCAAATATTTAGTCCAGTGTTGCAGCAGTTTGAACATGTTCTCTCCGGTTGGGAAAAATAAAAAAAAAAGTGATATGCCAGATAGAAAAAACAAGCAATTAAGCCTGTTCCATTCTGGACACAGGACGTGTTAGCGCATTTTCATGTTATGTATCAGTACGCTTGTTAGCTTTCAGTAAATATTTGTACATTTTGGAAATGTTTATAAATTTAATTGTGTAATGCATATATCTGTAAAAACAATATTATAAAGACGTTTCTTTATATTTGAAAAAAAAAATTATTTTCTCTTAAATCTAACTACAACTGGTTTGTGGTTACTGAAATAGGACTCATAATTGAAAACATTCGAAATTGTAGTCATTTAATCGTCCTAAAACTCCGTCAATAGTTGCATAGCTCTGATACTTTCAATTAAACTTAGAACACAAGCATACTATTTCATTTGATGAGTTTCTTAATAAATCTTGGTGAAACTACGTGCTGCAGTATTTCGCACCAAATGAATGGGTTATTGAACGTACAAGGTGTAGAATGGGGCCATATATATAATATATAAGCCCTGAAGCCCGGACCTCAGAGGTCCTATCGCGAAATGAACTTTTGATGTACACATGGCAGGCCAAGACCTACAAAATGATATATACATCATGGGTCTAGGACTTATGGTTGCTGAGATCTAGGGAGCTCCTTTGTTAATATAGCTTATATAGTAAAAAACGGTACTTTATAAGCCCCCTTTTACGGCCCTCAGAGGTCAGATCGCTAAATGAACTTTTGCTGCACACATGGCAGGCCAAGACCTACAAAATGATATATACAACATGGGTCTAGGACTTATGGTTGTTGAGATCTAGGGTGATGACAGACAGACAGACAGACAGACAGACAAAACGGGGACAATAGAGCATTTTTTTTTCGAAAATGCTCTAAAAATTAAGACCGAGACACAAAAAATTTCTCAGAGTAAATATTTTTGTTAGTTAATCAGGTTTAAATTGATTAAACTTGCTACAGGAATAAATATATTTGATTTCCCCAACAAAATTTTAAATGAGCCAATTATTAATGACTGCATTCAACTTGGCAATAATTTATTGAAATATTCCATGCGACATGATCAAACTATACAATTAGTGACATAAACTATACAATGAGGTATTCTTTTAGTGACATAAACGCTCACGGGAACGCCCTATAAAAGTGAAGGCGCCCTATAAAAGTGAAGGCGACATATAAAAGTGAAGGCGCCCTATAAAAGTGAAGGCGCCATATAAAAGTGAAGGCGCCCTCTAAAAGTGAAGGCGCCCTATAAAAGTGAAGGCGCCCTATAAAAGTGAAGGCGCCCTATAAAAGTGAAGGCGCCCTATAAAAGTGAAGGCGCCATATAAAAATGAAGGCACCATATAAAAGTGAAGGCGCCCTATAAAAGTGAAGGCACCCTATAAAGTGAAGGCGCCATATATAAGTGAAGGCGTCTTATAAAAATGAAGGCTTTCTACTCTGATGAGTCTGATAAACGTGGATCGTAAATACAATATTTAAATAATGCACGTTATCGTTTAGTATATTGAATGTACTACAATGTAAACAATTTATTAGGGTTAGGACGGTCCAACGCATAGACCTTCAAAGAAATATGGGGGCTCTTGGCCAAAATAATTTCCGGGGCGCGGG
This sequence comes from Bulinus truncatus, assembly GCA_021962125.1. Classification (NCBI taxonomy): domain Eukaryota; kingdom Metazoa; phylum Mollusca; class Gastropoda; family Planorbidae; genus Bulinus; species Bulinus truncatus. The sequence goes on along the minus strand of JAGDYQ010000009.1, from coordinate 9,416,602 downwards.
GCCCGCAAACATAATATTTATTTAGGAATTAGTGTATAAAGTTGAGTCATTATCAGTTTCATATTTTGACTATTCATAAGTACGGCTCTGTATATAAAAGGGGCCCCATATTGAATGATCATTTTACATTAAGTTGGTTGTCCCTGAGGCCCCCTGCTTAAGTTTACCGTGGGGCTCATAATATTATCATGGTGGCCCTGTGTCTTATCGCTGGAACACATAGCAGCACAAATCAAAGAATACATTGCACAAATCAAATAATACATTGCGTTGTTTGATAATAATGGAAGGTTATATTTTGTTCAGCAACTTTTTTAAGTTACTTTAATACATGTATCAAGAATAAAAATAATCATGTTAATATATTTTTAAATAAATTTGCAATATAAGTTTATTTTTGGTGCGACATTAAAACCCAAACGCAACAATCATTAACAAAATTGTGAAGGTTTTAAAAGTAGTTTTAAAAAAAAACATAACTTGGCAAAACTATTTTCATTTGTCCAGATTTTATTTGCCTTTATAGCCAACGCACATAAAATTTTTCAATATCTCGATGTGTCCGCAAATTTTTTTAACTATCTAGAAAATTATCTCTACAATTTTTAATTTATTTATTAGAACAGTTTTTTCTCGGTTGTATAGGTCACATATGTTATCATAGGTCACATATATTATCATAGGTCACATATTAGTAAAAAAAAATAAATTAAAAAACGATGTTTTATGACGTAACACACAATAACATATTAAACATTACACACACACACACACACAAACACCCAAACTATTATACATTACGTCTGTCTAAATAATGTTCAGTCAACACTTAGCTCTATTTTCTGATAATTCTTGGTCCCAAAAACATGTTATAGTCTGTGATAAATAAAAATTATATGGTGATATCAGACTTTTTTGTTTCAATGTCGTAAAATTTGAACATATAATCAAAAACAACAAAATTCATAGTATATCATTACTGTTTTGAGGATTATTTTTTTAATCTTCATGTTGACGTCGGCAAAATAAAACCAGGAAAGATTTGATTTATTCTCCATATTAGTTTTAACATCTGTTGTCCAAAATTTAAATTGTTTCACCAAAAAGAAATGTGCACAATAAAAGTATGAAGTGAATCAAAATCTAATTTGTATGTCATTAATTCAGAATCAGTTATTAATTAAGGGTCTGCCAGAGACAGCAAATGTGTAAGCAATTGGTTTTGATAGGAGTGGTGTCTGTGTTCTGTACGTCTGTGTGTCAAAGTTCGTCACGTGATTAAGCAGCTCACCCCTAGAAATATTAAACTTAATTTCCTTTATATTTACTGGTGTGTATTTCTCTGGGTATTTTGTGCGACTTTCCCAGGCGAGCGGTTAACAGCTGAGCCGATGTGGTATTGTAGATCAAAACAATCTAAATTATAAATAATCAATATAAATACCTTCCACCCCTCCCCACCCACCCCCAGCGGACCGCGTGAAATTTATCAAACATTGACCGGTCCGCGGTGAGAAAAAGGTTGGGGGCCACTGTGTTAGACTATAAAAGTGAACAGGCGATTGTTTTCTGTTTTAACTATTCAACATTTAATTGTGAGAACAGCAGTACCATTGTTCAATTTTTTGAATGTTTATAGTCGCCGTACAGTTTAATGAGGTAAAATAAAACAAAAGTCAAAACCTGATAGGCATTGGAACGTGATGATTGCCATCGAAATAATTTGAACCAGTCACCAGTGATCAGCAGTCAACGGTCACCAATTCCAGTGGCGTAGCGAGGGCGGGGAGGGGGCATCATGCACCGGTGCTACTCACAAGTGGGTGCCAAATGGTATATTTCACTTATAATATTATATATGGTTTTTGAATGGGGCGCTAAAAAGGTATAGTGCCCCGGGCGCGAGTTAAGCTCGCTACGCCACTGACCATTTCCCCGGGTCCATCCTTTGAATTGCATAAGGTAGTAGACAACCAGGCTGAGTGGGTCATTTAAAATTCGCCTGGATTAATATATGTTTGTGTATCATGTTGTAGACCAGTGCTTCTCAAACTTTTTGAAGTCATGGCCCCCCTTGGAACGTCAATCAATATGTCTCGCCCCCCCCCCCTATTTTTTTTGGTTTAAGATTGCCTAAATTTATAATTTTAAACATCTATATGCAAACTTTTACTAGTCAATACATGCTTTTTCTAATGTTAACAATGAAAGAGTGAAAGGATGCAACATATATTAATACTATTTACATACAATACATTAGGTTAATTATATTTTATGTGTCACATTTACCGAAATTCCACGGCCCCCCTCCGGACAGTCCACGGCCCCCTAGTGGGCCGCGGTCCACCACTTTGAGAAGCACTGTTGTAGACAACCAGGCTAAGTGTGTCATTTAAAAATTCGACTGGATTAAGATATGTTTGTGCATAAGTAAAGACCATAATAAATTAATTTTAACATGTCAATTGGTACATCATTTTAAGAAACATTTTTAAAGTATTTGTAAAATAGAAAGAGAAAAACTTTTAAGAATAGACTTGTATTAAAATGTAATGAATATGAGTATATATATATATATATATATATATATATATATATATATAGAGAGAGAGAGAGAGAGAGAGAGAGAGAGAGAGAGAGAGACAGAGAGAGAGAGAGAGAGAGAGAGAGAGAGAGAGAGAGAGAGAGAGAGAGAGAGAGAGAGAGAGAGAGAGAGAAAGTTGTTTTAAAATGCATTAGATGATCTAAGATCATACTAATAATATACACTTTATATCAGTCACTCTATAATGCTAGACGGATTTTATAAAAAATCGATTTGAAATCAATTTTCACCAACGTCTCTAAACCCAATCGATTCGAAATGCTGAACATTTGTGTATTTTTTACGACAAAAAATAAAATTTTAAAAGTTCGTGTCAATTAATTAACTTCCTATTGAGCCTGAAATTAATAGGTCTTCTGATAATGTTTATATCAAGAGGGAGACGGACATTGGGCAACACGCAGACACTGGGCGACAAGCAGACACTGGGCGACAAACATACACAGTGCGACAAGCAGACATTGGGCAACAAGCAGATACTGGGCGATAAGCAGACATTGGTGACAAGCAGACACTGGGCGATAAGCAGACACTTTAAAAATCGTTCGTGTGTAAATGGACAGTTGAGTCACGATAACAATATGTCATTAAATGTCTTCATATTATTGGCAGATGATTAATTGATAAATACAAAGATCGAAACTTGATATACATTAATGACTCGATACAAGCAGTACTGACCCAGTTTCGACGCCCGGTGACGACACTGCAGGGAGATGAGCGAAATTGAAGATCATGTGTTGTAAAAAGAATACAGTAGGAGCATCTATACAGGGAAACACTGGTCTAACACACTGGTCCGTGCACTGGTCTAACACACTGGTCCTTTCACTGGTCTAACACACTGGTCCGTGTACTGGTCTAACATACTGGTTAAACACATTGGTAAGTGCACTAGTCTAACACACTGGTCTAACACACTGGTCTGAATACTGGTCTAACGCACTGGTTAAACACACTAGTCCGTGTACTGGTCTAACAGGCTGGTTAAACACACTGGTAAGTGCACTGGTCTAACACACTGGTCTAACACACTGGTCTGTGTACTGGTCTAACACACTGGTTAAACACACTGGTAAGTGCACTGGTCTAACACACTGGTCTAACACACTGGTCTAACACACTGGTTTAACACACTTGTCTAACACAATGGTCCGTGCACTGGTCTAACACACTGGTCTAACACACTGTTCAGTGCACTGGTCTAACACACTGGTCTAAAACACTGGTCCGTGAACTGGTCTAACACACTGGTCCAGCACACTGGTCCGTGCTCTCGTCTAACACACTGGTCTAGCACACTGGTCCGTGCACTAGTCTAACACACTGGTCCGTGCATGATCTAACAAACTGGTATGTGCACTGGTCTAACACACTGGTCTGTGCACTGGTCTAACACACTGGTCCGTGCACTGGTCTAACACACTGGTCTAACACAATGGTCCGTGCACTAATCTAACACACTGGTCCGTGCACTGATCTAACACACTGGTCCGTGCACTGATCTAACACACTGGTCCGTGTACTGGTCTAACACGCTGGTTAAACACACTAGTAAGTGCACTGGTCTAACACACTGGTATAACACATGGTCTAACACACTGGTCCGTGTTCTGGTCTAACACTCTGGTGAAACACACAGGTAAGTGCACTGGTCTAACACACTGGTCTAACACACTGGGTTACACAATGGTCCTTGCACTGATCTAACACACTGGTATAACACACTGTTCAGTGCACTGGTCTAACACACTGGTCCGTGAACTGGTCTAGCACACTGGTCCAGCACACTGGTCCGTGCACTGGTCTAACACACTGGTCCGTGCATGATCTAACAAACTGGTATGTGCACTGGTCTAACACACTGGTCAAACACACTGCTCCGTGCATGATCTAACAAACTGGTATGTGCACTGGTCTAACACACTGGTCCGTGCACTAGTCTAACACACTGGTCAAACACAATGGTCCATGCACTGATCTAACACACTGGTCCGTGCACTGATCTAACTTACTGGTCAAACACACTGGTCCGTGCACTGATCTAACACACTGGTCCGTGCACTGATCTAACTTACTGGTCAAACACACTGGTCCGTGCACTGACCTAACACACTGGTCCGTGCACTGGTCTAACACACTGGTCCGTGCACTGGTCTAACACACTGGTCTAACACACTGGTCCGTGCACTGATCTAACACACTGGTCCGTGCACTGATCTAACACACTGGTCCGTGCACTGATCTAACACACTGGTCCGTGTACTGGTCTAACACGCTGGTTAAACATACTAGTAAGTTCACTGGTCTAACACACTGGTCTAGCACACTGGTCTAACACACTGGTCTAACACACTGGTCTGTGTACTGGTCTAACACACTGGTCTGTGAACTGGTCTAACACACTGGTCAAACACACTGGTAAGTGCACTGGTCTAACACACTGGTCTAACACACTGGTCTAACACACTGGTCCGTGTTCTGATCTAACACTCTGGTGAAACACACTGGTAAGTGCACTGGTCTAACACACTGGTGTAACACACTGGTCTAACACAATGGTCCGTGCACTGGTCTAACACACTGGTCTAACACACTGTTCAGTGCACTGGTCTAACACACTGGTCCGTGCACTGGTCTAACACACTGGTCAAACACAATGGTCCATGCACTGATCTAACACACTGGTCCGTGCACTGATCTAACTTACTGGTCAAACACACTGGTCCGTGCACTGATCTAACACACTGGTCCGTGCACTGATCTAACTTACTGGTCAAATACACTGGTCCGTGCACTGACCTAACAAACTGGTCCGTGCACTGATCTAACACACTGGTCCGTGCACTGATCTAACACACTGGTCTGTGCACTGGTCAAACACACTGGTCCGTGCACTGGTCTAATACACTGGTCCGTGCACTGATCTAACACACTGGTCCGTGCATTGATCTAACACACTGGTCCGTGCACTGATCTAACACACTGGTCCGTGCACTGATCTAACACACTGGTCCGTACACTGATCTAACACACTGGTCCATGCACTGGTCTAACACACTGATCCGTGCACTGGTCTAACACACTGGTCCGTGCACTGATCTAACACACTGGTCCGTGCACTGATTTAACACACTGGTCCGTGCACCGGTCTAACACACTGGTCCGTGCACTGATCTAACACACTGGTCCGTGCACTGGTCTAACACATTGGTCCGTGCACTGATCTAACACACTGGTCCGTGCACTGATCTAACACACTGGTCCGTGCACTATTTTAACACACTGGTCCGTGCACTGATCTAACACACTGGTCCATGCACTGATCTAACACACTGGGCCGTGCACTGATCTAACTTACTGGTCTGTGCACTGGTACAACACACTGGTCAAACACACTGTCCGTGCACTGATCTAGCACACTGGTCTAACACACAGGTCTTACACACTGGTCTAACACACTGGTCTGTGCACTGGTCTAACACACTGGTCCGAGCACTGATCTAACACACTGGTCCGTGCACTGATCTAACACACTGGTCCGTGCACTGATCTAACACACTGGTCCGTGCACTGGTCTAACACATTGGTCCGTGCACTGATCTAACACACTGGTCCGTGCACTGATCTAACACACTGGTCCGTGCACTATTTTAACACACTGGTCCGTGCACTGATCTAACACACTGGTCCGTGCACTATTTTAACACACTGGGCCGTGCACTGATCTAACACACTGGTCTGTGCACTGGTACAACACACTGGTCAAACACACTGGTCCGTGCACTGATCTAGCACACTGGTCTAACACACAGGTCTTACACACTGGTCTAACACACTGGTCTGTGCACTGGTCTAACACACTGGTCAAACACACTGGTCTGTGCACTGGTCTAGCACACTAGTCTTACACACTGAACCGTGCATTACTTTAACACATTGGTCTAAAATTTTAATCTCCAGTTTTTTACAATGAATATTTAAAATGTTGACCATAGTGAGAATAGAAACACAAATCAGCCATCACATTGTGAATAGAAACACAGATCAGCCAATCACATTGTGAATACAAAGACAGATGACCTAATCACATTTTAAATTTTTGAGGCAGAATTTCGAATGAGCCAGAAATGAATGAGAAAGAATGAGTTTCGCCTATGATCAATAAAAGTAAATTTCAAATAGTTTAGTAATGTCATCAAACTGCACGGTTTTTTAGAGCATTTTCGAAAAAAAATGCTCTATTGTCCCCGTTTTGTCTGTCTGTCCGTCTGTCCGTCATCACCCTAGATCTCAACAACCATAAGTCCTAGACCCATGATGTATATATCATTTTGTAGGTCTTGGCCTGCCAAGAAATGACTTTTTTCCATTTCGCGATCTGACCTCTCAGGGCCGTAAAAGGGGCCTTAGTACCATTTTTACTATATAAGCTATATTAATAAAGGAGCGCCCTATATCTCAGCAACTTTAAGTCTTAGACCCATGATGTATATATCATTTTGTAGGTCTTGGCCTGCCATGTGTACATCAAAAGTTCATTTCGCGATAGGACCTCTGAGGGCCGGGCTTCAGGGCTCAAAGGGGCTTATATATTATATATACACCTTGTACGTTCAATAGCCCGTTCATTTGGTGCGAAATACTGCAGCACGTAGTTTCACCAAGATTTATTAAGAAACTCATCAAATGAAATAGTAAGCTTGTGTTCTGAGTTTAATTGAAAGTATCAGAGCTATGCAACAATTGACGGAGTTTTCGGACGATTAAATGACTACAATTTCGAATGTTTTCAATTATGAGTCCTATTTCAGTAACCACAAACCACTTGTAGTTAGATTTAAGAGAAAATAATTTTTTTTCAAATATAAAGAAACGTCTTTATAAATTTTTTTTACAGATATATGCATTACACAATTGAATTTATAAACATTTCCAAAATTTACAAATATTTACTGAAAGATAGCATACGTACTGATACATAACATGAAAATGCGCTAACACGTCCTGTGTCCAGAATGGAACAGGCTTAATTGCTTGTTTTTATTAATACCCATCATGTTTCTTCAGTGTGCATACCGATTTCTGTAACAGTTCAAGTGTTCCGCGAGTTGAAAAAGGTTTCGTAGCACTGGTTTAACATATATGATATATTAGATACCCTAGTCCAGGGGTAGGCAACCTGCGGCTCTTTCAATGTCAAGTTGCGGCTCTTTCAATGTCAAGTTGCGGCTCTTTCTATGTCAAATTGCGCCCTAATCAAATACAATAATATTGTAACAACCATTTTTAGTGGCTGTTTAAAAATAGAAAAAATTGTAAATTATAACTTTTAGCTCTTCCGTCTCAAAAGGTTGCCGACCCCTGCCCTATTCTATGATGAAGCGAGTTATTTTTCCCCATACCTATAAAATGACCATAGTAGATGAAGCTAAAGTATCTCTTTAAGGAGGGGGTGGGGGTGGATAACGCATTGAGTAATTACATCGTGGTCATTTTTCTTAAGGTGGGGGATATTACGTAGGACCCATGTAAAAAGAATTAGTGGCTCATTATGTGAGTTTTTTTTTTTTAAATTGTGTATTTCGTCCATCTATTACCGATACGGCTGTAGAATAAAAAAAAAAGTAAAATATGGCACCTTATCTCCGTATCGCTGATACGGTTTTAGAATTAACGTTTCTAAAAATGTATGCTATGTCATCTGTTGAACCACTTAAGTAAAAACAAGGTACCAGTGCTCGATTTACCGCCGGGATGCCAGGGATATCCTCGGCACTGAGACCTGCCATCCCCGGCTCTGCTTTAGCTAATATATCCTAGCCGGGGATGAAACCATAGACATTTATACCCGGCTCTGCAGAATCTTTTTTTCATCCCCGGCACTGGTTTTTTCTTAAATCGAGCATTGCCAGGTACCACTGAGCTCGGTTTTTACAATTTGGGTACAACATGTGTATTTATACTGGCCTAGTTCTCCGAGGTCTATGATATTAAAATGTTTCGTAAATTTGACTTTAGTGTAACTTTAGACATCACGCAATTACTCCCCTGTTGAAAAGAAAAAAGAAAATACTCTGTACAATACTCCGGACTAGTCAAATAGGTATTGGTCACAATACTCCGTACAATACTCCGGACTAGTCAAATAGGTATTGGTCACAATACTCTGTACAATACTCCGGACTAGTCAAATAGGTATTGGTCACAATACTCTGTACAATACTCCGGACTAGTCAAATAGGTATTGGTCACAATACTCTGTACAATACTCCGGACTAGCCAAATAGGTATTGGTCACAATACTCTGTACAATACTCCGGACTAGTCAAATAGGTATTGGTCACGCAAGTTAATTCTGTCAGCTATTTCCTTTTTTTTTAAGACAGCCAGCTAGTAATAATTAATTTCACCGCCATTCATTCATAACTTTCACATGAAAAATATTGTAAAAAATCTGGTTGTTGGCAGGAGTGGTGGCCAAAAGTGGCTTTCAGACTCACGTGCAGCCTTTTGACGAGTTTTGTGCTGCTGCCAATAAGACTGTTTTTTTTTTTTTGCGGTTTGTTGCATTGTTGTTGTTTTGTTTTTCATTTTTTGTCCCCGTTTTGTCTGTCTGTCTGTCATCACCCTAGATCTCAACAACCATAAGTCCTAGACCCATGATGTATATATCATTTTGTAGGTCTTGGCCTGCCATGTGTGCAGCAAAAGTTCATTTAGCGATCTGACCTCTGAGGGCCGTAAAAGGGGGCTTATAAAGTACCGTTTTTTACTATATAAGCTATATTAACAAAGGAGCTCCCTAGATCTCAGCAACCATAAGTCCTAGACCCATGATGTATATATCATTTTGTAGGTCTTGGCCTGCCATGTGTACATCAAAAGTTCATTTCGCGATAGGACCTCTGAGGGCCGGGCTTCAGGGCTTATATATTATATATATGGCCCCATTCTACACCTTGTACGTTCAATAACCCATTCATTTGGTGCGAAATACTGCAGCACGTAGTTTCACCAAGTTTTATTAAGAAACTCATCAAATGAAATAGTAAGCTTGTGTTCTGAGTTTAATTGAAAGTATCAGAGCTATGCAACAATTGACGGAGTTTTCGGACGATTAAATGACTACAATTTCGAATGTTTTCAATTATGAGTCCTATTTCAGTAACCACAAACCACTTGTAGTTAGATTTAAGAGAAAATAATTTTTTTTTCAAATATAAAGAAACGTCTTTATAATATTTTTTTACAGATATATGCATTACACAATTGAATTTATAAACATTTCCAAAATGTACAAATATTTACTGAAAGCTAACAAGCGTACTGATACATAACATGAAAATGCGCTAACACGTCCTGTGTCCAGAATGGAACAGGCTTAATTGCTTGTTGTTTATTCCTTGTGCTCAAGAAGTCTTGCTCAACTGGCTAGAGTACGTCTTTCATTGGCCTCATGCATGGGCACCACCACAGATAATATCACAGATTAGATATTATAATCTGTGGGCACCACCACAGATAAGATCACAGATTAGATATTATAATATGTGGGCACCACCACAGATAAGATCACAGATTAGATATTATAATCTGTGGGCACCACCACAGATAAGATCACAGATTAGATATTATAATCTGTGGGCACCACTGACATAGTTTGTAATGGACAAAGCCTATTTGTTATTAAGCCTATTTGTTATTAATCTCCAAACCATCTTGCTTATTTTCAATAAATCGATCAAGGACAAGAGAGTAATGACGTCAATTTATAATGACCAGGGTTGTTAACAATACTAAAAAAATTATTGGCAATACCAAACCAATACAATTTTAAAACCAGTATTGCAATACCAATACCAATACAATTTTAAAACCAGTATTTCAATACCAATACCAAAATATGGTCATTCAGCGAATAAAACGCAAATACGTAACTCATTGCTCTATATCACTTACATCGATAAACGATAACAACATTTTTGGCTGATTTAGATGATGTATCTTTAACCAAAATGTGTTCAATAGTCAACACTTCCTTCATCAGTTTCCCTCAAAGCATCCAAAAGTCTTTGACAACATAATAAACTACTATTAAATAAGGCGGCATACCTTAACGTCCTTAAGCAACAAGATTTTTTAATATGTATGCTGCACATATATTGTGAATGAATGAATGAATGAATGAATGAATGAATGAATGAATGAATGGATGGATGGATGAATGGAGGATGGATGGATGGATGAATGGATGAATGAATGAAACAAATGACTGTCATAGAAAAGCAAATGATACATAAACAGTTAAACATCACAATATAGTTAAAGCAGTCAGACCGAGTCAGTGGATTGCATTACATCTGGAAAACTAACAAAGAACGATGAATTCCAGTAGAGTTCACAGGGTAAGGCCACCTTACTGGCAGTTACCCCTTAGACAGGCGAAGAAAAGTAACCATTCAAAATGCGCACTGCTCAGTCGTGAACGAAGAGGGGAAAATACTCGTCCTCCTAATGAAAACAGCCTTTCAACAGCAGCGCTTGAAGGAAGTCCTGTATTCAGGTCTATGTATATTTTACGGATATGTGGATAGGCATCCAATGATGCAATACTGTCTGAAGTGTCTGCCAAGTAATTATTAATTTCTTAATTCACATCAGGTGAATCATCCACACGATGTCGTCTGGCTGACAATCCAGCGAAGAAGTCTGGCAGCCGACGTTGCTTTCTGATCATCAGTCGTAGCAACCAATAGTGATTGTGAAACGCGTCTCTTCAGTACTTCAATAAGATGCGAACGCTGCAAATCATCATCCATCCAGTCCAACTTGAATTTGGGATGTACAACGGATACCAGCTGAGCATCAGTGCTGTCAAACATGTTTGCAAAGCTTCTATCGATGGCATTCAAAAGACATGAAGCTAATGGAGAACAAACTACAAGCCGATCTTTCTTTCCTTGATCAAGAAACACTTTTAACTGAGCCTTCATCACGACAAGCGTTGGTAGAAGGAAACCAAGTCCAATGTCTTTTTTAGTTTCACCCTGCAAAATATCTAGTCCACAGCAAATAGGCTTCATAACAGCAACATAACCTTTAACAAATGTTTTCTATACAGGCTGTAGCCTTTTAATATCATGTTCATCACAAAGTTTGTCAAACTTAACTTCCAGGTCACTTACACAGAGAATGTTGTAAACTCTGGTGACAGCATCATACATTGAATTCCACCGGGTTTCACCAGGTGTTACCAAAAGCATACCAAGTGAACTGCCTGACGATACTTTGCAAATAACAATAAACACTCAAGAAAATTATTTAAGGCAACCGGAAAAAAGCTTGGAAAGAATAGCAAATTCCATAGAAATCAATTTACTTAGAGAAATTCACTTGTCAATGCTCATTGCCACAGATATCATATATGATTTCTATTATCATTCATTGCTCAGTCTCATTCAAAAATTGTTTGGCAATGTCACTCGCAAGATGGCGACACCAAAGAAAAATTTATTATATTCAGCTTTATTCACAACCAATGTTGTAGAGAACTTATTGAATATTGCTTTTAGTATTGGTTAAAAATCAATACCAATATCAAAAATAATTATTGGCAATACCAATACCAATATCATATTTCAAGAAGTATTGCAATATCGTACCAATACTTAAAAATGTATTGGCAACACTACCAATACCAATACAATATTGCAATATTAACAACCCTGATAATGACTACATAAACAAGTTAATCAGTACTATTCAGTATAGAACGCCGCGATTTGTATTTACATCGGTTTACGAGTGTTTCACAAGACGAGCAGTATTGTTTAAGACTAAGTATGCCTTGTATGACGAGGAATGCCTCGCAAGATGATCAATTTTTTTTTAAAAAATCGTTCTAACTGAATATACAAGGGAAGTTTAACTGTACGAGAAGAAGGCTACGTATTCTCTTGTTTTTCTGCGCTTAGATAACAACCGATGATCACTAATAATCTCCATCTCACTCAGCATGTTTCACTTGTACAGTCAATACATGTGTGAGCCGGATTAAGTCATGTTGGTGCCCTAGGCACGAACCCACACAGATGCCCCCTTCTGCCCCGCGCCCCCTATCCTACACTGACCGCTGTTATGTTCAATATTATACTAACAAAAAAAAACAGTTGTTAACACATTTGTTTGTATTACTTACACTCATAAAACCTACAATAAGGTATTTCTGTATTAAAATTTACAGTTTATTAATTTTGTAATAATAATAGACAAAAATTCTGTAATTTTTTTAATAGATAAGAAAGTCAAAGAGAGAACACATTTACATTTTAAAGTTGTTTTTTTCTAGATTCAACTTGCGCAACAAGTTTGTCTCAATATTTTATAATCAGCAGAGATAAGTGTGTTTTTTTTTTCATTTTCGATCTACTTGGATTTTTTTATTCCATTTCATTTAGTAAAGTAGTTTGAGAGAGAGAGAACAGTCTGTGAGAGCTAGGACAGCATGAAGAGAAGTGTAGTACACTGTTGTGGAATATAAGAGTTTTATAGTTTTCTGTGTATAGCTGATATGGAAGAATAAGAGAAGCAATGATATGGGACTTTCAATTTTCTTAGATGTGGATTTATTTTACTTATATTCTTATGTAGTGTTTATTAAAGAAATAACTCATGAAACGGTGACTGTTGTCATTTTCTTTGCTGGACGTTTGTGTTAGCCTAGTAATATCAATCTGATGTCATTTGAAGGAATGAGGACACAGGAAGATAATAAGCTTACTATACTTGAAGGAGTATTATAGCCCTCTGAAGAGATACAACTATTAATGTTAAAAATATGCGCAAGGCGATTTCTACATTTGGAAACACACTCGATGTTGTCTCTAACTATTACTTTGTATAATTCTGCATGACTGAACGTGTTGTTTTCAGATTTTGATGCACGAAACGTGTGGCGAATTTATGAGTGGAATTGTTGTAGTTCAGTATATAAATTATTGTTCAGATCTTCAGGATAAGCATTCATTAGCTCAAACAAGAAAATTGAACTGCTATATCATTATACAGTATGCATCTATCCTCATCTTCTCATCTCTCTCTTACGTTTGTCAACAATGGCGTAGAAAGCAGATATACGAAATTTGTCTCTGGCATTCAGAGATACCTCCATCACCACCAATGATCACTGTCTTTCGTTTACGATTGCGGGTCAAAGTTGACTTGTAATCCACACCTGGTGTTATTTCTTTTGCAGCTTCTTCAAATCTTTCAAATTCATTCCTAGATTCATGCATCTTCACTAGCAGACTAAAACGGAAGTGCGTTGTTCGCTACGCATTAGTGAGTTACCTAGCACAAACATATCCTTTAAAAAAAAGTTTAAAAAATAGCTAAAGACTGGGGGTGATGTATTTAACCACAAGGTTAGGGTATCAAGGTTAAATAATGTGCAATCCAATATTACATTTGCGATTTGTTAATGTCATGTCAATTAAGTGCGGCTACCGGGACAATATACACATTTTTATTGAGGACTTGTGGTACCTCCCAAACGCTTGGTGCCCTAGGCACGTGCCTTGTTTGCCTAATGGTCAATCAAAACCTGCGTGAGCAGTGTGCTTCACTTGTACGCTCAACACATGTGTGAGCAGTGTGTCACTTGTACGGTCACCACATGTGTGAGCAGTGTGTCACTTGTACGGTCACCACTTGTGTGATCAGTGTGTCACTTGTACGGTCAACACATGTGTGAGCAGTATGTCACTTGTACAGTCAACACATGTGTGAGCAGTGTGTCACTTGTACGGTCAACACATGTGTGAGCAGTGTGTCACTTGTACGGTCAACAGATGTGTGAGCAGTGTGTCACTTGTACAGTCAACACATGTGTAAAAAGTGTGTCACTTGTACGGTCAACACATGTGTGAGCAGTGTGTCACTTGTACGGTCACCACTTGTGTGATCAGTGTGTCACTTGTACGGTCAACACATGTGTGAGCAGTATGTCACTTGTAAAGTCAACACATGTGTGAGCAGTGTATCACTTGTACGGTCAACACATGTGTGAGCAGTGTGTCACTTGTACGGTCAACACATGTGTGAGCAGTGTGTCACTTGTACGGTCAACACATGTGTGAGCAGTGTGTCACTTGTTAAGTCAACACATGTGTGAGCAGTGTGCCACTTGTAAAGTCAACACATGTGTGAGCAGTGTGTCCCTTGTAAAGTCAATACATGTTTGAGCAGAGTGTCACTTGTAAAGTCAACACATGTGTGAGCAGTGTGTCACTTGTTAAGTCACCACTTGTGTGATCAGTGTGTCACTTGTACGGTCAACACATGTGTGAGCAGTGTGTCACTTGTAAAGTCAACACATGTGTGAGCAGTGTGTCACTTGTACGGTCGACACATGTGTGAGCAGTGTGTCACTTGTACGGTCAACACATGTGTGAGCAGTGTGTCACTTGTACGGTCAACACATGTGTGAGCAGTGTGTCCCTTGTAAAGTCAATACATGTGTGAGCAGTGTGTCACTTGTAAAGTCAACACATGTGTGAGCAGTGTGTCACTTGTACAGTCAACACATATGTGAGCAGTGTGTCACTTGTAAAGTCAACACATGTGTGAAAAGTGTGTCACTTGTACGGTCAACACATGTGTGAGCAGTGTGTCACTTGTACGGTCAACACATGTGTGAGCAGTGTGTCACTTGTACGGTCAACACATGTGTGAGCAGTGTGTCACTTGTACGGTCAACACATGTGTGAGCAGTGTGTCACTTGTACAGTCAAAGCATGAGTGACCAGTGTGTCACTTGTACAGTCAACACATGTGTGAGCAGTGTGTTACTTGTAAAGTCAACACATGTGTGAGCATGTATTGTTTACTTAAATGTTTAATTGTTGTGACTGCGACTTAAGTCCCAGTGAAGTAAAAAGAATGAGCAATCTCTCACTTGAAACGAAATTAAGGAAGATGCATACATATTTGGAAACATCATTCGAGTCAAACGTAGTAAAGCAACCAATGAATCTGTTAAACTTAGCAATGTACAGCCTGTAGCCGTTATGTCGCATGCGGCCATTTAAGAGGTAATTAACGGCCGAGGAAACAAATTATCTCTCCTCATAAATAAACTGATTTAAATTAAGATGCGTAAGCAAGGATTACTTGATATGTACCATATTAACACCATACTAAAAGAAAAAAAACGATGAGCGAACAGCATTGATTCTGATAATAACAGCGAAAACGTCTTACACAGTTCAACCAGGAGCGTCATTTCGAGTACGGAGGGGGGGGGTGTAATTCAGCGGAATACGTGTCCCCCAACAACAAATTTGAACGTTTTTTCCGTCGTCATTATTTTATATTACGGTAAAAAAATGTATATTTATATACTGGGGTATCAAAGAAAATTTAATGCTTTTTAATGTTACTTATCTGTCAGGTTTCTCAATGTATTTCGGTGGTTTTCGTTGAAACTGATAATGAGAAGGTTTCCAGGTGGGAGAGCGCGGGCCCAGGGCAAGAAGCATAAGCTGGGTCTAGATAGGTCTAGCTGAGTCTAGAAGGTCAAGCTGGGTCTAGATAGGTCAAGCTGGGTCTAGACAGGTCAAGCTGGTCTAGATGGTCGCTTCTACTAAGGTTTTTGTAGTGCCCCCCCCCTTTTTTTTTTACATCCCCACCATCAGTGGTGGACTGACAGGATAACTTGCCCAATGCCCACCTCCCCCCCCCGTGAACAATTAACTTTTGTGGGGCCCCATGATCGATTGTTAAAATATCAAATTTCAACACCATAAAGTGGGCCCCAGTTGTATGCTGTAAACAATAATATCAAATTTCAACACCATAAAGTGGGCCCCAGTTACATGCTGTAAACAATAATATCAAATTTCAACACCATAAAGTGGGCCCCAGTTGCATGCTGTAAACAATAATATCAAATTTCAACACCATAAAGTGGGCCCCAGTTGCATGCTGTAAACAATAATATAAAATTTCAACACCATAAAGTGGGCCTCAGTTGCACGCTGTAAACAATAATATCAAATCCTGTACACCACCATGTATAAGTGTGCTAATTTAATGTAGCCACCATGAAATATATATAGGTAGGTGAATGCACTTCTTAAGATTAGGCCCACTAAAGTGACTAACCCTACAGCATGCGCATAGGGCTCCCTGATTTAAAATCAGTTTAAATAAACGGAGTCGTACCTTATTAATCCATTCAAATGTAACAATTTTAGAAAGTTTGAAAAAATACAGATACCACATTTCTTTAACAATTTTAATTATTTTTTTTTTACACACTTCAAAATTTTTACTGTAAATATTACTTTTTTTTTTGTTAAAAATTCAAATAAGCAACAAAAAGTACAGTATAATAAATTTAAAATAATGCAGCATATTATTACATAAACATTTGGCAGCAGTCAACTAATAAAATTCAGATAATATAAAATACTTCTCTAAGCCAAGAGTAAATGAAACAAACTATTCAATAAAAAGTATAATCAGAAAAATGTTTAGATCCGTGTATGTGGCATTTAAAGTTTGCCCTTTACCAGTGTATGAAATAATGATTTCTAAAAGAAAAAGGTTTCGAAAGGCTGAGCATTATAAAATAAGTAAAGATTTCAGTTAAATGTATAAATAATATTAGCTAATTACAATTTTTATTTGTATTATTTAAATACATATACATAAATATATATCAGTATAACTTTTTTTATATATTAAAAATATAAACATTCCACTTTTAATTACAATTAACTATGTTAATAAGACCACAAGTGTAGTCAATCTTGATACAAGTCTGAGTCATAATTTATTAACGTCAAAGTCATTAAATCAGTAATAGAGATATGCATAGATAATCCAATAGATCTATAACTGGATAAATCAGACATATATAACATTATAAATGTGTACTATTATTCTGTACAGTAAATGCGAGACTAGCTTTTATCTTTCATGTACAAGCATTAAATTTCAATAGCATATTAATACAAAAAGCTACAAAAAATCAAAGTGAATAAAGAGTTTTTATTGTTATTTATTAATGAAAACGAATTTTAAAATTTTAACCTTACTTTGTTGGACCAGTTGATCCTTGGAGTCAGGATTCAGGATTAGTATTTCAATTTCAAAAGGTTAAAAAACATTGAAAAAAAAAAATCAATGGTACGTTTACTCAAAACTATACAAGAAAGTAATTTTAATTTTGCTCATAATTAGTTGTTGTTTTTTTTTAAACTATCAAAGTAATTTGTTGTAAAAATCTGTAAAAACATCCATAAAAGTCTCAAAAGTCATATACTGAAGCTGGGACGAAGTTTCAAGATTATAAATACATCTAAAAAAGGTAAGATTAAACTAAAAATTAATCTGCGTCAAAAATTACACCAGCAGCAGCTTTTCTCTTCTTGCTCAAAGGGTTTACCACACTCATGCCAGCTTTACTCACTTTGGCCTTAGTTACACTGGAATGTTTCACTGGACTAGACATCATGCTGGAGGCAACTCCTCGATTGGAAGATTTTTCCGCTTTAAGAGCACTGACCTGATCATTTGCTTTGGACAGTTCAGTTTCCAACAATGAAACACGATTAGCGAGTGATAACAGCACAGACTGCAGTTCTGATTTCTTTTCTGAGGCCTTGGCTTCAAACAGATCAAGGGAGACAGCAGAAGAACCTTTTCCAAAAGTTATTTTTATTTTGTTTGCAATGTGCCCAACTGAAATGGTACCATCTGATGAAAACCCATCCCTGAAAAAAAATAGTATATAATATGCTATATTTTATATATAATGATAAATTTATCTCTTTGAATATGTATATTTATATAGAGAGAGATTGGATGAATGGATGTTTGAGATATTGGAACATTGGCTCAAAGTGAAGATGTAAACAGTATCTTATGCAAGAGATAACATCAATATGTTGAAATTTTTAATTCTTTAGAAAAGTAAATATTTTACGAGGAAAAAACTGAATAGGTGTATTAATTATTTAGATTTTGATTCATGTAACAAATTTTGAGTTCAGAAAAATTGTTCTGTCAAAATAACAGGTTCTTAGTTGTAAAAATTAATTTAAAGAAAGTTGTACATAATATAATTTGATTGCCTTTACAATCAAACAAAGAAAAGGGTAGAGAGTATAATTAACCTGCTAATTTATTTTCAAAACAAAAATATATTGCAGCATCACCAGATTGCTTTTTTTTCTATAATTTTACATAGTGATGTTACCAGACCATTTTAAATATCTATATACATAATCGGCTAACATAGACGGAGGACCGTTTGACAGACCTTCACACCGTGCTGTGTAAAGGATGTTCATGGCAATAAAAGCCACATGTCTGTACGTTACAAATACACGGCACCGCACGAGTTGATAGGGTACATTGCTAAAAAAAAAGTCTGAATTATACGTCACACCTTCGCGGAGTTAAAAAAAAAAAACAGTGCGCCAGTATAAAAATTTACAGATTTCTTATTATTGGTAGTGAGTATTTAATATTTCTTCTTTGTCGCAAATATTTACTTTATGCATGTCTTGAGAACATGCAGTTATACTAAAGGCCCCTTTTTGTAATTTTGTACATTGAGACCCACTGCGATTCAGGCATGTCTTGAGTGGAAGGGGGGTGGCGGGCGGGTGAGGGAGGGAAGGATGGGTGTGGGGCTAAGTGAAAGAGAATTGATAAATTATAAAAAAAAAAAGAACTATTGAGAAAGAGTCCTTTAAAATATTAAGAACGAATTAAGATTAGTCAATGATATGGTGTTGTGAGCGAATCACCATTTTCAACTAAACTGTGTGCCTAATAGCCGGTCCGGGTACCGGGCCTATTTACTAGTTTTTAATTAAAATGCATTTAAAAGCTATAGCAACATCAATTTAATGTTCATTTCGACTGGTATCTCCAAGTTATTTCTCTAAATATGTGTGAAATTCAATCCATTTTATCCAAAACATGACAATATCTACTAACTTCAAAAATTCGCTGAAAAATAAGTCATTAACCTATTTTTAAACTTCAAACACATCAAAAAATATATCGTTTTCTGCTCTTTACATAAGTTAAATCTAAACATCTAAATATATTTATATCAAATCATATAGGGAATCAAAACTAATGGAAGAAGCAAAAAAATTGGCGACCAGCAGTGACCTTCTGGCACCTTTTTTGCTTAGACTTTTGTTTACTGCACTATTTTCAGTGTTATTTCTTTATAATATGACAGCATTCTTGTACCTTTTTGTTAATAGAAAAAATGCACTGGCAACCAGTGCCTACAAAAATCTATCGTTACAGACAGCGATCAACCAACTATAAGACTTAAATGGTTAAGATGATACTCACTTTCAAATATACAAAAATTATACTCAAATAATAGAAATATCCTTGAAAAAATAATAATTGCCTCAGCTTGAAATTTCACTCCACACTAATCACATATTCATACAACTATTTAAATAGTGGCAGAAGGCAGATCCCACTGTTCTAATCTGTTGGTAATGAATATAATTCCACTCTAAGACAATATTGGTCACCTTTGATATAATATTTGATTTTACCCTTCTAATTCTATATATCAGATTAATCAGACCCAAGGGTAATCCGACATGTACTAAGCTGTCCTTCCACGCCAAAATATGTTATTCTGTCACACCTTTGATCCAATATTGTTCAGATCAACACGAATTAGATGATTAAAAATGCTTTGAAATAGTACAAGTTTCCACTTGAAATTTCCCAACATACTAATCACACAACTATCACAACAAATTTTATTAAATAAAGACAGTCAGCCTCACCCAATGCCATTGGCAATCTGTTTGCAAAAATTTATCTTGCTTGCTCACTTCTTGCATATCTTAAAAGGTTAAAGACAACTCTTTCAGATAACTAATATAGTAATAGTATTCATGTTGTATAAATAGTATTGTATGGTAAATACTCAGACTCAAGTCAATTCACCCAAGGGCCAAGACAGCAAGAGTACTTGACTAATTATCTAATAGAAGTAAATAAAGTGAGTGTTACCTTATTATCTGTAAATACTTCTCCACTGATTCCATACCATTCGCTTCTATGTGCTCTTCAATGTTACTATCGTCTAAATGTGTTATCCATAAATCATTACCATTCGTTACTTCAATGACCAAATTCTTCACATATTTTTTTGTTAAGCTGACATACTGAATTTGTCCGCTGGATACCACTTTAAAAAGATTTTCAACATTTATTTCTCTTAGTACTGACTCTAAATTAGACATTTCACAGTTGTGAAAATATTCAATATTTAAACAATGGGGAAACTGCCCCCAAGCATTGAAACGCTTAATATTTAAATATTCTTTTGAGACAGATGTGTCCTAAATATGATCCTAATCGTATCTGAAAAATAACAAATTCATGATGAGATAACTCAAGTTATAATCGGAGTTAACTTACTTCAAGAATAGCAGTTTCCGATCTTAATTTTTATTAAAGTCACCTTAAAAATGGCAACCTACATAAGGTGTGGATTGATAAGGAACCTAAGTCACCGCTATATCTCCGGTTTATTAACCGTAAATAAATATGCTCGAACATCTAGGTAATTTTGATTATGGTATTTTTCGCTTTTCTATATGCATCAGTTTTTTTAAGCATAAAAATAAATGTAAATCTAACCCGGTTCCATAATTATTACGCTTTTATTTTTGTATGCTTGGTCTTTGATGATAATATGTGTATCTCTTGAACGACTCTTGGTTTAGGGCAACTTTTGAAGTGCCCTTAATTTAAATACCAAAAAAAAAACTTTTCTATCCCATCGCTGGAATTACCAAACATGACCATTGGCATTGCCATTGGTCATAATTTGTACCACTTAAGGACAGTGAAAGTAATGGAAACTCAACATTACAAAATTACAATTACATTATAAAATTATACATCAGTGGGTGACTGGAATCACTGAGAATTTAACCTATATTAGCCTATGCCAGTGGTCGGCAAACTTATCAGCCAAAGAGCCAAATATGAACATTACAACAATTTAAAAAAAAATTGGGAGCCGAATCTGCTTGTTTAGTAAACTTTTATTACACTAAATAAGTTGTATAATAAATAAAACTAAATGCCAGAGCCGCACATAAGGAGCCAAAGAGCCACATGCGGCTCCGAAGCCGCACTTTGCCGACCACTGGCCTATGCCTATGTGTATAACTTAACAAACAGCATGCAGGTTGGTCTCAAAACCAAAATGCCAGAGTTACCCACTTGGCTTCTAAGCAGGACTTCTGTTTCCAACAACCTTAGTTTTACACAGATTTTTTTCCGTTTTTTTTTTTTTTTAATAAAAAGCTTTCCTCATGCTCACATAAAAATAAATCGGAGAAAATTAATTTTTCCCCAGTGTGAATTTCTTCTATATCAGGTAAAAAAAAAAAGCCAGTCACATACCACTCGTTTAAGATAGTATGTAACACAGAATGTGTCAATTATGAACTTTATAATTTTCTAATATTACCCCATGCTCAATTCTTCAACTCTTACAATACTATGTACAATTTTAGTCAAATTAAAGGTTCTGTGCTGTCAGTGGCAGGGTGCAAACAAGTCCAGCTAGTGCTTACAATCTAATCAGCGTTGTGGTCCCATAGGCTGCCATAACAGTACACTGTACCTAGGGCAAGCATCATGTGCTGGGCCTGGAAAAATTTTCTGTTATGGTTAGCCTGTGAGTTAGGTAGAAAAAAAATTAAACGCTGGGCCTTTATCTGTCGCCCCAGTTGCATGTATCTAATGCTGTTCCTGATGGTCAGTTATATAGTCTACACTTGCCATTGAAACACCACCCCAACACACACCCCCCATGCCCTTTAAATGACACATCAGAGTCATTCTTATGTTTTTAGGCCCAAGAGCAGAGACATTCGGAGATATGACATTCAGGGCTTTGATCAAAATGTATACTGAGTCCCTTGTTAACACTGATGTCTCTTATAAATATAATTACTTATGATATTCAATTACAAATATTTAACTATAATTTAAAACATCTTTAATTATATTATTACTTTATTTTTGTTAATGATAATTTGACTATATTTTGATTTCATAAGAAATAAAACATTTTTAGAACAAACTACTTTTTAACTCTGTATTATGGTTATATATACTCTCAAAAGTGTGTGAGCACACTCACTTATATATAATAAGCCAATTTGTATATATCATATTATAAACATCAAGTTTTTTTAGGGGCCTATATTTTCTTCTATGTCTGGGGCCCCAACAAACCTAAATTGGCCTCTGCTTGTAAGAATAATTATCTACTTCTCAATGTCCTAAAGATTCAGTTTAAATCAATGATAACATTAATAAGACAGTAGCTCTCATTCGTTTTCAGTGAGTTTTCACCAAAAACCTTAAAATCTCTTCATGAGTAACTCTTACAAAACTCTTTAAAATATAAGAAAATAATTCAAAACCCAAACTTGATCACATTAATGCATACAAAATATCATATTTAAAATCAATATATATTTTAGATTTGTACAAACATTTCAGCTTTGATTTGTTTTTTGAGAAGCATTAGGCCATTGGTTGAACAGTGTCAGCAGGCACCATTGTGTCTAGTTTGATAACCCTTGCACTAAAAGTTGGACACTAGCCATTGCTGTTCTTGTTAATTATATTTTGTTTTATTAACTTTTTGTTATGTTCTATCCAGGCTGATAGCATCACAGCCTCACCGAGATGCTAAAGATGATCTGATAGTTGAAATACACAGAAAAATTGACTACAATTTAGGAATCTCATCAGATTTATTCACTACATTCTACACATCCTTGACCAAATTTGGTAAAGTTTCAAATCATAATTGCCTATAGTTTCCTGTCTTATCATTGATGTTTTCCTTAGAACTCAAAGGATTTGCATAAATCATTTTGAAATTTCAGAATCCTGGAATCATGATAATTTTTCTAATCAATTTTTTTTATTCGCAATAGTAAACATTTTCTTACTAGTCATTAAAAAGAATAGTCTTAACAGTTTTATAATATAAGAATGTGTGTAAAATCAATGCTGAACCTTTTTAAAGTGGAATTTTTTTTACTGATTTACTGGGCAAATGTTTCTATATTTAAATAAATTCCAATGCACAGACGCTGTAACAGAACGAGATATTGGCCTTTTACTTCACATATGTAGTGTTGGACCATTTGACGTACCTGTAGAGAAAAGACTCACCTATCTAGATGAAATATGGAACAGACTGGGAGAACTGGGTTTGTAATTCACCTGAACACAGACAAGACTAAAAGATCTATTTATTTTTAAAATAAGACCCACTATTTTCTGCTTAACTACATTGCTATTTTATTGTAAGTAAAAGATCCCCTGAAGTGGATGATTTTAAAAGTATTGTACAGATTCCATTTTTTCTCACATCAACAGTTATGTTATTGTCACAGGTATTCAGCCCACTACCAGGCTGTACAATGTAAAACTCAGAGCGTATTGTGCCAGTAAGAAACAGTTTAATCCTTTAGATGAATTGATGACCATGAAATCTCTGGGTCTGAATCCTGACAAGGTAAAGTTTTGGCCGAAATTCTAGAGATTTTTTTAGCCTGGTACCTTATTTTTTATCAAAACTACAAATAGTCATATATTTCAAGGGCATTCATATCAGTCTACTACAGCCCATTGGTGAAATCTGAAATATTACCATTGTTATTAGCAATATGTTAACATTTAATTATATTAACAATGTCTTTATCTTCAATTTTCAGGTTACTTATCAACTCCTGATTGAAGGGTTTTGTCAAAAAGGAGACATAAATGGAGCCAAGTAGGAAATAATAATTTTATATAAATTACATATTTTGCTATTTAGTCAATAATTGAAGTTAATTTCAGATTTTTTTTTTATTTAGATATTTTTTCAATGGCTTGAATTTTCATCATCATTTTGTTTTATTTTTTTTTGTTTCTTTTTTCATATTTTTCAGTGTGGTCTTGGAAGCAATGGAGGCATCAAATTATGTTCTTAACCTTTATATTTTCAACTCTTTCATCACTGGCCATTTAAAAGCTGGGTAAATATTTATTGCTTATCTTTTTTAAAATACACAAAAATGGTGAAAGTAAAATCATGCATCAGTAAATTGAAAATTTTTTGTAAAATGTCTATAAGGATATGTTTTTTATCCTATTAACATATAGGGATATGTTTATGTATTTATCCTATTAGCTCTTAAAGATATGTTTATGTCATTGTCCTGTTAACCACTTATAGGATTGTTTTTTTAGGGCCATACCTGTCTTATTTCAGAATGCAGTGACTGGTCGCATGTGGTTATAAGTAGCTAACTGAACCCATAACCAATTTTGCATGCAGATTTGGCACAGCCAAAGCGCCACTGAACGACACATAGTTTTTGAAATATCACATGCTGTCCATATTAATTCAGTTAAAGTTACTTTGACAAAATTAATATTCATCTTCTAGTTTGCATTTCAAATTATAATGGAAAGTCAACATTCTTTTAATAAAAGAGTTCACAAGTATGAACCAATTCTCTTAACTCTGTCCCCTTAAAATGTTGAGGGTTCACTAGCAGCTTTTACTCAGTCATTGGATACATTATTAGCTCTCCTTTATTTCAAGAAGCATTGATTTATCTTTTCCTCCAATCACCTTCAAATGGTTGGTAGCCAACCCTTTCCTCATCCAGATATAACTGATAATTTTACTGTTTTTGTCTTTCACTCGTGATTCTACTCTTAGGTTTTTTAGAAAATGTGTTATTTGGTGATTATATGTAAACTTATCATAAAGTAATGTATGTCAAATTAAAGAGAATTGTATAGTCTTTAATCACTAGGGGTTTTAATATGCAGGGTTTGAGTCTCTAAGGTAAATAGTCTCAATGTAAAGTTGATTCAGTTTCTGTGCCACTTTCATAGGGCCAATTATTTTGAATATATGTAATTTGAATCATAGAAAAAGCTTAAATCTTCAATATTGCATTAATTTATCACATTAAAAAATAACAGCTATAAAGGGCATTCATATGAAAATTTCTAACATATGTAAAATTTAGCGTGATGTTTTTTTATTAATCAAAATAATGAAAAACTGTATTAACATGTGTGTTGTGTCTCGGGTCCGATGAATGTTTTTTTATTTCAACACTTCAATAGATTTGCACATGACCTTTGTTGGAAAATTTAATCCAGCTTGGGCTTTAGCTGCTAGAATTAAGTGAATTCTGCCTTACCTCCCTTTGAAATTTTAGATTATCATTAATAGAGCACTTGCCCTTTTGTTTTTTTACTTTTTGATGGTAAAATAAATACTTGTAACAATAGCTTTAGGTATATTCAGACAAGTTTAGAATCACTGTTCAGTTAGTAAGTCAACATTAAAAGTTCATGGGCCCAGGATACAGTCACATATTTTGCTAACTAGAATTCCAGCGTTGTATCTTTGTTTTAGGTAGAATTAGTCTGTCAGCACAGGTCAGTGACCTCTAGATAAAAGTGACGATAGATGCAATTACGGGAAACAAAGGGATGATAACTTTAGTATAGGTATTTGGCCGCACCAATTGCTAGGCTGGAAAAAGGGTCCTTATGACGTAGTTGAGTTAGAAAGGGTGTTTGGGAGCCAATCAAAAGTTCTGGGGCTTTGGAGTCACGTGATAAATCATCACCACATATAATGGGATGTAAGTGAGTTTTTAGTTAGAGGCAGATTGAGGTAGAGAGCAGGTTAGAGACATGGAGATAGAGACAGGGGGTCAGACGGAGAGAAGTGGAGAGACAGTTAGGGAGTAGTGGGCAGAGGGGACGATTGAGAAGTTTAGTTGGGATCGAGAAGAGGACAATAGTTATAAAGTTGTTAATAGGATATTTGACATCAAGATACCATATAAGATATACGTACTCTTGCCTGTAGGACAGTATACATATTAGATATACGTACTCTTATCGCAAGACAGTATACATATTCGATATACGTACTCTTACCGCAAGACAGTATACATATTCGATATACGTACTCTTACCGCAAGGCAGTATACATATATTGACAAGTTATTAAGTATACGTACTCTTATAAGATAAGACAGTATACGGGTGTTCAGAGAGAAATCAAGTTATTTAGTATACGTACTCTTATACGATAAGACAGTATACAGGTGTTCAGAGATAAGTTGAAGATTTACTGTACACAGTCAACGTTTATTCTGCTAAAGCATATTTGTGAATATTTCGGCACTTGAGTGCATTTATATGTGTTTTACTATTATTTAAATAAATATTATTGAGTCATGGAACTTGGCTTTATTACTGGTGTTTTTGTGTGTGTGAGTGCCAAGAGACTGAACGCTACCATCTTTGAAGTAAAACCAGAGTGAATATCGGCTACTACATAACCTAATATCAACAAACTACATAACGTTTAACTACGTAGCGTTATACAAAATCCATAGCGTTACAATACTTTAAAAAGTTTTTTTTTTTGGCTGCATTTTTTTAACATAATACTGTACATCTGGGGTGTAAAACCTTTTAACCCACTGACAGCTGCACTAATTGTTCCATTAGACTGATTTTATAAATATATTCATGGAAAAAAATAGGTTGCATCATTTTTTTTTAACATTGTGCTGCCCAGTTGTATGGCATCATACTTTTTTAATGTCAATATTAATCATGTGTGTTTCAGTACAGATATTTGTTTAATATGGACCAGTCCTGATCTTGTTTTTGTTTTTTCAGATCCCCAGTAGAAGCTGCCAATGTTTTGGAAATATTAAGGTAATTACAGTGTGAAACATTTATTTGATCTGTTTTGTTCTTTTAGAGATATTAAGTTAATTTTAGTTTTGTTGTTTTAGAAATTTCAGTTTATGATGTTTATTACATTATCCCATTGTTTACTTAGGGGAAAAACTAGAGATATCCTGCAAATACTGAGGGTTTTGGGCCTTGAGCAAAAATTTTAGTGAAAAATCGGGTGGGGGGGTTATTACTCAGATAAGTAAGATGATTTTTTTTTTCAATTTTCATTTTTTTTTAACCCTATTTTCAACTGAATATTTTATCGGGAGGTTATAAAAATAGCCTATAAATATAGCGAAATGAAATTAACAACATTCAATTTCCTTTACAACAGTGTACAAATTATTAAAAATTGATGTTGTTATGATTTGAAAATAGTCCCCATTTTAATGGAGGACCTGAATGCGGGCTGTTTATATAGCATTTATTTATTGTACAAGTATTTATCAACTACAAACTTAAAAAGTTAATCATGTTATTAAAAAAAAAAAAATTCAGCGAAAAGGATTCGAACCTGGACATCCAGCAAGTAAATCCAGTAGCTTTCAACCATTCAGCCAAACCACTTATAAATTGACATTTTTATTTAATTAAATATTGCTCAAAATTTTTTAACTTTGTGTAAGTCCTAGTAACACACACTTTTTTTTTTTGTAATTTAAAAACAAATTGAAGCAATATTTAATTTTAAATTAAAATAATATGATAGCTGAGAATTTGTTTATTATAGAAACTTTGCCAACATTTTTTTTTTGATCGACTTTTAAAAAGAATTTTATTGGCACAATTTATTATGATAAACACGACTATTCTTTTTGTCTGTGATTTTCGAGTATTACAACTGTTTTCGTTTGAAGATTTTTTAAATGCTGTTTTTAAAAATGACAAAAATAATTTGAATGATTATATTTTATTATTACTTTTTAGTAGTACAAATTGATGTCTTCTTATTTAAAACCACAGAAACTATTTAAAATGGTGGATTTTTTTTTAAACAAATCGAGACGCTGGCAAGAAGCCATGATTATTACTTTAAATAGGGAACAGTATTCTTGATTCTTACTTTTGATCTAAAGCAGACTGAAGGACATAATTGAGACGGATAATGTTTATTCAGATTGTTAGTAAATTTTGATTTTTCTCTTGTGTGTGTGTGTACAGTTCCAAAGGTCTTAGCCCTACTTCAGAAACCTTTTACAGATTTGCTGCCCATTATGCAGAGGAGGGTGATATTGGATCTGTGATGAAGGTAAAATAATTATTTCAATAGTCACAGTTGGATAAGTTCTATATAAGTGATTTTATACAGCTTTCATGTCAAACATGCCTGTCAAAGAGACTCATTTTGTGTTTAAGTGTTTTTAAGGCAAGCTTGACCGATCTTAGTATGAATGTTCATGGGAGACAATCATTGGCTAACTGATTACAAAACTAAATGTGTATAATTCGTCAAAAATTATAGAGAATGGAAAGGAAATTGGTTTTACATCAACTTGGGACTTTTAGTCTTACCCTCACAAAGGTCTGTTGGGCAAGAGTCTGTTTGTTGTCTCTTAGTTCACATGACACAAGCAGAATAAATGTCTCAACAGAATTATGCTGAGCACCTGATCTGCTTAGCGTGTGTCATATCTTTTAAATGAAATGAGATACCTCTCCCACAGAAAATAGATAAGATAATAATATTTATTTAAGACATGTGATGATTAGATACTTTTGTATATTTAGTACATTCATGTTGATTAGTTACCTATGTTTATTTAGTACATTCATGTTGAGTAGTTACCTATGTTTGTTTAGTACATTCATGTTGATTAGTTACCTATGTTTATTTAGTACATTCATGTTGATTAGTTACCTATGTTTATTTAGTACATTCATGTTGATTAGTTACGTATGTTTATTTAGTACATTCATGTTGAGTAGTTACCTATGTTTGTTTAGTACATTCATGATGATTAGATACCTATGTTTATTAAGTACATTCATGATGATTAGTCACCTATGTTTGTTTAGTACATTTATGTTGATTAGATACCTATGTTTATTTAGTACATTCATGATGATTAGTCACTATGTTTGTTTAGTACATTTATGTTGATTAGTTACCTATGTTTGTTTAGTACATTCATGATGCTAATGCTGCTGGTGTACCTCTGCCACAAAACTTGCTGTTGGACATATATCAAGCCTTAGTGTCTTCTGGGCATGGAAGTAAAGCTGGGGAGGTGAGTTCTTTCTTCATCAGGTCCACAAAAAACTTGGATCATCATTTTTAATAATCTAGTAAATTTAAAATATTTTATGCTTTTTGACACTTTAAAAGGGGGTAGAGGATATTACGATGGAAACTGTCAACCTGAGATTCATGTGCTGGTAAAAGTTCCCCCAAGTCCACCAGTTATATGGTACCTGACATTAGTTAGGGAAGCAAGACCATTCTGTTAGTCCAACAAGTTGGTCTCCCATGGTGCCTCCATGGCCATTGCACTCTTGGCTATGGTGGGGATTAAAAAATGGTACCACAGGAACTGTCCCAAAAGTGGTTTACAGGATCTATGAGATAAAATCTCACACTTACAGGGAATTAAAAAAAAACTTTTTCGGTAAATTACATACACATGTAATGTCTTTTTTCATTGAGCTTTGTATTTTAAACCACCCGAGGTTTTGCTATGTTAGCTATGAGAATCATCATTGGAGAAAGGCTGATTAAATTGCAAATGGCATTTACAGGTTTGATGACTATTTGTATGGAGATAGCTCATTTTGTGCAATTTTTTTTGTGGCCTGAAGTGTTTTCTTTTTTTTTTTCTCCACCTTAAATTAGATTTTTTTAAAAATTGAAACTACTTTAAACTAACACTGATAGTGATATTATTTACTTTATTTGATGGACACTACTTTAATCTAACTAACACTGGTAGTGATATTATTTACTTTATTTGATGGACACTACTTTAATCTAACCAACACTGGTAGTGATATTATTTACTTTATTTGATGGACACTACTTTAATCTAACACTGGTAGTGATATTATTTACTTTATTTGATGGACACTACTTTAATCTAACTAACACTGGTAGTGATATTATTTAATTTATTTGATGGACACTACTTTAATCTAACTAACACTGGTAGTGATATTATTTACTTTATTTGATGGACGATCAACTGTATATCTTTGTCTACAGCTGTTGAATTACTTATCAAATGTTGGCCTGTATACCAGTACAACTCTACAAAGATCTTGTCAACTTCTTTCAGAAGGGTTTATTGATGCAGCTTTTGAATTGTACTTGAAGGTACCTAAAGTTGAAGAAGGCACATTAGCTTACCACACAGGCAGCACACTGCTCAAAACAATGGTCATAAATAATCGGGTACAGTAGTTCATTTATTTTGTATTTTCTGGTGATGGGTGGATGGTTTTTTGTTTTATTTTAAAGAATAGTAGTTGTTCTGTATTAGCTGTGCACATTCACTATGTATGGATGTATTAGTTGTTCTGTATTAGCTGTGCACATTCACTATGTATGGATGTATTAGTTGTTCTGTATTAGCTGTGCACATTCATTATGTATGGATGTATTAGTTGTGCTGTATTAGCTGTGCAAATTCACTATGTATGGATGTATTAGTTGTTCTCTATTAGCTGTGCACATTCACTATGTATGGATGTATTAGTTGTTCTCTATTAGCTGTGCGCATTCACTATGTAATTTGTACTGTTTCTTTAAACTTTCATTTTTTTAATTTTCTCAACATGAACTTGTATAAAAATAATGTAATTTCTTACAATTTAATAAATGATTGTACTCCTGGTTTATCATCTATATGAACATTTCAGTAAAAGACCTTGTCAAAATAAATGTTAGCTCATAAAGTGTTGGATCACTAATCCTAACATTATCGAAAACCAGTATTTTTTATTAAATATGCAAACTTTTTAAGTGCCGTATTATATTGAGTTCATAAATTTGACCCGCTGTCCAGAGCAGATACACTGATATAAATTAAAGTAAGTCGTCATAGCATAAAAGGTTATTGCTGTGCCATTTTTTCTGAAACAAGTGGCAGATCCATTTAAAATAGTCTGGCAGGCCGGATTTTGCCCATGGCTGTACTAATTTAGATTTTATATTGATGCTAGTGTTTCAGGAATAAAAGAAAATTGTTTACTTTTGAGGTGTGAATAGTTGACTTCAACAGATTCTATTTTATATTCATCGTTAATGCTTGTGGTGAATTATTTAAAATGAATTAATAAAAGTTTGCCACTTTCTTTTTTAAATTTTATTCTGTGGTTCTTCACTTGACAGTAAATAGGTTTACTTAGACTGAAATTCAAATTACATTTTTTTTTAAAAGGTATAGCAGAAAGATATTTTAAAAAATGTTAATATGCTCACCAAAATGGAGTAAACTAGAATTTAAACTAGGGATATTTGCAACTAGAGAAGACCCTTAGTCCTGAAATATTTTTGTTAAATCTCACAAAATCCACTTTCACTTTCAAAAATAGTAAAATTCTATAAAAAAGTTACACGTAAAAGAATCTGAATCTCTGCTTATAAAGGGACAAGAATTAAAGTTGTTAAAACATGTTTGTCTGGTTATTTATTTATCTTGTTGTGGTCTTTTTCCAACAGTGTGTTCTTAATTTACAGGTTTTTTTCAAATTTAAAATCTCTATTTCTCTAGAGTGCTCAAGAAATAATGAGTATGGCGGATAAAATCCAAGAGATTTCACCTAAATCTCTGTCTCACCAAAACAGTTTACTTTATGCCTACAAGGAAAACAAAATAGGTATCTTTAGTATCAGAGTTGAAATAATTTTTTTTTTATTTTGTTTACAGTATTATTAAAAAAAAATTCATGTTGTTTTTTTTTTATTCAGAACTGGCATTACAGCTGATTGAATTGATGCATGCTAAGGTAAGTCTCAGAATACTTGTAATGATTATTTGAACAGTAAATATTGCATCATATTTACCTTCATCATTTTAACATTTGTACAGAATCTAGAAATGAAGGCGACCTACATTATACCAGCTGTTTGTCATTATAGAAACAATAACAACAAAGAAGGTTAGTTTTGTTTTGTTTGTTATTTCTGTTGGCTGCCATATAATTCACCCTGAGTTTTTATTGACTAATGTTTGTATAATTTTGAGTTGATTTGTAAGTGAATCAATGCAGTTCTTTGTTTTGATTATGGTTTGTATCTAGGTGTATACAAGACTGTTAGAATGTTAATGGAGCTAACCAGTGGAGCAGACATTGCAGAGCAGATTCTCTTCTTTGGATATCCAGCTCTCTTGGCTGTGAATGAAACCAATGAAACTATTTTACAAGAGTTTAAAGTGAGTTCAATTTTTTGACATTTTGTTGCGCTTAGTTATTTTTATCTACTGTGATTTTTTTATTAGTTTTTTTCACACTTCTAACGGAAGTTTTTTTTTTCCCACATGGTAATTGCAGTAGTGAAGTGAGACAACAAAGTGTAGTATTAGTAAACTAAAAGAAATGTTATCATATCAGCATGCATGAATAATGTGCAAATAGTTTCTTGTACTCATTGCAGGGTAATGAAAAGTTTTTGTCCACCATATTCTTTTGTTCAGTTGTCGTCAACCATGGCTACAAACAAGCAGTAAACAGCAGTAAGTTTTTACAAAATTAAAATTTCTGTCTTGTTGAATTCAGAAATCTTTTATCTAGTGCATTTTTAATTCTTGTTATTGAAATTATTCTGTTTTCACAATACTTCTAACAGTTATTATTTTTGTTTTAGTCGTAGGCAAGGAATTGTCTCCTTCGTTGATGTCTCTGATTTGCTCTAGTATCAAAATAGCCAAAGCAAAATATCTAGTATCTGAATTGGAATCTTGTGTTTCAGTAAGTTCATGTACTTTATTGGTTTATTACCAAATACATGTCTTTGAGTACATTTTTAGAGTACTTATACTCGTACATGCACCTTGGGTAATTGTACTTGTATTTGCACCTTGGGTATTTTGTACTTGTACTTGCATGGTCAGTACTTGTAAGGATTTTTAAAAAAATTTCTGTTTTCTTTTCATATAAGAAAATAGAAATATTGCTCTTTGTTTTGTGTTTATTGACAACAACCATAACTGATTTGTTTTAATTTTGATAGGTCCTGGAATCAATTCACCAGATACCAGACATAAGCAAAGACAAATTCAAAGTTTTACTTGGTGATGTCCTGTTTTACTTTCTGTTGAACAAAGACTTTGTCAATGCAGAAAAATTCTTGAGCTTGATTGCTGACAAAGTTTGTTTTTAATTTTCTATTTACTTTTTTTAAACATTTTGATCATCATTCACCATAGAACATTTGTAGCTTCTATCATAGAACATCTGCAGCTTCTATCATAGAACATCTGCAGCTTCTGTCATAGAACATCTGCAGTTTCTGTCATAACAAGACAGTATCAGTAATAAGTGAACATATTTTTTGCCACAAATAATAATCCATGTTTGTATTCTTCAGAAACTGAGATTGAACCATAACTTTCAGAACATTAAATTTCCTGTAGTTATGCCAAAGAACTTGAGTGATGTAAGTTTTATTACTTATAAAAAAATGTAATTTTGTTTGTAGGCTCAAATTAATTGTGCCAAACCCACCATGTTATAAAATAACTGAATCATTTTAATAAGGCTATAGTTAATTATTGTACTGCTAAACATTAATTTGCAATCATAATATTACATCGTAATAGTTCATTCCCTACATTTTTCAAGAAGACAAAAATATAAGATAATTTTGTATACATGTATCAGGTAACTTATTATACACAAATATATGATAAAATCATGGGCGATAAAAATGGTTTTATCTCTCTTCATGTTAAACATATAGATCATATCATGAATTAAGTTCTAAAAAACACCATGATAGAATATATATGTGTGTGTGCTGCATTGTAATTACTTTCATGTGTTATGTATATATGTTTGTGTGTGTGTGCTGCATTGTAATTACTTTCATGTGTTATGTATATATGTTTGTGTGTGTGTGTGCTGCATTCTAATTACTTTCATGTGTTATGTATATATGTTTGTGTGTGTGTGTGTGCTGCATTGTAATTACTTTCATGTGTTATGTATATATGTATGTGTGTGTGTTCTGCATTATAATTACTTTCATGTGTTATGTATATATGTTTGTGTGTGCTGCATTGTAATTACTTTCATGTGTTATGTTTAAGTTTCCAAATTTTTTTTCATCTTCAGAAGTTTGTGTATTTAGCTATTTCCCTGCAGCGTTCTGCTATTGTTTTTTGCTTTTTTTATGCACAGCGTGTTAAACATATATATGTTGCATTGTTTATTTTACTGCACTCATACTATTTGAAGCAGGTAGCTATAGTTTCTTAGCATTTGAGAAGGATTATCTTTCAGTAAACCAATGAAAAAAAATGGTGTTATGTTGTTAATTAACACAGGTATTGCTCAAGGAGACTTACAAGACCACTAAAGGTCCTATAAAATTTAAATTTTAAAGTTTCAAAACTTTATTAAAAATTGACATGAACTGTTAAATAAGTTATGAGGGTCATTCCATGTCAACTCAACCAGTTTTTTGACAATTGTTCACCCGGCCCCCTCAGATCTTCCTGAAATTTTCAGGGCTTGTGATACATTCAAAGTTGAGTAATTCCTGAAAATTTTAGGCCATTTGGTCAAAAACTTTCTGAGATATGATTTTTTTTAATTTTTAGGGGTAGTAGCGAGTGCGTGTGACATTTACATTTTCGCGATATTTGAACGTGAATAATATCAAAAACTAAAAGAGGTATCAGGCTGTAATTTTCAGTATTTACTCATTGTTTTGTCCTAAGTTGAATGATGTATTTATCTTAAGTGTAGCTTGCACACAGAATGCCCTAAAAATTTCCAAACATTGCACTTCAGACACTTTTCATCAATATTTGACTCAGTATAGCCAAGAACCTATAAGACATGAAATGATGTTTGTTATACAATTAGTAAGTACCATATATGTGTTTATTATTTTGATAGAGAATTCCTGTTAATCAATAATAGTGTACTCATGGTGGGCTCCTTTAAGCATCATGGTCATCCATTTTTGCACTTATTGCGACCCCCAGATGACCATGTGGACAGTAATTCACACTTTTCATATTTTGCACACTTGTTAACCTTGGCAAGTACTAGCTATGGTGAAAATTTCATGTTGGTGTCTTAACGCCTTCTTGGTGAAAAATTGCATGATTATACACTATTATTGAATATTGCGTAGCGAATATTTCAAAAACTAAAATAGGTATCAGGCTGTAATTTTCAGTATTTACTCATTGTTTTGTCCTGAGTTGAATGATGTATTTATCTTAAGTATAGCTTGCACACAGAATGCCCTAAAAAATTCCAAACATTGCACTTCAGACAGTTTTCATCATTATTTGACCACGCACACTACGGGCCTCATTAACGTGTATTATGGTAAATCAGCATAGCAATGAAATGTCAATCAAATTTTATGAAAAATACAGTTAGTTTTAAGTACAAAATCAAATTACAGATTGTTTGTTTTTATCAACCATACAAGCAACCATGCAAGGCGGATATCAGCGTATGCCCATTATGCTGCCGATGCAGTTAACTGATGGTATCTTATCTATGTACACACAGTCCTACTATCAAACTGTTTCTTGCAATTGGCAAAATGCACATCATCATAGCAATACTGTCTTGATGAGCTGCCAGCTAACATTGGTGGTGGAAGATTGTACATTAGTGAATGTTATCCAGCAGATATCGTCACGACTTGGCCAAGTTAATCTGTTTGTATGTGTTCTGTTCATGATCTTGACAAAGATGTTCAATAGAGTGTTCTGATATGCACCCAATAAACCAATCAATGTCATAAACAACAGCCACAAACTGTCCTGGATGCAGATCTGCTATGCTTGGTGCTGGTTCAACTACCCGATCAGGTTCTTTTGACACATTGACGACCATATCACAGTTTTCACTTAATGCCACAAACCGGTGGTGTGACCGTGTACCACGGTCCACGAACGGCTTGAATTGAAGCAAATCGTTCAAACAAACAGCTACGATGCACTTTAACGTCATCATTTGCTGCAAAAAAGAAATGAATTCCTGGAACGTTTTTTTGGTTGCCCAATAGTACTTCTGATATGGAGTTAGTTTTTAATGTTTCAGAGTTGCCTGCAAACTTGCTCTTGCTACTAGCCTCTTTACTGTGCCACCAATACCATCACAAGGACTTTTTCCATAGCAAAAAAGTTCCACTCTGCTTGATGTGGACTAACAGAATGGTCTTGCTTCCCTAACTAATGTCAGGTACCATATAACTGGTGGACTTGGGGGAACTTTTACCAGCACATGAATCTCAGGTTGACAGTTTCCATTGTAATATCCTCTACCCCCTTTTAAAGTGTCAAAAAGCATAAAATATTTTAAATTTACTAGATTATTAAAAATGATGATCCAAGTTTTTTGTGGAAGATCTGAGGGGGTCGGGTGAACACCACTGGTTGAGTTGACATGGAATGACCCATTAGAATGATTAGTTCTTTGAAAGGAAACAGTAAAAAAAAAACCACTTAAATTCAATGAAATTGCTGTCAGGCATACTTTCTGATCTTTCAGCTGCTGAAATTAACTTCCCCATATAGAGTTTGATGCCACCTACCTATATATCTGTCTGCTCGTTATGAACAAAAGATCACACACTTTTTTTTACTTCTATTTGTATCCAGTTGATATCTTTCATTATTTAAGTGCATAGTATTTTTTTATTGAATTGAATTCCCATTTGTTAGCAACAATATTTACATATAACAGTACATTTTTAAACTGTTTTATTTATGAAACAATAAGTGTACGAATTATTAATTACTGTCCCTTTTTTTTTTGGTTCTCTGTTACTTCTTATTCACTGAGATAAAGTACTCTAATAGAAACAAAAATTGTAACAGTTTCTACACTTAATTTTATTTTTCAGAAAATATCTGAGTGCTGTGGAAAATCAAATTTGAAGGTGCGTAACTTTTTTTTTTACTCATTCAAAGGTCCCTGAAATTTAAACAAAGGTGACACATGTACAATGCCCGCCTCACAAACAATCTCTCTATTTACAGCTCTCATTGGTCGCTGATGTATTGTTGTTTTCACATACCTCTATTTACAGCTCTCATTGGTCGCTGATGTATTGTTGTTTTCACGATACATATCACTCCTGATTTACAACTCCCCCTTTTCAAAATCTGATTTTTATCTCATTTTCAGTCATATATGGGAAGACCCACATTGGTACAATAGTTATGACCTAAATGATCTTATGAAAACTGTCAATCAAACAAAATATATGACACAATATCTAAATTATATTATATTAAAACTTTATTTTTTATTGCTATTTGCCAGTTTAATGTTAGTGTTATAAAACGTCAATTCGACAATATATCGAGAATGTTTTTAGATTTCAATAAAGGATTACAAGGTTCTTCACATTTATAATTTATTGAAGTGTATACAATTTTAAACAAGTGTTTATGTGCGCAATAAATTTTTATTTAAAAGAGTTGCATAGTAATTTGTCATGCATTTTGACTTCCACAGAGAGATATTGATGAGGAAAATATTATCAGGGCAATGAGTGAGGACCTTTACTTGAGCAAATCTAAACCATTTTCAACAGTTATAAAGCAGTTTAATGAAGCTATTAGAGATAATGTGAGTTGAAATTTCTTTTCTTATTTGTGTCGTGGGAAATTTGTTGTTTAAAAAAAAACCTAAAAATATAATATTTGGTAATTTTGATATTTTAAGCTGAATTGTAATAATAGTTATTGTATTTTGTGAATATGTGAAATTTCATCATGCTTCCAGTCAGTAACAAAAACAGCTGCGTGTAGATTCATCTGTTTCTGTTTGCTACAGCTACCTCCTGAACTTTCCCTGTCACTTTTCTCATAATGCTTTGTGGAACACAACTCTTGCTAACAAATCTTAGGCCTTCCCTAAGACCAGTGGTTCTCAAACTGAAAGTGACCCACTGAGATAACTATTTCAGTTTTCTCAATCCAACTGTAAAAAAAAAAGAATAAATGAAAGAATATTCTGAATGAAGTATTTATTTGAAACAAAGTTAATTGCCGGCCCACTTCAATTCATCTTGTGACCCACCAATGGGTTGTGACTCACATTTTGCTCTAGACAAGATACAGTGCTTCTGTAATACCTCCCATTGTAATAAGACTCATGCCCTTCATTGGACATCTGGCCAGAATAATCTAAGTCATTGTTTTTGGCTCTTGACCACTGTTGTTTAGCAACATCTTGTGTTGTACTTGAAAACACTGACCACATATTTTACTAGCCTGGGCCAAGTACTATGGCTATTAGACCTATAAATGTTGTTTAGTCAAACTATTATTGTACACATTGTTACATTTTGTGTTAAAATACTTTCTTTTAGATAATGTCAATTCTTCATTAACTTCACGCTTGTCATTGTCAAATGTCCTCTCTGAATGCATTAAGGTGTGGACAAAGTGAAAACAGTTTAATTTTTCTTAAATTCATTTCTTCTTAACTGTTGGGCTGAAAGTTTAATAACTGATTCTTGATTGAATACATCGACTGTCTCCAGGCAAATTACGTCAGTAATTTGAAATGGTATAAATTTAAATAAAAAAAAATATTTTTTTCAATTTTTATTTGCATGACCAATTCTGTTTAAATGTTCATTGAATACTCTTACAGAATTTAGAAGAAATGAAACGTAGATATCGAGAACTGCAGACAGCTGGCTTTACAATGAAGCCTTTTCACTTGAAAAATTACATTATAAAACTTACACAGCTAGGAGATGTTGATACTGCTTTAAATTTATTCCAAGAATTGTAAGTTGTTTTTATTTCTTTGGAAAAACTAGATGGTTGAATAAATGTAGAGGAATAGTTTCTACTGATTTTTTTAGAGCAAATTTAAGTAATAAATCTGATAATTCAAAGCTGAAATATCAACTCAAAATTTAATGTTTGTCATATTTTTAAAAAATAACAGGACAAGGGCTCATGTTAATTTATATCCTGCTTACAATACATCCTTATATCAGAATGTCCTGCTTACAATACATCCTTATGTCAGAATGTCCTCCTTACATTACATCCTTATATCAGAATGTCCACCTTACAATACATCCTTATATCAGAATATCCTGCTTACAATACATCCTTATATCAGAATGTCCTCCTTACAATACATCCCTATAGCAGAATGTCCTGCTTACAATGCATCCTGATATCAGAATGTCCTCCTTACAATACATCCCTATAGCAGAATGTCCTGCTTACAATACATCCTTATAGCAGAATGTCCTGCTTACAATAGATTCTTATATCAGAATGTCCTGCTTACAATACATCCTTATATCAGAATGTCCTGCTTACAATACATCCTTATATCAGAATGTCCTGCTTACAATACACTGTTTGATCTGTTTACTAATGTTATAAACCAGACAATGTCACACTGTTGGATCTGGCCCCTTGTGGTGACCAATGGTTGTGAGAATCTGGTGATAGTGTGGTGACCAATGATTGTGAGAATCTGGTGATAGTGTGGTGACCAATGGTTGTGAGAATCTGGTGATAGTGTGGTGACCAATGGTTGTGAGAATCTGGTGATAGTGTGGTGACCAATGGTTGTGAGAATCTGGTGATAGTGTGGTGAATGTTACAAATAACAAAACACTGACTCATGATATTAATCTTTAATCCATTTTGTAAAAAAAACAATGTATCACATAATTACCAACTTGGACAACTAACATCTCTCATCTCTACTGATCAACTGAACTGGCTGCCAACTCACACTAGACTGGCTGTGTTTAACATTTGTGCACACACTGACCTTTGAGTGATCTACACAATTTTTTGTCACATGATATGTTTACTCTAATCACTTCACCTGCTGACCCAGGGTGGCCACCTGACTATGTACAACTAACCATGTCCAGCTCATTCATAGCTCACCCACATTCCTACCTGACTATGTACAACTAACCATGTCCAGCTCATAGCTCACCCTGAATTCACCCAACACATGACTACAACTTGCCTGCTCTGTTCCCCTCCACTCTGCTACAATAATGACATTTGCCCATCCATGTTGTACACTTTTTATTCTTAGTAAATTGAAAGGTAACTGTTACTTTTAGCCG
Source organism: Bulinus truncatus (assembly GCA_021962125.1). Lineage (NCBI taxonomy): Eukaryota > Metazoa > Mollusca > Gastropoda > Planorbidae > Bulinus > Bulinus truncatus. The sequence continues at coordinate 9,375,866 of JAGDYQ010000009.1, read as the reverse complement.
AACAAAAAAATATAACACTGGTAATAAAACTTGTACTGTTTCAACTTATAATTTTCAACCTGACATCAGACAATGCTCACAAAAAAATACTTGTCTCTTGTATGTAAATACAAGTTGTTCAGTGGCTTGGTTGATATACACAGCCATCTTTAAAGATTTGTGAGTGATGACTTATCGTGACACCAAAAGTTGATCCATGTATTACAAAATTTAATTTTTCTAAAAAGCTGTTTTCCTACAAAGTTTCATGATGCATGTATTTATAAAATAATGTCATTCAGTTATTTTGAGTTTGCTAGTTTATTTGTCAATAATGCATCAGTAAATCAGGGCTTATTATGAAAAGAGAAAAAAATTTGTTGTCACATTTTTAAGTTCTTATATAAAAAAAATTTATTTTGAAATGTGTGTGTTGCAGAAGGAATAAAGGTGATGGTATGTTTGACAGATCTATTCCACTCTCACTTGGTGCTGCATTAGTGAAGAAAGGGGATGTGCATGGTAAGTTCATTGGTTTTTTCTCTATTTTAGTCTGTAAATACATTGATTTCTATGTATTAATTCAGTCATTTCAATTCTAATGCTAATAAAATCTCATTTTTCTATGACTTTTATGGTTACCTGATAGATGTATGTTCTTATAAGTCTAAGTTGAAAAAAATGACAGGTATTTAGAGATAAAATTCCAAGTTTTAAGTGCAATATTTTTTACCTGAATAAAGAATGGGTTTATACTCTCCAGGTACTTTGGAAATGTTGAAAGCTTTCACAGAAAGTAAACTAGACAGCGATGAGAGATTTACAAACTTTGATACAATTAAAACTATTCTCACAGAGTCTCCTGGTATTCAGGATGCCCAAAACTTCCATCAGACAATTGTAAAGAATAAGATAGTCAGTGATAATGACATATTAAGAGTACACCAGATCTATGTAAACAGAATTCTATCACTGTAAGCTGTAAACATTTTAATAAATAACTCATTTATAGATGAAGAGTGATAACCCAAATTTAATTCTGACTTAAAATTGCATTTCTTCATACAGATCTGATGATGATGATGTTGTCAAATATTTAATGGATCTACATGAACGTTGCCATGTATTTCCCAATGCTGAAAATGTTTTAATGAGATTTATTGCCAAAAAAGATGTGGCGAGGTTGAAGAGAGGTAATCCATGTACTGTGCTAAATGTAAATATTGACTTTCAAGACAATTTAGTCTAGATTATTTTGACTATATTACATCTCATGAATTAATTTGAATGATTTAAATGTGGGTGGGAGAGTAAGAGCTATTGTTTAAATATAGATTGCTTCCTTTTTAAATGCCAGTAGACAAAAAGACTGGCATGAAAATTTGTACCTAAATTGTTTCATGTTATTTATTGGCAAACAGTTTTTGACTGATGATGTTCTCTTTAATCTGTGGTCGGGATATCTTCCCTATGTTAGGAAATGAATATACTTTTCACTGTTTACAGTTATGGATTTGGGATTAGTCACTCTTGGAAACAACTATTTTCACCATCTCCTGGCATTCAGCTTTCTACAGTGTGGACTCCCAAACAAGGCAGCTGTTATACTTCAAGTAAAGTCATTTGTTGTTTATTTTCAACTTACTACACATTTTAAAAAGATTTTTAGTTATTACATATATTTGTTTACACAATAAAAATTGTATCCATTTTTAATGATGTATTAATTGTGTAAGGCCTAAGCTTTTAGCCACTTCTGGAAGTTTTTGTAGGTTTTGTTAAAGTAATGTAATGTAATTTTTTTTTTTAAATGATCAAATGAATTTAACTGAATAATTTTTTTTTTTTTTCATAATTTTTCAGACACCAGGTCTCAAAATTAATGAGAAGTTAATTTTTGACAAGTGTCAGTATTATATTAGACAGAAAAAGGTATTTAAATTTTTTTTATTAAATTTATATACACTTTTTATCTCATTTTTTTTAAATTGTGTGTAAGTTAAATATATTTATATATATGGTTCTTATTTATGCCATTTATTCAACAGATTGACTGGCTGTCTGCGATGGTGGATCTAACAGAAGCAATGCCTATTAGCAGATCACTTATGCTGAAATATCTAGCAGAAGGTTATAGTAAGTAATGTATATGCTGGGAATGATGAAATTTGTTAATGATCCTTATATTTGGTATACATTGCTGTTAATTTCTTCATCATCAAATGTTTTTAAATTTTAGTCGCCATGGAAGACTTGACCAAAGCAACTGATGTGCTTCAACGGTTTCTCAATGACTTTATTGATCCCCCCAAAGACCTTTTGCGGCAACTGATAAATGCATATCGAGCTGCTAAGAAAGATTTACCTGCGGTTTTACAAGCTTATGAACCAATAAAAAAGGTAAATCATTGAAATGTTTATTACTATATTTCTTCATTCAAATTTAATTCAAGACTGCCTAATTATTTGAAATGGAAAAAAAAAATTATTTTACTGATTAGCTTTTTAATGTAAAATGTTAAGTGTTTGAAATTGAATGTTTTATAATTAAATTTTTGTCATTTGTACATATTATTTGTATATTTTGCAATTTGCACACCCATAATAAACGGAAAAGTAGCCAAATTAGGCCTCTTTGTATTTTTTTCGTTTCTTTCCATTAACATTTTTTTTTTCAGAGACGGACAAAATCAGATCTCAGTCAAGGCACATCAGAAATCCCTAAACAAGAAAATGTGATAGAAAAAGAAACAGTTTAAGCTTGAATTACGCATTGCTGTAAATCACTTATTTATTAATAATCACATTTTTGTCATTAAAATTTTTTATTCATAAAATTATGGACTATTTTTGGGAGAATGATTAAATGATTTTCACTGCAACATTAGATGACTATTGACTTGAATAATACAAAATATTTTGAATAAAATTCATTTTTTATATGGTTTATCTTGTTTGCATCTTAAATATGTTATCTTACAAGTATACTCTGTAGTATTTTTAGTCTATTATAAAATCAGATTGAGACAAACCTTTTAATTAGAGATGCTGATTTAACGTTTAAAAATATTTTTTGCGATGGAAAAAAATTTCTATTAAAAGAGATTAGTAACAATTTAGCAGCAGTTGCTTTTTTTTTAGGCCTCTTCGAGAAGTTCATCAAAAGCTATAAGCTTTAGAAATAATTTAAATTAAATTGAGATCTATCACCACAAATTAAATCAGCGACAAAGGAAAATGCAGAAACTGCGATTATAGTAGCTGGGTGAATTTGAAATTTTTAATTGCATTTCTGATTGAAAAGTACACCCTTGAAGATGAATGTATAAAAGCCCATTAAACCCCCAAAGTTTTGATATTTTATATTTAATTAGAGTTAAACTATGGTCAATTTAACAAAATTATTGAATGAAATTAAACAAACTGATTCATATAAAGCGTCACAAAACAAAAAAAGTTAATGAATGGCCCAAATGATGTTCTGGAATCTTTTTTATAATTTTGTAAGTATCTCCCAGCACAAGATAGAAATGTCATTGTCCATTTTTTAGGATGGGGTATGGCAAAATTAAATGGGGGAGGGGCATCTTTATCACTGATTGGGGCAAGTATTGTGTTTGGAACATACACTTAACATTTTTCATGTTAATAAAAAAATTAGCACTAGTGGATGCATATCAATAATAAACTGGTCTGAATAACTTATTCAATGAACATTTAGGCTAATGCTTAATAGATGTTACTTTTTAATAATTTAACTCGTTTAATATGCCAATGTTTAGATAGAGTATATTGACAATAAATGAAAAAAGTTTGTTGATTAAAATTTTTAACTTTGTGTTTATTTGGATTAACTTTTTAATCAAACAGCAGCTCTAATTTTTAACCATTAAACAACACAAACCTGAACCAATATGGTATGAAATATTTATTTCGTTCAAGAATGTATACATACAAATATATTTTTCTTCAACTAGTATTTACCAACATTGGTTTGAACTAGTTGGATATATACACAATTTATAAATCATTTACATAAGATGTACAATAACCAATTTCAGACATCTTTTGGATCTATTAATTCTATATTGCCTGTTATTTTCTCGTGAACTTTCTGCCATTGGTGGACTTTAAATCTGTTAACTGCTGCATTGTAACGACAGACTCCCCTAAGAATTGAAAAAAAAACGGTTAAAATAAAATCCTGATTTTAGGTTGTAATATCATACTTATTGTTAAAAAAAAATTTTAATAATTGCTGTAATAAAATGTATGTAAAAGATAAACTAAGCAACTTACCATGTACCAAATAAAACTATGAGATAACCACCAAGAGCAAAATTAGTTGCTTTAGAAACATTACCTACAAATCAGACATGAAAAAAGTAAAATTTATACATAGTACATTCTAAGGTATGTTACTAATTTATCTCATTTACTGCTTTAAATACTGTAAATGTAAAGTGTATCACAATGTAACAGTTATTTAGGAAGAGAGAATTATATTCACTAATTTCAGATGTACTGGTAGTAAACAGGGCACTTAAATCAATTAATAGACTTAATAATATTGAATCAGGTGTCTTTTTTTATATTAGTCTTAGATCAGAAAAAAAGTGTCAAAGTGCCAAAAACTATTCATTTTTGATTTTTACTTCTGTTCACGTGCAAGGAAAATTTTCTGGTGGGCCAAATTTGGTATACGTGCCACATATTTACCATCTGTTCAATTTAGCATTAACTAAGACTGCTGAATATTTGCCATTAATATGTCAGAGTTAATAATTTAATTTACACTCAGCTTAATGTAGCTGAAACAATTTTAGAGAACTGACTTATGCGATTTTATAGAATATGGCCTAGACCTTTATAAGGGGATGCACTACGACCTTTTTCTGACATAAAAATACAGTAAAGAGCCAAACAACATGCAATTTAACAATATTAAGTAAACCAAAATAATAGAAAATTACACAAAAGAGCTGCATGCGGCTCTAAGAGTCGCATTTAGCTATCAATGGAATACAGTGGCAGACAATCTTGGCTCTAAGAGTCGCATTTAGCTATTAATGGAATACAGTGGCAGACAATCTTGGCTCTAAGAGTCGCATTTAGCTATCAATGGAATACAGTGGCAGAAAATCTTGGCTCTAAGGGTCACATTTAGCTATCAATGAAATACAGTGGCAGACAATCTTGGCTCTAAGAGTCGCATTTAGCTATCAATGGAATACAGTGGCAGACAATCTTGTTTGGATATAAATGAAAAAGAGGTGAAACCCTGTACCAGACTATGAAGAAAATAGCCAAAACTAATATACAATACACACAGATGTGTGATTAGGATTTTTTAAAAAGAGAGTAACAGGTGCTAACGTTATAAGACTAGCGACATAAGTAGTTGTATAAATGAAAACAACCTTCACTAGATATAAAACCGATGGGTTGAGTTAAAATATTTTTTTATAACAGAAACTTTTATGTTGAAAGTAGATCATAACATTTTTTGGTTTAATCCCTCCTTTACAACAGATGCATACATTTTAATAAATCTGGCTCTCAGCTTGAGCAGAAACTCCAGTAGTAATTACTAGGGAGCGACCGATATGCCTTTTCACCGATAGTCCGATACCGATATTTCCCCCCAGCATTTTTGCCGATACCGATATTTTGCTATTAATGAAAGGGTGTCTTGCATATGAAGAAGATTAGAAGAACAAAATATTTAAAAAGACAGACCGGAAAACCGAAGTCAGAAACACAAACCATGCCTGCATAATCAGAAATCTGCATGTTTATTGTTTTAAATTAAACTTATAACAAACAATTTGTTGTTTTTACTTTTTACTTGTACACAAACAGAAAAGTAAGATAAAGTTGTAAATAATTAATGTCAAACTAAAAAAGTAAAAATGTATTAATTGTTAATTGTAACTTCACTAACTTGTGAAAGTTGTGATGAAATTAAAATAATTTTCTTTGTTAATCTTTGTAATTTTTTTCTGAATTTACTTGTAGCAGATTTTTTAAAAAGTTAGAAAAATTAAAAACACTTAATTACATTTGTAAATCACTTCACTCAGGTGAACAGTTAACTGGAAGTCTGTGAGTAAACTTTAACTATGTTACTAGATTTGTGCAAAAAAAAATTATTGGCAGCCAAAAAAAAGCCGGTCCGATAGTTAACCCGTAGTCCCACTATCGGTCGCTCCCTACAAAAATCAGCAGATCCGATATTAACCGATAATGCCGATATCGTCCGATACCGATCCGATAATCGGTCGCTCCCTAGTAATTACTGAATTATCTGTGAGTAAAATTCCTTTAGCCCAAAAGGGCCATCAGAATTAATCAGTTTCTATGGCCAGTCATCGTTAGGGATTGTGTGGCTAGAACACACCCAGCCACATTTACTTCCCCAACTTATGTTAGTTACCCATTTAAAGCTGGGTGACTTTTAACCATCTTTCACCAGGACCTGAACGCATTCCCCTATCTCTCACTGAGGATCGAACCCAGGAAGCTCAGGTCAATAGTCATGCCCTACACTGCTTGACCATCCGTCCATCCCATAACACTTTTTCCAATGGCAAAATAAGAAAATACATGACAATTTGAATATTACATAAAGGTTGAAATACTGCATGTAATTCAAATAGTAATACTAACTTGTAAAAAGAAAGTGAGACAATCCTACAGCCAAACCTCCTGTTATGCCATATGTCAGTGATTTTTTCATACACTGTATGGACAGAATTTTTTGCAGGAAGCTCTGAAATATAAAGAAATAAATTTGAAGCTCCTGTTTCTATCTATAAACAAACGAGTCCAAGAAGCTAAAGGTTATTCTGTTATATATTTGATGGAATGGATTTAGTAGTTAATGACCACTAGGGTCTTGGGGGGTGGGGGGGGGGATAAAAATATCTAATTGTTACATAAAACTTCATTAGCCAATGCAAGATGATGCAATTCATCTTTGCTATTCTGATAAGAAAAAAGAAAATCTATATGACTTTTGATCCTGAGGATATGGTGATCAACAACTTCTCATTTTAACAATACAGACTCAGGAATAAAAAAAATTCATGCATAAGGATTTTTTGGTAGATTGGAATCTGGGAATTTTTACAGAATTCCCAATTTCTCATCCAATTAATTTCATACCAGTCTATCCTATTTTTTTAGAAATCCAAAAGATCTGTTATATATTGACATCCTATCAATTTATATGCAAATCTATAAAAAAAATCTTGTCACTAGTATCAACCTTCCTTTTCAACTCAAGGGTAAACAGTCACAAATACATAAATAAATCTTCATTTATAGAACCTAGTCTATTTTTACATATGGTCCTATTTTTTATTGGGATTTTGTTATTTTGGTTCTACAGGAGACTATGAGGTAAAAGACAAAAATGTATGTGTTAACTATGTCTAATTTTTTTTTTCATGGTTTTTTTTCCCGCCCAAAGACTAAAACAAGCAGTTATTATTTCCACTGCTCGATTATTAAATTACTGTAAAATAAATAAAGGTGGGGTGGATGGTCGAGTGGTGTAGATATTCGACTGTCGACCGGAGAGTCCTGGGTTTGATCCTCAGTGAGAACTATGGAATTTCTCCAGTTGTAATTTGGTACAAAGTTGTCCCACAAGTCCATCCAGCTTTAAATGGGTACCTGACTTGAGTTGGGGAAGTAAAGGCGGCCGGACGTTATGCTTACCGCACAACCTCTTCATATGCAGAGGTTATAGAAACAGAAGAACTCTACACTTCATCTGCCCTGATGGCCGTTAGGGCTAAGGGAACTTTACCTTTTTTTTTTTTTCAAAAAATGTTTTTAATTTTCGTAAAAAGCCTTATTTAATACTATCTGTAATATCAGCATTGCCCAGGGAGTCAAGGTATCATCTGACACCCACTCCTAATATTTTTTTACACACAATTAGTTTGTATATCGTTACATAAAATAACGCATAAATTGAATTATAACAAAAAAAATCAGTTGTTTTTTTGCATCCTAAATATTGATCTGTATACTGGAATCAAGTTTGAACCTAGATACCCCTGCCAGTAAATTGTTTGCACATGCATGAATGTATTTTGCATTTTTTTTCCTTAGTTCACAGTTTAGCCCTGCCTTTTTTTGGTAGCAATTAAATTGCATGCCGTAAGATGGAGATACTTGGGAAGTGAACACTATGATCCTCCTCCTCCCACCCCCCCCACCCCCAATAAAATAAAGAACCTACTGTAATCAAATATTTTTTCTATCCAGACTCTTTGGCTATTCCACATGCAGTTAAAAAAATCAACACCTCTCTACCATGCTTTCTCAATTCTGACGTCAATCTGAAAATGGTCCGTACGTATATGAGATGCCATATAGAAAAGTGTTCCTGAAAGATCTTTAATTATTGAATGGTTTAATTTTTGTTCTGATAATGCTGCCCCCTTACTGTGCCGCCCTGATCTGGCAGCCTCTTTGCATTGTAGAAACCCCATGCCCATGACTAGAGCAGAAGCAGGTGTATATCAGCCCTGACTTGTGAGGGCTAAATTTGCACAAATCACAAATATCCAAATTTTATGGGAAAAGTATGCTTAGTATGGGACTAGATGAACTTTTTTAAGGGCCCAATATTTATTTATTTGCCACTTAGTCCACCTCTGACCAGGAGATACCTGAAAATGAAGAGTTGCAAATGTAACACTCGTCACTAGTAACAGCTGAGATAGAAACACAGATATTTATCTACTAGTAGTACTATGTCACTTTAACTGAGGGCATGAGAGTCATGCACAGTTGCATAATTATTTGTTATTCAACTTATTGTGTCGAACTGTTTCATCGACGTAATCGTGTTATACCTTATACCTAGAATGACGTATTATTTTACGATGAGTAAGTTAAGTATGTATGTCGACGTCGATTAACCAAGCAACTCTCTTGTAAATACTGAGCAGTAATATTAATACTAATAACAAACTTACTTTTGGGTTGTTATCTTCTTCTGTCATTCTGGTAATATCTTATTTCTGTGTATTTCAAATGTTCTTGTGTTTTCTTTCTGCTTTCGAAATTAAATTTATTTAGAGTTACCGATCTTTAAAACTTTATTCTACACAAAATGGTAGTGTTGTACTGAAAATATAGAGATTTTACAACATGATTATTCTAAAAATGGTAAGTTGACTTTTGCCAATGATATGAAATCAGACCATTTTTTAAGCTGGAGTAAATAGCAAAGTTTTAGATTATTTATTCCGACTTTTAAATTTTTTTGACAACGCATTTCAGTTTGACAAACAGGCTTTGAGTGTGAGTCTTGACTTCAATCAAATATTAATCAATCTCAATTAATCTTCAGTCTCAATTAATATATTATAAATATTTCTTCATTCTTATCAATTTTTGGATATGCATTTTAATACTTTTGCTAGATTACTCTAAATCATCTGGATCATAAGTAAACTCTAAAGTAAGCAAAGTTTATAGACACTAGTTCACTAGTTAAGTAAAGATAAAGTATTAAAGTCAGTAAAGATTTTAACACTATGTCTTATTTTTGACACTTATTATGACTTATGTATTAATGTTCTATAGTATAACCTTTTAATATATTATTTCAATAAATATTTCACTAATCTTGTTAAAGACCTCCAATATTTTTTCATATATGAAAAATAGAAATATGACAGTTTAATGGTACCAAGAATGAACTCTTAAAAAGAGTCCCATTTCCCATACCAAAAGATACAAGAGTGGTGAAAATATCCTCCTGGCTGGCCCATAGCGTTTTGTCTGGCCCTCCTGCTTATTTGTTCTACTAAGTAAAATGTATTGCCTGGCCCCTGCTATAGAATGCCTGGCCCCTCCTGTAGAATTTTCACGCTACGGGGCTGCTTGCTGGTGGCAAGTGTCATCTGAGGTAGATCGCTCTCCTTCATCCCTGTATTGATAGACATAGTATAGGCTACTTAGGTAAAAAATATTTAGTGCAATGTATACAAAAAATAATTTTTACTTCTAAAAAAAAGACAGAAACGTAATGGAATTTGTTTTGCTCTTTATTTCTGAAATATATTTCAGTAATTTCAACAGTAACATTGGATGAATATTAACTGACAGAAAAAAATGGAACCAGTAACAGACAGCGAAAGACTGAAAGCTGATATGATTATAAGGTTGACAAAATCTGATGCACACTTTAAGCATCAACAACGTGGAGAACCAGACTTGACTATTGAGGAAAAGTCCAACATCGCACTTGATATCTTTAAGAAAAATCCAGCCTTGTTCCTTGAAAGGTTTTCACAATTTCTGGCATTGGAAGATCTTGATTGTTTTAAGGAATTTAGAGGAGACTATCAAGTAGATTTCTACATTCATGAGATTTCTAAAAGATGTGCAGATACAAATAAAAATATCATTAAAAACAGAAGATATCAAGCTCTGCAAATTCTCATGGAAGGAGGAGAATACTTTTCAGAAGATGAAATGAAATGGCGGGACCCTTTACTATTTGAACAAATGGTCAGTAATAGACATTTAGACATAATTTATAATATGCCCAATTTATCTGCACTTTGAGAAAATCCCAATAACAGTGATTTCAAATAGCCTGGCATAATATGGTGCTCAAAAGTAGTAAAAGAAATATTCCTGCTACTATACTTATTGTTTTGAAAATTAAAAATGTATATAACCTAAAGGTAAGATGACAAGAAGATTAATGTAAGATAATCTATGTTGCTTATAACAAGAAAGGTATTGTAACTGTAATGTGGGGTGCAGCTAGTAAAAATATATTTCTCACTTATAAATATTATATACCAAGTTAATAAAAGTAAAGTTCCCTTAGCCCAAACAGGCCATCAGGGCAGATGAAGTATAAAATTCATCTGTTTCTATAACCTCGGCATATGAAGGGATAGTGTATTTAGCACAATGCCCAGCCGCCTTTACTTCCCCAACTTAAATCAGGTACCCATTTAAAGCTGGGTGAACTTGTGGGATGACTTAGAAACAAATTTCACCTTGAAAAATTCCCATGGTTCTCACCGAGGATCAAACCCTGGACCCTCAGGTCGACTGTTGAGTATCTACATCACTTGGCCATCCATCCCACTTACCAAGTTAATGATGAGTAGTAATTATTATCGATTTCTTATTTTAGTCACAATTATTACACATTGTTTAACTCTAATTTTAATATTTCTTGTCCCAAACAATTTGGATTAAGTTCATATAATTAGTTTACTTTTCTAGATTTCAAAAGTATTGTGCTCTATATAACAGTTTGTGATAAATAAACATATGAAACCTTCTAATATTACTTTCAAAAAACAATATTAATGTCAACAGTTTATTTTAATCAAGGATTGTCCAACCTTTTATCTTTCTTCGGCTGCATTGAAAGACACCATTATTTCAGCTAAACATAATAATAGCAATGGTGATTGTCAAAAATGATAATTACATTCTACCGTTATGATTTACTTGATGAACTGTTTAGTGCTACATTTTTACTTTGGGTTTGCTATTTGAATACCCTTACATTAAGTAACATATAAGTGTTTTATTAGATTTTTTTTATTCTTTTTTTCTTTTATATGAAGATTGGTCAATATGAAGATGATTCAGTGAAAGAAGAAAAAATAGAACAAGAAGTTGATAAAAGTGATCTCAGATTTTCTACAATTCTTTTAAAGCATATGGATAACCAGACAAACAAACAGTATTTTGAGCTCCTTAAAGAAAAAGAGGTAAATATTTTCACAAAAAATGAACTTTATTGGGCATTAAGTAATCAAATTTAATTTTATGAAACATAATTGTTTTCATTAAAAAGAAAAATCTATCTTTATTAAATCATTGAAAATTCTCTATTTTTCTCTGATAGTATTTATTCTACACTTTCTACTTCTAGAGCAATAATCTAAACTATGACTATGCTTCTTAGATTCATGGTATGCAATTATAATTGACTATGCCTCAATCTCCTCCTCTAAATCTTCACATAATGTTCTTGAAAGATAGCTTGTAAATTTCTACCAACTATCTTTTGAGAACATTATGTGAAGACATCTGGATACATTTACAATAGTATTTCTTCATTCTATTGGTTCTGAATAAATAAAGATATACTATTGTAAATGTATCCAGATGTCTTATTGTAAATGTATTATGATATTTACACTTAGCCTGTCTTAACATTTTGCTAGCTTTCCAAATTTTTAACTTTTCAAGTTTCATGTATTACAAAAGTTAACTTTGTCATTTATTACTAATAAATGAGTATCACTTGTAGTAGATTTTATTTTTCTCCTTCACTTGAGTTATTGGACTTTGTTTTATCTATCTGCTGAAGTCTCCAACACTGGATCATAGCACAATTTAGTTATATTAGAATAAATAAAACATACACTTATTTTTAACAGATTTATAGAAATAATATACATGTTCTAACATTTATAATTACCTATTGAATCTTTTGTTTTTTAAACATAAAGTCACTTTTAATATTTTGGAATTTTACCCCTAAATTTTTTTCTTATTTGTTTAGCCCTTTTTTAAAGTGTGTCCTCAAATCTTGTTACTCACTTTTGGACCTGTTCTTATTAAGCGAGAAGGATCAAAATTGGCATGTGTGTAGATTCTATATGACAATTCTACAGGAATTTAATAATCTCAATAATTTTGAGTCAATGAATTAACTATTTTGTACAATTGCAAAGCTAATTATTTTTAGTAATGTTTATAATAGGAAAAATTTTGCCCTTGAGATTATCATGTCAAAAAAATAAACAAGTGAAAAATAATTAGCTTTTTTTTTTTTCAGTTTTATAAAGACTAGTCACATTAATTCAATTTTACTACATTGGGCAAAAACAATAGAATTTCAAATAAGAATAATATAAAAAGTATATAATCAAACCTTTTTAAAAATAAGCTGTTATTAAAATGCACTAAAAAAAATTAAAATTAGTCATATCATACAAAGATTTATATGCATTATCATTCCTAAACTTCAAAGCATGTATGATTATATAATATACTGAGCTAAATATGTCTTTTCATTAGTTGATATAATTGTATATTATAGTGAGGTGTTTTATATATACTTTAATATTTGTTTTAACTTTATCAGTAATTTCAACAATAATCAGCTATGAGCATGTGCTTCATCAATTTGAATCATATTAGAGTATTTTAAAGATTAAACTTGTCCTGTATATAAAATCAACTCTATAATGCTTGTAGTTAAAATTCTTTTAGTTAAAAAAAAAATTTAATTGTGAGAGTTTGAGGCTTTTTTTTTTTTTTTTTGAAAGGATTCATTTTTTTTTCAGGAAGAACAAGAAGAAGAAAGTGATGAAGATTCTGATGAGAACAGTAGTTACTCATATACGGAGAAAACAAAGCAACTAGGTAAAAAAAAAAATTCTACCTTAAATACCATGTCGTGTTAAGGATAATGCAAATAGTATATTATATTTTAGTTAAATAAAATATAAGTATATCAAATTGGTCATCAATAAATTTATTGCAATAAAAATTTTCATTTTGATTTTTTTTTTATCTTAATTTTTTTAGTAAAAAATATTTTGAAAGCTCATAAGTGAACTTTCAGTACGTATTTTGTTTCAAAAATGTATTTGTTGTCTGTTCCTGTAATGCTGCATCTATTCTTTAGGAGATGAAAAAGAAAGTGAAACTACAGAAAATGAAAAGGCTTATCTTAAAACAGAATTTTTAAGAATCATGCAAGAAAGATTTTTATCTGGTGAAGATTCAGATTTTGATTACAGGTAATGTCTATCAATATATCCATCGAACCCCTAAATTATTACAAATGATTATATTTGACTTAATTTAAAATATATATGTTTTTATCATAAACTGCATAGCTGGTTGCGCTGAGCATCAATCTGATTAGCTTTTCATTTTATTAAAAAGGTAAAATAAAAATGGTTTGAAATGAAAATTTAGTTTTTAATATTAGGGTTACATCGTTCAAAAATTTAATGTAAAACAAAAAAGAAAGAAAATAACTTGCTAAGAAGAGTCTTCCGCAACTTGTGGTCAGTGTGCTGCAAACAAAATAATTAAGGCTTATGTCAAACCTATTGGTAGATAATGATAAACAATGCCTTAAGTTCATGAAGTCCTCTGCCTGTAAGAAAAATAAGTTTTTTGTTACCATGTTGCTAAATCTCTAGCACATCAGAAAAAAATGACGACTAAAATCGCTGCTTAGAAAGTTGACAAATTTCCATTCTTGCAGATAATAAAAACAGGAATGTGTTTAGCAGTTGCCCTGATGGGCGAAGATAAAGAGATATTGGTAAAAGTGAGTAAAATGTCAAAATCTAGCTATATGCATTAAACCCTACTGCAAATATAGGGAAGTCATTGTGGTAAAAGTTAGAATTAATAAACATAGTAAAAAATAAATGATACGAATCAAAAATTTTCTGTTTATTTATTTGCTATGTGAAGAAATAGAGGCAGGACAGCAGTTATCACCTAATTATAATTCAATATGTTGACTTTCTCCAAGCATGTACCACAAATATGTACATGTATATTTTTTTTTTTAAATCAGAATCAGCACTAGATGTGTAACATTTTGAAGACAGTTATTGGATAGCTAAACTTGCATGCATAATTGAACTGGCATATATAGGAGCGCATTAATGAATTAAAGGCTTATATTAAAATGTTGTTTGTTTTACATCCTGTGATAAGTTTAACCGGCATAAAATAGAAAATTAAACATGTCCTATTGGTTAAGTTAAAGATCAATAGCGATGTTCATGAAGTAAGGAACATTGAACACGGCTTGATAAATAGTTTGTATTTAATTGGGTCCATGAACACAATGAGTTTATGACTAGTACTTGTTTGTTTGTTTTTTGAACTATTTACAGATGACATTTTAAATCTGTTTGCAAGTGTAACATTAGATTTTTCAGCAGGAAAAAAAAATTTTAAACAAAGGACATAAACTATGAACTAAAAAAATGTTTCTCATAATTGTTAAAGATGGGGTACTTCTACTTTGTTGTCTACATACCCACATTTTTTGGAGTACTTGTACTTGCACCTTGGGTACTTGTACTCATACTTGCAAAGTCAATACTTGGCACATCTCTTATTGCTATTAATATAATAAGTAAATCTAATAAGAAGATTATTAAAGTTATCTCATTTTTTAATCTATAGTATAAAAAATTCTAATGGCGTATTTGACAATAATCCCAAAATGTATTGATTATTCTCAATAAAAAAACACAACCATTTCACAAAATAATAAATACCAAAGTAATATTTCATATCTACATTGATTTCTGAATCAAAATATAAGTACATGTCTTTTGTTTGTATTAAAACCTATAACAGAGTTTTTTGAAACAGTTGAAGTGTGCCATGAGTTGAAAAAGGTTGCGTAGCACTGCTAAAAAAAAATCACGAATAGAAAAATGTGCATTTTTTTTTTTTTTTACCTTTTACAATTGTTTTGTTTTTTATTTATTTGGTGTTTTTTTCTTCTAAATTATACAGTAAAGTGGACAGCAATACTGATTATGATGCATTGGACATTGTGAATAATGATGCAGAAGAGAAATACTTTGACGCAGATGGAGAACTCAGTGAAGATGAAGACATTGGTGGAGACGTTTTATTGAGAAGAAAACTGGAAGACATTGATCTTGAAAATCAACAAGATATGGACAACAGTGAAGGTGATGATTACATGCAATTCACTCCCACAGATGATGTCATTGTTCAAAAATCTAATTAATATGTATTTAGCTGGTGATATTCAAGTCAAATGTCTAAAAAGGTTTCCTAATTGAGCTGCTAAATTTTGTAATTGTTTATAATCTAATCTAAAATGAAAGTGGTGACCACATTGATCAAAATGCCAGATTTTGGTTGGAAATGAAAAGTCTGTTAAGCTGAAATCTGTTGTTGTTTTGTTTTGTTCTTTCATTGAGGTTTATGTTATGTCAGCATATGTTATGTAAGCATGCTATATCAGCATATGTTATGTAAGCATATGTTATGTCAGCATATGTTATATCAGCTTATGTTATGTAAGCATATGTTATGTCAGCACATGTTATGTAAGCATATGCTTGAAATTTTAAAAAAGCTGTTTTAGACAGCATATAATCCGCTCACTGTTTTATATGGAATAAAATATTTTGTAAATACAAGATTTAAATACAATATAACGTTGAATTTGTTAATTCATCTTTAATTGATAATGTGACATATTTTATGTCAGCTGAAAATAATTATGTCTAATTTTTGACATTATGTTACTTCCCAAATCCACCCAGCTTAAAATGGTCACCAAAAATTTATTAGGACAGTAAATGCTAGTCACCTACCTATGACTTCCATGGTACCTCCATGGTTCGCTGCACTATTGGATGTGTTGAAGATGAAAGAAGACCTCCATATCCGCTGCACTGTTGGCTGTGTTGAAGATGAAAGAAGACCTCTAGCAGATGCACTATTGGATGTGTTGAGGATGAAAGAAGACCTCCATAGCAGCTGCACTATTGGATGTGTTGAAGATGAAAGAAGACTTCCATAGCAGATGCACTATTGGATGTGTTGAGGATGAAAGAAGACCTCTAGCAGATGCACTATTGGATGTGTTGAAGATGAAAGAAGACCTCCATAGTAGATGCACTATTGGCTGTGTTGAGGATAAAAGAAGACCTCTAGCAGATGCACTATTGGATGTGTTGAAGATGAAAGAAGACCTCCATAGTAGATGCACTATTGGATGTGTTGAAGATGAAAGACCTCCATAGCAGATGCACTATTGGATGTGTTGAAGATGAAAGAAGGCCTCCATAGTAGATGCACTATTGGCTGTGTTGAGGATGAAAGACCTCCATAGCAGATGCACTATTGGATGTGTTGAAGATGAAAGAAGGCCTCCATAGTAGATGCACTATTGGCTGTGTTGAGGATGAAAGAAAAGTCTTACAAAAAACATCCATTCGTTGTTTTTATGATCTAAGACATTGGTCCCCAACCTTTTTCTCGCCGCGGACCGGTCAGCCTTTGGTAATTGTTCACCGCGGCCCGCGGGAGGGGGGGGCGGACGTATAGGATAGAAGGACACCCGTAGGGCGTTGCTGACCACAGATCTAGAATGGGGTGGGGATGAGGGGGACATGATATTGGGGTAGCTGTGTTATTGGGGACCTCGATCTTAACTCCTTCATGTTTCTGGGTTTTTTGTCTTTCAAAATACTCTAGGGGCTTTATTAATCCAGGGCGTTCAAGTGGCGAAGCAGTTTTGAAGGTTTCATTGTGTTACAAACTGTAGTTAAGACATCTTCCCGCGTTTAACCCCCACCCCCTTTTCTTCCCGTGTTATATCAACCCCCACCCCCTTTCTCATACCCCCACCACAACCTCCTTGTTTATCTCCACACTTTCTCCCCCTCTCCTCTCCGACGAACGATGGACTGACACGCGCAGGCTTGTTAGTAAACCCAATCGCTCGTGACGGTGGACACTTCTCCGCCGGACATCCATCTTTCCCCTTCCCCCATGAGATTAATTCCCCGGACCAGGCCGGATGATAACAGAGCGTGCGTGTCTTATCATATGGCACTGATGGTTCTTACACCTGGACCTGACACGACGTTGATGTATGTTTTCAGAGTATGTTTCAACTGTATAAATTGAGATGAGTTTAGTAATCGGGAGCAGTACATCCCCTTGCGGGGACAGGACTATACGCGCATTCCCCCCACTCCAAGGGACCCACGTCATACGAGTCGGTTTGACTCCCGACTCTAAACTTTCTTTAGAGCTATTTGGATACTTATGATTTGCATATTGTAACTTAGCGGCCCAGCTAAGAGTTCTTTTTAGAACTAGATGATTATATGTATCTGCTGTGAATAAAGTCTAAGTGTTGTTAATCGCACCCGACTTAAGTCGTTCTGTATTTACTCGTCACATGGCTGTATGCAAATATAAATTATTGACCTCACGTATCCAGTTCAGAACTAGCTTCCCCACAGACAAACGACCATCGCAACACAGCCCTAAAGGCGAGATTGTGACACATTGCTACATTAGACAGCCGGTCGCCTCAAACATTGCAGGGCGGGGTTGGTCCCGATGAATTCATATTTCAAGTAGGACTAATCTTAAAAGTTTTATGTTTCTCTGATGTCGACGGCTCTTATTCTATCTATTCCCTTGGTGTTTCTTTTTCCCAAAGGACAAATTTTAATTACGTCTGATTCGTACTCATTTTCGCTAGTGTGTGGGATAAATTTGAGAGCTTATGTGACCGAGATGTGACATTGAAATAAAACATCGCTAAACTCAGATAGTACATGTAGACTAAAAAAAAAAAGAGTCAAAATTTAACACCATTCAAGTACACCAAGCACTGTTATACATGAGACAGTACCGGTGAACAGAGAGTAGAGCGTCACACAAATTCTTACCACTAAAGTAACAAAGACACTGCCACTTGCAGTTAAGTTAACAAATGCTTATATTAAAATGTAGTGATAAGAAAATTTTATACCAGAGTAGATCCCAATGTCTCACACCATAGTCCTCACCCCCGAGTAGATTCCCAATGTCTCCCACCACAGTCCAAACTTCACCCTCGAGTAGATTCCCAATGTCTCCCACCACAGTCCAAACTTCACCCTCGAGTAGATTCCCAATGTCTCCCACCACAGTCCAAACTTCACCCTCGAGTAGATTCCCAATGTCTCCCACCACAGTCCAAACTTCACCCTCGAGTAGATCCCCAATGTATCCCACCACAGTCCAAACTTCACCCCCGAGTAGATCCCCAATGTATCCCACTGTGGAGAACATGGTTCTCACCTAGTTATTAGAATGTAGGATAAAATATAAAGTAAATATGTCTTTACTTTTTCTAGCGACCTGGGTTAGGGACTTGATATATGATTCCGAGAGTAGGGAGAGAGTCAACTGACATTCTGGACAAACAGATAAATCACCGGACTGCCACGGACTGTATTAGCACCAATCCCACCACATCTTCTAATAGAATGTATGTCACGGATCAAACCAATAGCCGTGACGAGGGACATAGTGAAAACGTACGCGCCTGATGTCCTAACCTAACCGACGTATCTGACGTGGCTGATGTCCTAACCTAACCGACGTATCTGACGTGGCTGATGTCCTAACCTAACTGACGTATCTGACGGGGCTGATGTTCCTGGCGTAGCCGACGTATCTGACGTTGCTGATGTTCCGGACATTACATACGTATCTGACGTAGCTGATGTAGATGTTTCTTACCAAACTAATTGTGCGGGTGAGCTAACTTTGCTTATACGGTTTGAATTACTGACCCGGTTGTGTTTTTAGACTGAATTAGTGTGGTGCATTCGAATATTGGATTACACAGTGATTACCATTTCATATCCGACGTTGGAATTGACGACTACAGATAAGTTTACTAAATGTAATTATATATGTAGATTTAATTTCTTAGATAACTGAACAATTTATTTGTTGTTCCTCGTGGAATTCTGTATTTCTTCGAATACAGTATAGGTTAAAATACGGTCCACTTGGAACAACTAAAACATATATATATTGAATTATTTTTTTTATTGTATTTTTTTTATCTGTCCCATCATTTAGTTTTGTTGTTAATCATTTGATTTTGTGTTTTAATTTTGTTCTTATCTTTTTTTTTTTTTTTGTTGTTAGTTATTTTTGTTTCTTTTTACCGGTTTCTTTGAGTAATTTTATAGGCATTTTTTTGTTTGTTTGTTGCATTACATTTGTATTCTCCTCTAACTATTTATTACTATCATGGAAAATTTGGCAGCTTTGGTAGAAACTGGTAAGGCCCTTGGGTATACTGACGAGGACTTAATAGCTTGGGTAATAGAGACAAACAATAGAGAGAGGGATGATAGAATAGAGGTGGCAAATGACGAGTTGATGTCAGAGAATGAAAGTGTGAGAAGAGAACAGGTAAATGTGCAGTTAGAAAACAGAGAGAGACTACGAGATGAAATACTAGAAACAAATTTAAAGGTAGACAACTTGTCAATTAGACTAGGTTCGGTAGAAAAATTACTACATAGTATCCTAATCAAATTAGAATCAATAGATTCAATCGCCGCATCACAGCCTAAAATAGAAGAGGGTTTGAAGGCTATGGTTAGTAAAATAGATTTAGTGGGCTCAATAGTTGAGATCAATGATGTAAAAAGGGACATTGGTCAAGTTAAATATATTGAAAAAGCCAGTAATCGGACCAATAGTTGTGGTAATAAAGGAACAATAATTAAGGAGAAATGTGATAGAATAAAGTTCCCTGTTATAGAGCCTGTTTGTAAACAAAATGATTATTTTGGGAAGACACCACAACAAAAACCAACTTTTCCTGTGCGTGTTAGTAAACCTGTAGCTGGTGTGAGTACAGAAGTAGAAGGCAGTTTGATGTGAGAGAGCAAAGTTGTGTGAAGGGGAATTGTGTAAATAAAAGGCCAATGAACACACGGTGTAGGCAGGGTAATAATACTGTTTTACAGTGTAGGGGTAGATATGACCCACAATATCATGAAGGTAGGAGCTGCTATGAAAGTAATAATGTAAGGTTTTGTAACAGAAGTGTATATGAAGACAGAGACAGTAGTCGTAGGGTAGCGACATGTTTTAGACCCCACTACCAAGATCATTACTGTACTCTGAAGTCTATACCTAAAAACGATGATTTTCTTAATAATTTTCATCAAAAGAGAAAATCAAAGTATGGGTTCTTTGGATGCAAAGAGAGAGACTTAAATAGGAACTGGCGAGAACATCTTGTAAAATAGTTTGATTCTCGACCATGTGACATCTCGATTACTGATGTACCTGAAAAGGTTAGTGTTGTAAATATGATGTAATATTTTTAATAAGTGTTTTAATTGATGATTTTCTGTGTATTGGAAAATATCGTATATTGTTTTAATATTGACAATAATTTTGTTGTTCGTTTAGAAGAATTCAGAATTGCATGATGTAACTTTTATTTTATAGATGATGATTTTGTTTCGCTGCAAATTATGGTTACCTAGCATTTTATTACGTAAAACTGTGGTAGGAATCACAAATATTTAATTGACCTAATTTTAATGACGTTTTAATAGATTTGTAAGATTTATTGTCTGATGTTATTTGCAACGAAATGACATAGTTGTTTATTATGTCTGTTATTTCTAAAACAGTTTATAACAGATGGTTGATTAAAAAGTTTGAGTAGAATCACCTGTGGAAACAATGTCTTTTTTTAATCAGGTATATTTTGAAATGTGTGTTCGATTGAATTATTGTAAATCTATTAAAAGATCGGCTTCTGTTGTAGCCGGAATTATTGTTGCTCGTGATCTTATGTGGTACTAAGTGGCTTTGGTGTAATAAGTTTTATGTATTCATTTTATTTTAATAGAGTTAACTATGGTGATGGAATTTTTGTCATTTTCCTTGTATTACCATTTTTTAGAGCATTTTCGAAAAAAAAAATGCTCTATTGTCCCCGTTTTGTCTGTCTGTCTGTCTGTCTGTCATCACCCTAGATCTCAACAACCATAAGTCCTAGACCCATGATGTATATATCATTTTGTAGGTCTTGGCCTGCCAAGAAATGACTTTTTTCCATTTCGTGATCTGACCTCTCAGGGCCGTAAAAGGGGCCTTATAAAATACCGTTTTTTACTATATAAGCTATATTAATAATGGAGCGCCCTATATCTCAGCAACCATAAGTCCTAGACCCATGATGTATATATCATTTTGTAGGTCTTGGCCTGCCATGTGTACATCAAAAGTTCATTTCGCGATAGGACCTCTGAGGGCCGGGCTTCAGGGCTCCTAAGGGGCTTATATATTATATATACACCTTGTACGTTCAATAACTCATTCATTTGGTGCGAAATACTGCAGCACGTAGTTTCACAAAGATTTATTAAGAAACTTATCAAATGAAATAGTAAGCTTGTGTTATGAGTTTGTTTTCAATTATGAGTCCTATTTCAGTAACCACAAACCACTTGTAGTTAGATTTAAGAGAAAATAATTTTTTTTTCAAATATAAAGAAACGTCTTTATAATATTTTTTTTACAGATATATGCATTACACAATTGAATTTATAAACATTTCCAAAATTTACAAATATTTACTGAAAGCTAACAAACGTACTGATACATAACATGAAAATGCGCTAACACGTCCTGTGTCCAGAATGGAATAGGCTTAATTGCTTGTTTTATGATGTTCATTAGTAACCTACTGCACTAGACAAAGCTTTTTGTCTTTGTAACACTGGAATTTAATAGTAAGATTGAAGTACTAGTATGTTGAATTTTAATCATGTTTATTTTGCTACTTTATTTTGTTGTGGTTTATTGTTCATGAAATTGTTAACAGTAACAGTTTGTTAGTTTGTTACCGCAGTCTGCCCTTAGGACTAAATGGGACGCTACACCTTGTATTGTACTTTTCGCCGCCTGCAACAAGATATGCTACAGTGGAGAGGGAGGGGCAAGCCATAGTATGGTGGCTGACCAAATGATCTGTTACTGTTGAATTTTATGTATTTGAGTTGTTTTACGTTCCAGCTTTGAAATCATTTATCCTTGTATTTTGATTTTGTGAATCATGTTAAAGTATCAGTTTGTCCAGTTCGACTATATACTGGGCAATGTGTTGTTAGAGTTGAAGATGCCATTAGTTATTGGGCAATGTGTTGTTAGAGTTGAAGATGTCATTAGTTATTGGGCAATGTGTTGTTAGCGTTGAAGATGTCATTAGTTATTGGGCAATGTGTTGTTAGAGTTGAAGATGTCATTAGTTATTGGGCAATGTGTTGTTAGAGTTGAAGATGTCATTAGTTATTGGGCAATGTGTTGTTAGAGTTAAAGATGTCATTAGTTATTGGGCAATGTGTTGTTAGAGTTAAAGATGTCATTAGTTATTGGGCAATGTGTTGTTAGAGTTGAAGATGTCATAGTTGTTGGGCAATGTGTTGTTAGAGTTAAAGATGTCATTAGTTATTGGGCAATGTGTTGTTAGAGTTGAAGATGTCATTAGTTATTTCCCCCCCCCCCCGTTAAAAAAATCTACTGTTGTTTTTTGTTTGCATGATTGCATCATCATGCTTGGTGACATGGGGAGAGATGTGGAGAACAGGGTTCTCACCTAGTTATTAGAATGTAGGATAAAATATAAAGTTAATCTGTCTTTACGTTTTCTAGCGACCTGGGTTAGGGACTTGATATATGATTCCGAGAGCAGTGCTGGGTAGTAACTAGTTACAGTAACGCTAGTTATATGCCCCCCCCCCCCCGTTATCGCAAGTTTAGGTAATACATCATTAAATTATCGAAATATTTTTGTTCAAAGACTAATTTTCAATAATGTTAACAGTTTATGCCCCCCCCCCGGGGGGGTCAAAGTTTTGCCCCCCCCCCGTCAAAGTTGTCTAGATCCGCCCCTGTGCCCCAGGATCATCTCTTCGGCACCCCCCCCCCGAAAAAAATGTTTTCGCCCCCCCTCCTCCGAAAATTTCTTCGCCCCCCCCCCAATCCAATAATCCTGGCTATGGGCCTGTCTGGTGCGACAGGCTTGTTCGCAATAGGGTTATTCTACCCAGCCCCGTAGCGTGAAAATTCTACAGCAGGGGCGATGCATTCTACAGCAGGGGCCAGGCCAATAGAGGGGGGGATAAATGTTACTAAGTAGAGCAAATAAGCAGAGGGGGCCAGGCAAAACGCTAGAGGGCCCGGCCAGCCGCACGCTACGGGTCTGACCCTAATTGTAGTAATTATCAAAAATAATTTACCAGAGAAATATAGTATTTACCGGGGCAAAAAGGGGACATCATAAGTTGAGTCGGCTAATTCAAAAATCTATTTGAATAGTGTCCCTTGAGTTAGCAGCTATTTCAAATTGAACAGAATGCCTGCAGTGAGTGCTCTGGATCGAATGAAGAAATAAAAATATTATTTTAGTTCATTATTGTACACTTTTGGGGAAATTTCTTTTATATCGGGAAATACTGAGATTCCGGGAAAAAAAAAAAAAAACTATTGCAAATCAAATGAAGTAATTTCATTAAAAAAAATGTATCTCATAGTAGTTCAATTTTTTTTTTGCACCATGACTTTCATATATATTTTTTTAATATGTATCGATGAAAACAGCAATACTGTGTTCATTCGCGGATTTTCAAAAAGCAGTGACTGTGTTGTGAACTTAGCTTTTGCAGTAGTTTTAAATAATATATTTCTTGTTGATAAGTTAATTACTACATGTGTATACAAACAATGGGTTTCAAAAAGCAATTTTTTTTACTTCATCGTGAAATAACTGAAGCTGAAAATGAACTAAATTGTGGAAGGATCGCTCTAAAACTAATCTTTGTACAGGCCGGGAGCAAAGGGTGTTTATTATATATTTCATCAACGAAAGATCAGCCAATAAAATAAACATGACGTTCTAGCTCAGGCACTAAAACAGATTAGAAACATAAGTGGATGGTTTTACAATTTTAGTTTGTATTGAACGGAATCGGAAAGGGGCATTGGAAGAATTAAATTATATAAATGGTTAGTAAATTGATTAATGCTATTTAATTGATTCGTTTTTACCTCCCTACCCTTTCTGATTTTCTAAACAATGGAAACGTACGCTTTATGTTGATAATTCTTCCAATCTTAATTGAAACGTGGGTTTTTTTTTTGTCTTATAAATTTTAATGTAAGATACAAAAGCAACTTTTTACGTATACAGAGACTGTATATAATTTAAAAAAACACTGTAAAATACGAAATTATTATTTCCGCTTTTAGTTAAAGTTAATTTAAATGTCTAGTGAAAAGAGCACATTTTGTGTACGGATATACCGGTATTCTGGGATGAGAACCATTTTTGTCTCGACATCGCGGGATGAGCAAACGCCGAGAAATGAGTTACATGTACTTGTGAAATCTGTGAATTTCGGGTCTGTCCATTATTTAATGCTCTATGTAGGCCATTGTTTTACGGCCTTCAAGACAAATCGTCTTTCGGGGTTGCGGTATGATAGTTTTACTTGAGGGTTTAGTCATAATGATGTAATCAGCAATAACTTTGGGTTCACCGACTGCTGCGATAATTCCTTTTAAAAAGATTCGGTTTTTAGGATCCCATTTCAACACCTTTTCTCGGAGATTTTGTCTCGAAAGCTTGGAACATCTGTCTGCATCTGCATATATCTTCTTATACTAGCACCTAAAGAGCATATTGTGGATCACCAATGAGTAAACACCGTGTTTGTTGATGAAGCTGTTCCTTCTTTGCAGATCTTGCCAAGACTGTCTATGTCTGCCATAGCAGTTGCAATTCTATTCCATAAATCAGGTGGGAAAGTTTAGATGTTGAAGAATGTAAATCCCAATTATTTTAAACCCCTCGACTTCCAAATTATGTCCATGTATGGCTAATTTCTATTTTGAAGTCACCTAGAAAAATGAATCATCTTTAATACATTTGAAAATTAAAATAAAAATGTCAAGACTTACCTGTTGATGTTTTTCTTATTTATTCAGGTACATCTTATTTAAAGTACACGGCAGGATGTCGATATATACATTTAAAAAAAAATAATAATAGTCGAAATAAAATTATAAAATTGAGAAATTCCAAGATCGCCATTCAGTTTTTCTCAGTTGCGTGAACCGATAAGGAAACACCTAATTTATCCTGATTCTGTTTTTTTTTTTTTGTTTGTTATTTAGGCCATAGGTCTATTTAGGAACGACCATTAATTCATATAAACGATATTTTTAAACCATTGTAAAAGAATATTTTTAATTTGCCAATGAAGTGGTTTTACAAAAAAATATATATACCATGATAGTTACCCCTTAAGATCACCTTTCCTAATTACCTGCTGCTGACTTATTTTATGAATCAGCTAGCTTTTGTAGTTATCTACTGATTTCCTCTGGTTGTTGTTGTTAGTTTTTTGTTTTTTTGTTTTTTGTTTTTTTTTTTTAGTTTTTTTTATGCAAGACTTGCATGATCATTTTTTTTAATTGCAAATGAACATATCTAAAAATGAGCGACTGCTATAGATATATTTTTGGAAGTGTTAGCATTATTTTTTCTACTTTAGATACTAAATTGTTATACTGTTTTCAAAAATAGCACTGCAGTCTTAAAAACAATGGAATGTTCTGAAGCGAGTACTGATCATTGTTGTGAACATAAGATCAGGAACATAGGAGAAATTCCAGTAAAAAAAATGGCAAACAATGAAAAATTATTATTGTTTAAATACTATTACCTGTATCTGAATTTATAAAACAGCTTTCACTCCGTATTAAATATCGACAAAACTGCCAGTAACGTTAGGGTACATAACAACTAAACCATTGATAATTCTAATGTTGTCAATTGATATTGGAACAACTAAGCCACATCTAGTTCTGTAGTGGACTATGTCACTGTCTTTATACTTGTAGTGCGTGTATGAGACATTATACTTTGAATAGAAATTTAAATAATCTCTTTGTCGCTATACTCTAATACAAACTATTGTATAGGTGTGTCCTACTCTAATACAAAAACTATTGGTTTGTCCTACTCTAATACAAACTATTGTATAGTTGTGTCCTACTCTAATACAAACTATTGTATAGTGTGTCCTACTCAATACAAACTATTGCATAGGTGTGTCCTAATCTAATACAAACTATGTTATAGGTGTGTCTACTCTAATACAAACTATTGTATAGGTGTGTCCTACTCTAATACAAACTGAGTAATAACATATTTAGTCAATTCGATGTCCAGTTCATGGGGAGGGGGCACACCGCACCCAGAAATATATTGAGAGGGCGTCTTTTTAATTAAAGGTGGGATGGGCACAGAATTTTTTCAATATATATCTACACAACTTTCTAGGATATTTTTTTACATTATTCAAAAACATTGTTTATTCCAACATCTGTTGGATAGTGGTTTTTTTAATGAAATGAAGTACACTAATTTGAAGAAACGTGACATATCCCAAAGGCATGGTATCGATAATTAAGGTTGTCTCGTGAAGCATACGTCGGGCGAGTATCGATCTCCTCGGTGACTCAGACATTAGGTCATTTTGAAAATTCCTCTATGTCTCCCATAGTGCCTCCATGGCAAATGCACTATCGTCTATGGTGGGGATGAAAGAAGAGTGAAACTGTCACATCAATAGTTTATATGATATGAGATTAGTATCATATACTAAAAGAAGCATTTATTATAAACGTGTCCTGGTTGAGGACACATCCGCCTTCAACAGTTAAGTTATGAATACGATTTCATTTCGTCTGCAGTGCCGGACAACTCTGAGCTACTAAAAATAATGGATAGGATACTGTAGAAAACAAATGGTCTAAAAAAAAAAAAAAGAGAAAAAAAAAAGTAGAACAATAGACACAGTTCCAGTAAAATTAAATTTACTGTAATTTTGAGGCTAGTTGATACTTTCTTTAAAAAATATTATTCCATAAAATATTCTTATCTACATCGATAATATTTGAATAGCTTACTCCATACTGAATGTCAGCCTTACTGCCGGTTAGGTTAGGTATACAACAACTGAGATATTGTTAGTCGCAATGGTTTCATTTGGTAAAGCAACAGTCATCTCACACTCTGTTTTGAAATACGGTAGGTCACGTACAGTGTACTTGTTATAATAAGATTGTACTGCTGATTAGAAAAGTAAAAAGAAAAATAATATTTCAATAATTATTCTGAAGAATTTGCAAAAGAAAAAATAAACAGCCAATTAAGTATATAATGTAATATAATGAGTGATATTACTTACTGTGCAAAGACTAAAAGAAAATATATGCATTTACCTCTCTCTCTCTCTCTCTTATATATATATATATATATATATATATATATATATATATATATATATACACCAGGCCCGAAGCGTGCGCGGGGGGGCAGGGGCCGGCCCCCCCAAGTGTTTGTCTGGCCCTCTGCTTATTTGTTCAACTTAGTAAAATGTATTACCTGCCCCCCCCATGCTATTGCCTGGCCCCTGCTGTAGAATGCCTGGCCCCTACTGTAAATTTTCACGCCAAGGCTGAAATACACATGTATAAAATTTTAACGCAAAATGATCGAAACCACATCCTCACCCATTGTAACAGGAATACAAAAATTCAAGACCTCTTCGCTCCCCCCCCACGCCCCATTTGCCTCTGGGAAATTTGTGTATTCATTTTCATTTTTATTAGGCTTACTCGTAGAAGTATTGAACAAAAAAACAAGCCATTAAGCCTGTTCCATTCTGACACAGGACGTTAGCGCATTTTCGTATTATGTATCAGTACGTATGCTATCTTTTCAGTAAATATTTGTAAATTTTGGAAATGTTTACAAATTCAATTGTGTAATGCATATATCTGAAAAAAGATATTAAAAAGACGTTTCTTTATAATTGAAAACAAAATTATTTTCTCTTAAATCTAACTACAGCGGGTTTGTGGTCACCGAAATAGGACTCATAATTGAAACATTCTAAATTGTAGTCATTTAATCGTCCGAAAACTCCGTCAATTGTTGTTTGATAAATTGTTGCTGCTAATCTTGGTGAAAGTAGTTCAGATGTGGGTGGGGTGAAACAACAGTCGTTCCCCTCCCCTTCTCATCTGGCGCTAGGCGCTAGCACCAGGACGGTGCATCGAGACCAGTCAATGTAATCTATATGTGACTGAAATCGGACTCATAATTGAAACATTCTAAATTGTAGTCATTTAATCGTCCGAAAACTCCGTCAATTGTTGTTTTATATAAAGTACGGGAAGTAAGTCATGTTGAATAACTGTTACAAAAATAAATAATGATTACGCTCCTTTGATTAGCTTTTATTATTTATATTTAAAATATAAGCAAAACGGTACATAAAAAACTCTTATATTTTTGCCCTGAGAGGTCAAATCGCAAAATGGACTTTTGATGTACACTTGGCAGGCCAAGACCTACACAATGATATATACATCATGGGTCTAGGACTTATGGTTGCTTAGATATAGGGCGCTCCATTGTTAATATAGTTTATATAGTAAAAAACGGTACTTTATAAGCCCCCTTTACGGCCCTCAGAGGTCCTATCGCGAAATGGACTTTTGATGTACACTTGGCAGGCCAAGACCCACACAATGATATATACATCATGGATGTAGGACTTATGGTTGCTGAGATATAGCGCGGTCCATTATTAATATAGCTTATATAGTAAAAACGGTACTTTATAAGGCCCCTTTTACGGCCCTGAGAGGTCAGATCGTAAGAAATGGAAAAAGTCATTTCTTGGCAGGCCAAGACCTACAAAATGATATATACATCATGGGTCTAGGACTTATGGTTGTTGAGATCTAGGGTGATGACGGACAGACGGACGGACGGACAGACGGACAGACAGACAGACAGACAAAACGGGGACAATAGGAGCATTTTTTTCGAAAATGCTCTAAAACTCATCGTGTATAATAGTCATTGACTATCTGTGTATAGACATTGTTTACATTTGATTTATCCTAACCTCTTCTGTAAACAACGGAATGGAGCATACAGCAGCAGGGTAGATTTTTTCAATTGAATGCATATTCGTAATTCGTTGGATGAATTCGCTTTCTGGCAGGTGATATTTACTGGTTTAGCTGTAAATGACAGAAAACAATATTTTAACCACCAATGTTGATTTTAAACAGTGCAATGAAAATACAGTAAAAAAAATAAATTAATATCTAATATTAAATTTGATCTCCTCGTAGGAAAGTTCAGATTTTCACAATTTTTTTTTAAATGCATGCTTTTTAAATGAAGTGCCTATTTTATAGAACTGTGTGTCAATCTAAGCAGAACGCAGGGGCGTCGAAGGGGTCTTAGTTGATTGTTATGCAGGGCATAACCTATCACATCTCTCATTTCGCGGACCACACTTAGGCGCTGGGCAAGTTTGCTCCCTCGTCGCCATCCGAAATGAGGCCAATGTTGTTAGAATTTAATCATTTCACCTGTGTAAAGTGTGGAAACGTCCAAAAAGAGAGCGTATAAACGTTTTTAAACACACACATGTATTTTTATTGTAAGAGTATACTTAAATTTACCATAGATTTTGAGATTTAAAAAAATAGCTAACATCATCGTGTAGAAATGTAATATGGTTTCGTCTGTTTCTTTCGAGACCTGGTGATGTTAAATGTTTCTACATTCATGATAAGTTTAAACTTTCATTGACTTTGATGCATGAAACATTCGCCTCATTGGGTACCTCAGAAAACAATACACTAACAATCGCACGCCTCCCTTTAGAAGCGATGGATAAACTTTTGGTGACGACTTGTAAGTGAAGTTGAGAACAAAATTTTTATTTTCCTCCGCCAAAAGGTTTGCGTCACCTGTAGGGAAAATAAAAAAACCCAAGAAAATTTATCTAAAATATAAAGTCTAATTCTCATCGTTAATGTTTTATAGAGCCTCCAGGTTAACCTTAAATTAGAGAAGTAGGTTTGTGTTTAATGTCCTAGTAGATCTTCGAGTATGTCAAACGTACATTAACTGAGAGTCAGGAAAGACTGATCACAGCATATGTTACTTTTTTTTTTAGGAGGCCCTAGTCAAAGATACTTTTTGAGGCATTAGGCACAGGTGAAAAACATTTGGAGAGGCCTAAGCAAAGGTACATAATAGACAAAATAACATACAAAATACATAAAAAACTACTTTTAGGAATGTACTCAAAAGAAAAAAGGCACCTTGATCATAAAAATATTGGACATACATGATCATCACTAAAACTATCAGCATGGGTGACTGTCTAGTTATATAGACTTGTATATTTATTATCAATATAGAAAAACATATTTAGTCCAGTACGTTTTAATCACCCACAATAGTCCTCCGCCTCTAGGATCCTTAAAAGAAAATCGAACCTCTGTCGCCAGTACAAGAGGCAAAAGAACTAACCTCAATGATATTAGTGAAGTTAAGAAAAAGTAGTTGTTTTTTTACAACCTATATGAAAAATGAACACATAACATTTATTATTTTTTTCTCAAGGGCGTTATTAGTTGCACCTCCCCCTCCCTCCCAGCCGAACCCGAAATGACACCTCAGTGCAAAGCACGCGCAAACATATGCTAATATACATATATATATATATATATATATATATATATATATATATATAACAGTCAGTTTTACACAATACAGTATAGTTAAAGCTTAAAGCTCACCAGATTTTATATCTTGACTTACAACTACCATGATATAAACACACAAGGGTAGCAGAAGTAGCATTGTTCTCATAATGAAATAAACAAAAATGAAGAAATTGAATGTCTGATTATGAGCCGCGTGTTTTGATGATACATGTAATTTCTCAATTACACTTTGACATAGTAAGAATTAAAAAGTTAAAAGCGAAACAACTCTTTTCCTTTTATTATCCATGCGCGTTTTTTTGTGTTAATTAGGATTACTTGCAGAATCAAGCCACTTGAACTATATTCTTTGTTTTTTTTGTTAGCACTTAAATATATCTCTGATTTCTGATTTCTACATTCTTTTTATTTGATTTATCAGGAATTTTTAATCAAACGATCAGTTTCTGCGTGTTGTTGTTTTTTAAGTACCACTTTTGGTGTGCAGATTGTTAATATGTTTAGTTCTGGATACAAAGAAGACCATTGATTCTCTCTTTTACTAGCTTTTTAATTAGTTTTACTTTTCTGTGAGTTTGTCTTTAAATCTTAGTAACTCACTTTTGGACTTAGTCTATTTTAGTGAGAAGACTCAAAGTTGTCGTAAAACGTATAGATTCTACACTGCATTACACGATTTGAATAAGTTAAGTCTGCAGCTGATCTCGCGCAGGAATACAAGTGAGAAAGGTTTATAAGGGAACAGACAGACAACAAATGCGTCTTATAAGTATAGAGATAATGCATAGTCCACGTACTCAATATAATTCAAGTGTAGGTCCAATAGTTATCTTGAAAACGAAAATTGAATTCGAAAATGTTTACTCCTTACTGCAAGAAAACCTGCTGGGCAGTAAAAAATATTCGTTAGCAAAAATGTACATTTTTTATTGAAGGATTAAGCGTATATTTATGTACATGTATTTTTTGTTAACAAAGGAAAACAAATATCGAAAATCGAAACATCAAAAATATCCGCTTCTGATCAATAAGTGTATAGTGGCTAAATTACTCTCTTAGAGCTGCATACGACAAATAGTTGCGTTTTATGAGGTAATATTCAGCCAGGTTTTTTCCCCCTATCATTTTTTTTCTTGCTAAATTAACTGTTTTGAGTATTCTTTACTAAATTAAGACATCATGAGTGATCACCCCTGGTACATACAAGTAAGACCGGCCTCGCACTTGATTGTACCGGATTAAGAACAATGAAGTTGATCCATAGAAAAACTACAGTTAATGCTAAATGCGGTTCTTAGATTAGTATGCGGCTCTCTTATTTTAGTTTTAGTGCTATTAGACCAATACATTTGTTCAACTCTAGATGTAGAAAGAAAACGACTTTCTAATAAAACTGAATTTCAACCAAGATTTAAAACAAATGAACCCTGTATAGGAGCCAATGACAATTATCTGGCGTTGTAAATAGTTGGTTTTTTTTCCTGTTTGTTAAGAAACATTCTTATATATATTATTTTTTTAAATAATGTCTTTGTATATTTTTCCTGCTATTATTATACGTTTTGTGATGTATGCCTGCATACAAAGAATTTTTACTTACGACATTTATGATTGTTTTTGTTGTTGTTGTTGTTAAGATTAGTGTAGTATACGGTGCATCAGCCTTTTATATGAGGAATTGACAAACCGCCCAAATCAAATACTTCGGAACGATTAATAAACCGCCCAAATTAAATACTATGGGACGATTAATAAACCGCCCAAATTAAATAATACGGTACGATTAATAAGCCGCCCAAATGAAATACTACGGGACGATTAATAAAACGCCCAAATTAAATAC
This sequence comes from Bulinus truncatus, assembly GCA_021962125.1. Classification (NCBI taxonomy): domain Eukaryota; kingdom Metazoa; phylum Mollusca; class Gastropoda; family Planorbidae; genus Bulinus; species Bulinus truncatus. Next base: position 9,342,787 of record JAGDYQ010000009.1, on the reverse strand, counting down.
TACGGGACGATTAATAAAACGCCCAAATTAAATACTACGGGACGATTAATAAACCGCTCAAATTCAATACTACGGGACGATTATTAAACCGCCCAAATTAAATACTACAGGACGATTAATAAACCGCCCAAATTAAATACTACAGGACGATTAATAAACCGCCCAAATTAAATACTACGGGACAATTAAACTTTTTCTAGTTTGCCGAAGGCTGTGTGCGGCAAAAGATGTCGACTGTGCAACTTTGGAATAAACTTAAAACTATGTATGCTACAGACGGACATAACCGTTCTTATGGATAGACAAACTAGGCCAACTTCTAATCCCACCTACTGGAAATAGCCCCCCCTCCACGTATTAACTACTATTAAATCTAATTCTAAGATGCAAGGCCGTAGCCGGGGGGGATATGGGGGCTGTAGTCCCCCCCCCCCAATTAATTCTAAAAATCAAATTTTATTATAAAATATACTTCTTTATCGTGTTCCAATTTTTTCTTATATAAATCTCTCCGCACAGCCCCCCTAGACCCCTCAGCCGGCGCCGGCTACGCCATCCTTCAAAGTGGCCTTGCCGTAATCTATCCGCCAAAAAAACTATTGGCAGCGCGCTCACATGTATCCACCGTATTTCGTTCGCTATTCAATTAACTTTGTTAGCATTACTAGTCTTGTTGCTTTGTACCTAATGCCTGACCTATATTTGTACAGCTAATTAATTCAAAATAAGTTTTTAAAGAATAACTATTGTTTATATAAAGGTATTTCTATTGCTTCCAGGAAGAGATGAATCAGATTTACCCTTTGAGAAATCATCCAGAGGTATATCCCTTTACTGCACCATTCAAGCTTGTTGGTCTATTTTCTTCCATAACTCAAGACGAGAGAGATATAAATGCTGATGTTAGAAGGATTGATTATTTAAGTACACTTTAAGTCAGGCGTGTATAACTAATCGGAAAATATTTACGTCTCGAAGATATATTTTAACAAGGACTGAATCCCTTTATAAAGGAAAGGAATAATTCATTATTGTAAGGTGGGCGAGCGATCGGCTTAGAAAGTTAGATTTTCGCAAGACGCTCAAACAAAATGATGAAGTGGATGATGACAGTGGTAAGGAAGACAGTGAAGAAAATGAAGAAAAAAACTGATATACAATATTGAATGACATTCATATATGACTGCGATCTACTGCAGTTAGTACAATAAACTATTGGTAAATAATTTAATAAACAATTAAGATACAACAGTTTGTATAATACATGTATTAGTGTGATATTCACTTAGTTGTTTTTTTTTTTTTTAGTAAAATAAAAAAAATTGAGAAATAACATTGTATAACATGCAATATGATACATATTCTATATGCTCAGTTATTTCAGTAATAAAGGTATGGTCTATGTACTCAGTATAATACATAGTACGATAAACAACTGTGATAGAACATTGTATGACATACATGTAGCCTATAGGTGTTATCAACAGCTAGTACAATAACAATATATTAATAATTTAATCAACAGTTGAGATACAAACTTGTATGACAGACATGTATGGGTGTTATATACATTTAGTACAATAAACAACTGAGATACAACCTTGTATGACAGACATGTACATGGGCGTATTCGGGGGAGGGGGGCATTTGCCCCACACACATACACACACATTTTGGAAAAATGTCATAAAGTTGTGACAATAAAACTGAACTAAATTTCCTGAAAGTTTATTACATTGAAGACATATATGTACATATATCGACATAAAAAAGAATTATATCTGCAAGTGTAACTTATTACATTATTGTCATTTTTAAAATAATGGTTTCAGTGTCGAACAATTACTATACTAATAAAATAGAGTATAAAATTATAAATTACAGTGTTACAGCAATAATATTGTAATTTTAAACTATTTATTCTGGAACAATAATTGCAAACGTGTTGGTATTTGTCTAAATCGATTGATAACATTTTCTTTAATTTTTTCCTTGTTTTGGGATATTCTTTTTCTGCTGATACTCATGATACAAACAGTGCCGGCCTTAGACATTTTTGTGATATAGGCAAGGACAGAAATGCCGCCCTTTTTAGTTTCATTTTTCTAAGAAAACTCTATAAATGCTATTTATTTTGAAGTAAATCCATATTATGAAAATAAAAATATGATATATTTATAGTTTTATTACTGGTTTTCATTCTTCATAACAAATTTTTAAAATTTGGCAACTTTATAAAAGTTAAAGAGTTTTAAGTAGGCTATACGTAGTGTATTTTTGGAAGTTTTTTTTTTGCTAAGTTAAAAAAGTAATGGAAATTTAAAACAAGCAATCTAAGCCTGTTCCATTCTGGACACAGGACGTGTTAGAGCATTTTCGTATTATGTATCAGTACTATCAGTGCTATCTTTCAGTAAATATTTGTAAATGTTTATAAATTCAATTGTGTAATGCATATATCTGAAAAAAGATATTAAAAAGATGTTTCTTTATATTTGAAAACAAAATTATTTTCTCTTAAATCTAACTACAAGTGGTTTGTGGTCACTGAAATAGGACTCATAATTGAAACATTCTAAATTGTAGTCATTTAATCGTCCGAAAACTCCGTCAATTGTTGTTTGATAAATTGTTGTTGCCAATCTTGGTGAAAGTAGTTCAATGTTGAAGTTTGTTTCGAAGAAGTTTTCAATTTCTGCCCCGGGCTCTTTGAAATCTTGATTGAAGTCCCCACAAATGATGACGTTTGGTTGATTGAGCTGTGCTGCAAAGTTGTCATTGAAGAAATCTTTTACAAACCGATTGTTTGTTGCTGGGTTTTTGTATACGTTGATAATAACAATGTTATCAACCATACACGATGTTGCTTCGATGTGTTGATGTTGACCAGATTCTTGTTTAATCGATTTTGGTTGTGATGTCATCAATCCAGAATTTGTGTTTGCATAGATAATCGTACCTTCTGCTTTTCTTCTGGTGCTTGGATATCTCACGACTTCAATCATATTTGGAATCTCCGCATCATCGGTGTTATTCATCCAAATTTCTTGGAAGCACAAAATGCTGCTGACTGTGTACACCGCTCTTTGAAATCTTGATTGAAGTCCCAACAAATGATGACATTTGGTTGATTGAGCTGTGCTGCAAAGTTGTCATTGATTATGGATTTTATAAAAAGTAAGGGAAGTAAGTCATGTTGAATAACTGTTACAAAAATAAATAATGATTTCGCCCCTTTGTTTAGCTTATAAACTATATATAATATATAAGCCCCTTAGGAGCCCTGAAGCCCGGTCCTGAGAGGTCCTATCGCAAAATAAACACATGTGTTCTAGGACTTATGGTTGCTGAGATATAGGGCGCTCCATTATTAATATAGCTTATATAGTAAAAAACGGTACTTTATAAGGCCCCTTTTACGGCCCTGAGAGGTCAGATCGCGAAATGGAAAAAAGTCATTTCTTGGCAGGCCAAGACCTACAAAATGATATATACATCATGGGTCTAGGACTTATGGTTGTTGAGATCTAGAGTGATGACAGACAGACAAAACGGGGACAATAGAGCATTTTTTTTCGTAAGTGCTCTAAAAAAAGAAATGTCATGTTTATTAAGCATTAAAAAGATTTAAGAGAATTCAAGAAAAATATGCTTTTCTAGCTTTGGCAGAAGCAAACTCATCAATTACTTCCGTCAGATCCAAATCTTCTGCAATCGTAGTCAAAGTGTCTCTTTCTTACTCGAGATCTTATTTGTATTTCCGTAGGGAAATTGCACTCAATACCAAATTCTTCAGCCAATGATTTAGCTGTTGTAATTGCTTTGGCCAAACCTTCATCTGTTCTATAATTCTGGAGCATAGTTTTAGTGGCATTCAATTGTTGAATTGATTTCTTTAAATCAAGATATCTTTCTTGAAATGTTTTGCTAGGTATATTGATCTCAAATAAAACATCATACCAAATCACTAATGAACAAATAAACTTGAAATCGAGCATTTTTGTGTAATTCCCTTAGCTTCTGCACGGAACTGGGTTCCACGTGGTCCAGAAAGTGAAATGTCATCAGCAATTAAAACGAGTGCATCGTAAATTTCAACTGTTTGGTATCGAATTACCTTCACATCATTAACTCGACTTTCCCAGTTGAACCTGCTGCCTCTTTGTTGTTGACATATTCTAACAATACATTCCAGCGATGTGTTGGTGCAGAAAAAAAGGTGTATATATTTTGAATTACCTCAAAAAACCTTACAGCTTCCAAACAACAGTTTACGTCAACATTCACCACCAAATTCAACGAATGCACATTGCATGGGAAATAAAAGGCTCTTCGATTGAGCTGTTTAACTCTTGCATTATGTATTCCGTTATCGTAGCATTGTCCCCTCATATCATATAGACTAATGACAGAAAGTAAAATTTCCACCATACTTGCACCTGTATATTTTTAAAGTTCTACGAATCCAATGAAGTGTTCATTGATAGAAACTTCTGAAGGTTTGTCATTTGTCGATTCATTTGCTGTAACAAATCTAATAATCGTTGTCATCTGTTCTTTGTGACTGGCGTCTGGTGTGCAATCGAGAACTATAGCGTAATATTTTGCATTTTTTAGATCATTTATCACTTTCTGTTTTGCCTTCTTACTCATAAGTTGAATGATCTCATTCTGAATATTTTTTCCTAATTAATGGTCATGAATTTCATCTGATTTTATACGTCTTATATGTTCTTTCATTACCGATCAAAGTCAGCAATAACTTCAACAAATTTCAAAAAGTTTCCATTATGAAGTGTAGGCCTATATAACCGATCAGACTGCCCTCTCAGGGGTAAATTTTGAACTCCATGTTGATCAAAGATATTATTCTTTCTAATACATCCTTCCAGTGATTCGCTTCATGATTTATAAGGTGCTGATTCACGTCATCAATAGTTTTATTATTTGTTATCCTCATTTTTAGTTCTTTCCAATCATGATAACTGGTTAAATGATCTGGAGATTTTTCATGATGCAGCAATATACTCGACAAATTTTTCCATTCACAACTGCCATGTGTTGCAAAGGCAGATTTACTCCTGTTATATATTCTGCAGCAAAAACAAAATACATTATCTACTGACGTAGAATACATCAACCATTTCTCCGTTAGCCAGTTTGCGTGTATAGTGGTATCTAGAAAATTGTCTCCCGCTTTCATCTTTTGGATAACTAGACTCAAATTTGATTTGCTTTGGATAATGCTGAATAAGAAAACAACGAATATCATCACCTATATCTGGCCACTTAGCAGGATCCTCCATTATATCTGAATCTAATTTTGTTAAATGCAAAATAAAAAAATAATTTTGAAAATAGTGATGTCATAATAGTGATGTAATAAATTAAGAGCGTTAATCCACGTGGCTTATTTGTTGTCGCCATTCTAAGCAATTTTGTGCTCTTATTTAATTCTACACTTTCTCAAATTTATTTATTTTTTTTTAATTTTTATATTTTTGATTGTATTTTATCTTGCTGGAATTTGCCGCTCCTTGAAATAATGCCGCTCTATGCAGCTGCCTATATCGCCTATACATAAAGCCGGCACTGGATACAAAGACCAGATAAACGATCATCACCAGTTGTTGAGCGTAGCCACGTTTTTACGGGTCTTAGAGTGCTAAATGATCTATCGATTGTGCATGTTGTTACTGGAAGAGCCAATGCTGTCAAAAAAGCCATTTTAATCATGGGGAAAAAAATGGTTTCATCTAAAACCTCACATAGAGTCGTTGTTTCTTTTTTTTTTTTCCCTTTTCTAGTTTTACATTTCCATATATCATAGAAGGTTTAACTCTCCTCGATTAAATTGTCAAATGCGTAATATTCAGCATTAGCCCCGACTTGATCCATAAATGCGAGTCTTTCTAGTTTTGTCATCAAAAAGGGATGCAACACTAAAAGGGAGAATGCTGGTTTATTTTCTACACAAAAACGAGTTTCCAGTTAATAGAATCAAGGTAGGGTGTAAAAACAGTTATTCTAAAATAATCCTCAGGCAAATCAACTTTTGCATTTTCCCTGTTCATTTTGGGTCATTCCATGTCAACTCAACCAGTTTTTTAACAATTGTTCACCCGACCCTCTCAGATCTTCCTGAAATCTTTATGGCTTGTGGTACATTAAAAGTTGAGAGATTACTGAAAATTCCAGGCCATTTGGTCAAAAACTTTCCGAGATATGATTTTTTAAAGTTTTAAGGGTAGTCGCGAGTTCGCGTGACATTTACAGTTTCGCAATATTTGAACGTGAATATTTCAAAAACTAAAATATAATAATATTTACTCATTGTATATCCTGAGTTGAATGATGTATTTATCTCAAGTGTAGCTTGCACACAGAATGCCCTAAAAAATTCCAAACATCGCACTTCAGACACTTTTCATCAATATTTGACCCGGTATAGCCAAGAACCTATAAGACATGAAATGATTTTTGTTATACAGTTAGTAAGTACCATATATGTGTTTATTATTTTGATATATAATTCCTGTTAATCAATAATAGTGTACTCATGGTGGGCCCCTTTAAGCATCATGGTCGTCCATTTTTGCACGCATTGCGACACCCAGATGACCATGTGGACAGTAATTCACACTTTTCATATTTTGCACACTTGTTAACCTTGGCAAGTACTAGCTATGGTGAAAATTTCATGTTGGTGTCTTAACGCCTTCTTGGTGAAAAATTTTCACGAAATCGCATGATTTATACACTATCGTGGAACATAGTAATTTTGAATGTTTGAACTGACATCTTTGATGGACTGGGTTTTCTTATTGTGAATTTCATTTTTTACTTGACAAATGTATTCTGATATGTTTCTAAGTGAAAAAGTATTTTAAATGAATTTTTTGTGTAATATTTGCTTGCAAAAACATCATGGATGTAATGCAAAAATGCACTGGTTGAGTTGACATGGAATGACCCTATTGTCTTCCAGCTTTTCGTGCAGGTTGAATGTCGACACCAATGTCATCTGCAACACTTTTTTTAAACTAAAAATGTCCTTATACCACTCATCACAATTCTGTCGATCAACAGCCAATGTAGTCAATGTATTTTTGTACTGACAGTAAATCTAAATGCAATGACTGCAATTATTGGGTCATATAGCATCTAGCTTTGATTAATATTTTTGTATAGTAGCTAAACAAACAACTAATGTACCCAAACCCTAACTCTAACAGCATAAAATAACTAATGTGCAACTTGCTTGCTTTTTACAGATTTTTCTAAATATTCTAGTTGTTTAACAATTTATGTCAGATTTTCAGCGAAAATCCGCAAGCTTTTATATGTATGTGTCCACCTAGTTTCACATAGCAAAGGAACATTTGGAATTAGTTTTTTCGCTGATTCTCAGAAAAACACTACAATTGACTTAATTTTTCCTATTGTGTTTCGTACAGCATTCACATTATTTAAATCGTTCACGACAAGATTTAGTTTATGTGAACTGCAATGTAGAAATGCTGTTTGTGGGTTTTTTTTTCGAATCATTGCTTGGAAGTTGGACTCCTCCGTCTTAACCTTGACCAACACGATTTGTCATATCTAATCCAAATTCTAATGAATTTTAATGATGATGTTCTTTAACAAATCTAACACCAAGTGACATCTGCTCAATGCCTGAAATTATGTTGTCTCGCCGGCAAGAATATAAATTGCAACTGAATCATTTGCTTCACGAAAAATGTCTTCACGCAAGAGAGACCCACACATTTCGATCATAGTGTTTTGTATAGTTGCCGAGATATACTTAGCACTACAAGAACCAATTGACAAATGATTACTTAGAACTTCATCTCCAGATTCAAAACGAAACTCTAACAGGTCCTAAAAATTACCAAATTGTGATTCTTTTCCACGAAGTGCCAAATCATGCATGCCGCAAAAAAAAAGGATTGTAGAAATGGTGGAACCCAGTTTGTTGCAATTTTCCTGAATTTGTCTTCTAAATGATGAGCTCAACTGCTCATCTATAGAAACTGCTTTGGCTTCCAATAATGCAATAAAATAGCTTGCATCCTTAATAAGAGCCTTTGTGCCATGTGCTTTGATGTGGCTACGTGCATCTTCGATGAAATCTATAAATTTTGTGCATGGTTTGATGACAAATGCCCCCGAACTCCTGGAATTACTTTTTGCGGAAACAACAAGCAAAATTTGTAAAAGGCACCTTTTAACATTTGCGAGGATACAACCCACGATGAATAGTATGATAACCAAGCATATCTAAAACCTCTTTTTCCACCACTGTCGGCTCTTAAAATCATACTTTTTATCAGAGGTCCAACAATCACGGATCAGCTGCAATTTCAACTCATTTGAAATGTCGTGTGTCAAGACATATCTTCCAATATACAATTTAGGAAATGAAGAAGTGACGGTGACAATCAAATTAGAAATAGTTGCTTTAGTTTTGTCTGGCTTTTGAACTTGCACTGTTGTCCTCAAAGCTTATGACAACACAGATGCTGCAGACGCCCTAAAATCTTCTAATAACGGCTTTTCGGAATCCCGTGATTGCTCTACTTTTCGTTTTATTGAGCCTGTACAAACATTTTCTGATATCCATATTTTCATATTAATTTAGGATATATTTTAAAACTCACTCAGTGGCAGAGGATTATAAACTAACAAGAGTTGCCAGATTAAAAATAAACCTGAATGCCAAAAACATTTCCGAAGGACAAATCAAGCTACAGAAGGCCAAATTAAACCAAAAAAAAATAAAATCGGAACATGCTTTTCTTGTAGTCAAAATGTTTTGAATTTTCAAATACATTGATTTATGTCAATATAAATAATTTATGTTATACTTAAATTCAATTTAATTGAGAAATAAATATGTACTAGCCTTCCCGCGTCGTAACATACGCCGCCGTATCAATCAATATAATTACTGTAATTATATTTTTAAATAAGCAATCAAACAAAATAACAGGCTAATATCTTCGGAAAAAATAGATAGTAAACAAAGTTGAACATGTGCAGGTTTTATGGTCACTATCTGGTACCTTCCAGCAACTTGTTTTTTTTTTTTATTATTTTATTGTTTATTTTTTTCATTCAGCATTCCCTCATTTCCGCGGTTAAGCGGATACAGAATTTACCGCGACGGGGGATAAATGAAATAGTTTCGTACTTAGAGCACATAAAAACATGATCAAGGGCGGATTTAAGGGGGGTGGTTTAACCCCCCCCCCCCCACCCGTCACCGCAAGTTTAGGTAAGACATCATTAAATTTTCGAAATATTTTTTGTTCTAAGACGGGCGGACGGACTATAATTTTAACATTTCAGTTCCCCCCCCCCTCCTTTCCGTCAAAGTTGTCTAGGTCCGCCCCTGAAAATGATTACGACCAAACAATACTGCTTTAAAAATTACTGGAGCTGTCTAGACATAAAATAGTATTGTAAAACCACCATTGCGCTCGTATCATTCGCTTAATTTATTTCACTATATAAAAGAACAAAACGTCAAATAAGAAATTAAAATAATCTGGTTTTATAAATGAAATCAGAAAAATTTAAATTTATCTGTGACATCCCTTCCTTCTGAACCCAGCTATAAATAGTTTTGAAAGCTGATGTAATAATTAATGGATTTTTTCCCCGCTGTCGCTTGCTGTGTGACCCAGCCCTCGTCTTCCAGCAGACTATAGTGTTATTTTGACAAAACGTCATATAAGAAATAAAAATAATCTGGTTTTATAAAAAAAAAAAAACGCACTTGCTGGTGGAACAATGCGTGGTCGTCTGTGACAATTCGCCGAGTCTGCCTCTATCCACCCCTCCCTCTCCCCCCCCCACCAGCACAATATAGTGGGGTTTTTTTTTTCAACCTCGCTGTGATCCAGCCCTCGTCTCCCAGCAGACTACATGTATAGATTTCCGGCTGCGTCTTGCGTCTCGAAGAGGAGAAATGTATAGATAGAAGATAGAAGATAGATGGCATTGTCAGCTAAAATCAAAAGACATGTTTTTGTGCCCCCCCCCTGGAAAAATTCCTAGCAACGCCCATGTTTGCAACATGTATATCTTTATATAGAGATGCAGTATATCTATAATTATAAGCTCTCTGTGACTAAAAGCTGATGCAGATTTAATGACGGGGACAGTAGTCGAGATCTTGGGGTCAGGAGTGTCATTTCGAGTATGGTAAGGGGGGGGGGGTGATATGACGAGCAAGGAGTGGGAGTCTATAAGGATGTCTAGATGATGTATCTATACTGTGTTGAGGATCCTTCGGAATGAGAAAAATGACCCCCCCCCCTTATGCAAATAACACACAGTAACCGAATTTAACCTATTAAACCCCTTTTATATGTCCTTTTTAAGGTGGCCAAAATTATTTCTGCGCCCTGGGCCTCAACTGACCTAAGTCCAGGCCCGTAGACTGAGGGGGGGCTATGGGGGGCTGAGCCCCCCGTTTATGACCTGAGCCCCCCCCCCGTTTATGACCTGAGCCCCCCCCCGTGCATGATTTGAGCTTTTTGACAAAATTTTAATAATAACGGCTATAAAACATCAATCATTTTGTTCAATAAATCAATAATAATAAAAACTTAAAAGTTTATTTTTTGGAAATCATTCAGGCTATTTTACTTACATATATAGCTTATCTAATTTTTAGGCATAAAAGATTGAATCTTATTGAAGTTCACTTCTATGTATTTTGGGCAGCATTGGGGCTTCAACAGCCTTGTGTGAGAACAGTTTCTCAACCCTCACACGAATGCTCACCCAATATCGCAGATCAATGTTACAAAAGCGTCTAAGCAATCTTGTCCTGCTTGCATTTGAAAAAGATTTAACATACTATCTGAATGCTGAAGCATTTTTAGGTAAATTCAGTGTTAAACCACGACGTTAGCAAATTGAAACGTATAATAATATAAGTTCGAAACCAGTGCCGACGAGTGGGTGGGGGGCGGGACAATGGGGGGGGGGGGGCAAATGCCCAGGGGCCAATCAACTTTTTAAAATATTAATATATGCACGGGGGCCCGTGTCAACCCTGTCCAGGGGCCCGAAATTTCTGTCGGTGGGCCTGTTCGCAACCTTGTAATAGGTTTTATATATTGATATATTCTGAGGACAACTAGCAACTTAAATAAGGTAATAAAATAACATTGACTTCTGACTTCATTTAAATTGTATACATATGTATAATAAAATAATAAAACGCAAACTCCGTGATTTCTGAGTGATGCAAATTTACTTTTTAGCAGAATTAATTGTATTTCAAATTGAATAATTGCGACTGGTCAATTTGTTGTTGATAGATCTGTTCTTTATTTTCAATATTTTATAAGAAATATCACACAAATAGCTAAACTATATTCGTGCATCTTTGTCGTTCTTCCCGGGTTGTATGTTAAACCAACAGTATAATAATATAAATCAGGTATCTTTTATGTAACAATTGTGTAGCAGAACAAATGGTCAATATATTTATAACAGGAATCAGAAATTGCTCAGCCTCAATAAATTTTTATCTTTAAAACTCTTTACTATTTAAATTATTTTTAAAAATACTGCAACAAGCCATGCATTATTGAAACGCAATTAAAATTATATATTTCAAATAGCTAAACAATCGGTACTAAAATGCACCATTCCAGATATAAAACTGCAAAAAATTTCTTTGGGAGGGGACTCACTGAGATCTCCTCCCCGAACCCCTCCTCTCCGTTCGCAAGCTTTCGGCGCTTCGGGCCTCCATGGCCATGCCCCCCCCCCCCCGTTATCGCAAGTTTAGGTAAAACATCATTAAATTATCGAAATATTTTTTGTTCTAAGACTAATTTTCACAATGAAAACAGTTTTGGCCCCCACCCCGGGTCAAAGTTTGCCCCCCCCTGTCAAAGTTGTCTAGATCCGCCCCTGTGCCCCAGGATCATTTCTTCGGTACCCCCCCCCCGAAAAAAATTTCTCCGCCCCCCCCCCGAAAATTTTTTTTGGCCCCCCCCCCGTCCAATAATCCTGGCTACGGGCCTGCCTAAGTAAAAACAAGCAATTTAAGTCTTTTCCGTTTCGGACAAAGGACATTTTAGAGCATTTTCGCCGAACGAAATCCGTATTTTTTTTCCCGTGTTTTGATAAAAAGAGAGGAAAGTAATCATGTTGAATAACTGTTACAAAAATAAATAATGATTACACCCCTTTGATTAGCTTTTATTATTAATATTTAAAATATAAGCAAAAACGGTACCTAGGAAAGTCTTTTTTTCGGCCCTGAGATGTCAGATCGCGAAATGGACTTTTGATGTACACTTGACAGGCCAAGACCTAAAAAATGATATATACATCATGGGTCTAGGACTTATGGTTGCTGAGATCTAAGGCGCTCCTATGTTAATATAGCTTATATAGTAAACACGGTACTTTACAAGCCCCCTTTTACGGCCCTCAGAGGTCAGATCGCGAAACGGACAAAAGTCATTTCTTGACAGACCAAGACCTACAAAATGATATATACATCATGGGTCTAGGACTTATGGTTGTTGAGATCTAGGGTGATGACGGACAGACAGACAGACTGACAGACAGACAAAACGGGGACAATAGAGCATTTTTATTTCGAAAATGCTCTAAAAAACATATATAGATGAATGAGTAGGCTAACTTCTTGGCTAATCGATTAATTTGTTTACAATTATTTCTCAAAGTAATTCTTTTTTAAAGTTTAAAGGCAAGGGATGGAATATTTTAACGATTTCTTTGAAATATAATAAGATGCATAGTGTAAACCAGAGAAAATTGCAAATGCATGAAATTATAGGCTGGGTTATAACCTACAGATTTATTTTTTATTATTTTTTATAGTTAAAAACATATACATGTTTAGCATATGATAATGATACTGTGACATTTTTTTTAAATATTCTCATAGTATCTATTAAAATCATTTTTAATTCATAACAAATAGTTTATCCTTTCAAATGTGAAACTATATAATAATTTAGTAGAGTGGGTTGAGGAAGTGCCCGCAGAGGGCACTAGATATGAAGAGGGGGGCGGGGCAGCCAGGCGGCAGAAAAGTTAGGCGCGGCTCTGTATAAATAACTATATATATATATATATATATATATATATATATATATATATATATATATATATACATATATACAGTGCTTTTTTTCAGTGGGAACTCATGGGAGCTGAGTTCCCATACCTTTTTTGGCCAGATTTGTAATAAACTATATAGTCAGGTCGGTTTTTATTATAAATAAACTCTTTGAGTCTCTAATTTTCTTATAACAACATTTATTTCTTTAAATATTCATTACAATAAAATTTGTGTTCAGTGGAAAATTCAATTATAGACTATTATAGTATTTTCTGACATAAGTTAAAAAACAGATGTGAATTGAGTTCCCAAACATTTTTCGCTAGAAAAAAACTGCTTATATATATATATATATATATATATATATATATATATATATATATATATATATATATATATATATATGTGTGTGTGTGTGTGTGTGTGTGTGTGTATG
>JAGDYQ010000009.1:9253700-9328725 GCA_021962125.1 Bulinus truncatus | reverse complement strand
GAACAAATACTACGTTATTTGATATGGGTATTACGAAACGACCAAAAGTAAATGGTAAGTGTTTTCTAACTTTTCTACTTAATTAGCAGTAATTTATTTATTTTATTTTTTTAATATAAAAACGTGTAGCAAATGTGTTACACTAAAACAGAACATTTAAAGAGAATAAACTTAAAATGTAACTTATTATGATTACAAATTTGTTGCAAATATTACAAACTACAAAGTAAGAAATTTTACAAAGTTATAATTTAAAATAAAACTATTATATTTTATTATTATATGTATCATTTATGTTTAAAAATATTGAAATGATTATTAAGTATACTAAAGGACAACCAATTTAATTTTTAACAAAATATCAAAGCATAATTAAACTAATTTTTATAGTGTACTAGCTTTGTCACCTGACATAAATATTTATACATATTTTAAATACATAACATTTAATGATTTAAATGATATATTTACCAATAATACACTCCAAGTAGTATTTTGAATAGTAAAATATGGGTATCTAAATTTTTTAATTAAGTGCAATATTTTACAATAGGTATATTCAATGTTTAATGTGTTAAAAAACCCAAACTGAGTCAATTTTGACTTTATTAAAAGCACAACATACAGCTTGAGCCATTTAAAAAAATAAAAATAGTAAAATATGGGTATCTAATTAAATTTTTTAATTATCTACAATGTTCTACAATATTCAATATTTTATGTTTTAAAAATCAAACATAGTCAATTCAATTATGACCTTATTCAGGCACAAACATATATACTAGTCAAATTTTAAAATAAAAATTTATGTTAAATGTATGCTTGAAAGTTTTGAGCAAAATATTTTCAAATGAAGGAATAGAAGATTTTATTTTATAAAAATCATTTTTAGTGGCTAAAACATTTATAACATTTTCATTAACTGGTTGATATCAAACTTGAAATGAATATAAACATACTCTTAGTAATTAAAAAGTTTAAATAACTTTTTTATGTTTTATTATTTCTATTTTGTCTAATTACAGATTTGACAGGTGATGTAGACAAGACCCCAGTCATGGCATCAATGCACAATGAACATGAAAATAAGGATGATTCCCAAGTTAATGGACATTTCCACATACCAACGCTCTGGATGTCACACCAGAGAAGAAAATACAATGTTTTAACAAAAATCTGGAGACCACATTTGAAAATTAATAAATTTCCCAAGAAGGATGAACATGGAAAACAAAGTGCTTTTAACTACCAATGGTTAACACTCCACAGCTGGTTAGCATATTCCGAGATTAGATGATGGTGCATACTGTGTTCCTTGTGTGCTTTTGGGACCGAAACAGGGAAAAATTGTGCAAAACTTGAACGCCTTATGGATAAACCTTTTTAATAACGTGGACATCAGCAGCCCGAAAGTTCAAAGAGCATGAGGCAGGGTCTGCAGTACATAAAGCTGCTGTAATTATGACATACAAATTTAGAAAGTCAATGGAAAATAAGCGAAGTATGGGTTCAGCACCAAATTCACACTGCTTCTGCCAAAATCATGGAAGAAAACAAGAATAAACTTGTTCCAATTTTTTGAAAAGCGGTGATATTTTGTGGACGTCAGAATTTGGCACTAAGAGGACACAGGGATGACAGCCAACATTTGACGAATACAAATATCAACACTGGGAATTTTCAGAAACTTTTGGAATTTCGCATTGATGCTGGGGATGAAATTTTGAAAAACCATTTTGACTCTTGTGGCAGAAATGGCATATAGAAGCAAGACCGTTCAAAATGAATTAATAAGTTGCTGTGAGGAGTACATTACCTCTACTATTGTCAAAGACATAAAAAGATTCACAATATTTTTCTATCTTGGCAGATGAGGCAGTAGATAGTAGCAATACCGAGCAACTTCCGCTGGTGATTCGATATCTTCACAAAGACACCCTTGAAATCAAAGAAGATTTTCTGCAGTTTGTTGCCTGTGATAATGGTGTGCTGTGAGAACGATTGCTCTGACTATTATGAATGCTGTGGACAAACTGGGATTGGATATGAATTTCTGTAGAGGCCAGAGCTATGATGGTGCGGGAATATAGGCGGGTCAAGTGAAGGAGCGGCGGCTAGAATAAGACAAATGTATCCTAATGTTATGTACATCCATTGTACGAGCCATCAGTTAAATCTATGCGTTATGCAAGCGTGTAGCATTCAGATTGTAAGAAATATGATGGGAACTGTTAAGGAGCTTTCTTATTTCTTTAACTTGTCTCCAAAACGTCAAGCTGTGCTAGAAAGCATGATCGGGAGAAATGCATTCCGAAAGCAAAGTTTCAAAGTTGAAAGACGTATGTAGAACGAGATGGGTTGAACGTCTACTTGCTCTGGACACGGTCTTTAACCTTATGGAACCATTGGTGCAGACACTAGATAAAATACGGAATGACAGATTATTCAATACAGAAACAGTGACAAAGGCTTGTGGATTTTATCATGCAATAAGACAGAGTGACTTTTTAATGGCATTGGTTGTATGTAAAGAAATTTTGTCATACACCAGAGGGTTAACGATCAAATTACAGGGGAAATCGGTAGAGCTCTTTCAAGCTTATTCTGATGTGAGAAAATGAAAGAAACTCTGTAACCGTACGTAATGATGTCAACAATTACCACCATAAATGGTTCACTACTGCTGCAACACTGGGTGAAAAACTTTGAAGTTGAGATGAACATACCAAGGTTGTGGGCGACAGAAACATCGGGAAAATGTTGAGGCAGAAACCGCAGAGATATACTACCGTACAATGTATGTTCCATTCCGCTTTTGGATTTTATTATTGAGGAACTATCAAGTCGATTTCAACAGGGACAGGAAATTTTACCAAATGCTAATGCTGTTTTGCCATCACAATTGATCCAAGACAATGACTGGCGTGAAAAGTTCATGCAATTTGCAAATCAATACTCCAGTGATCTGCCCAACAAACAGTCACTAATTGCAGAATTAGATCTGTGGAACAATTTGTGGTTTGGGAAAATCAATGTACCTGATACAGCTCAATCCACATTACAAGAAACTGATGCCATTTTGTTTCCAAATATCCATGAAATGCTCAAAATAGTATGTACCATTCCGGTGACGACATGTGAATGTGAGCGTTCTGTGTCTGGTCTTCGACGTTTGAAAACATATATGCGTACATCAATAGGACAGACTCGACTGAATGGACTTGCACTTCTGCATGTACATTATTCCATGGACATTAATCTCAGTGAAGTAGTGAACATATTTGCACGTAAACATGAGCGTCGATTGTGTATGCTTGATATTTTGAATAATTAATAAAACATTTAAATATGGAGTTCAGTATTTTTAAAGCAATTTTAATCATTTTTAGGGATTCGTGCAAAAATAAATTAAAGTAATTGGGGGGGGGGGGGCTTTCTAGAAACGTGATTGGAAGACGGTCAGAATTTGAGCTGGATCCGCCCCTGGACAATCAAATTAGAAATAGTTGCTTTAGTTTTGTCTGGCTTTTGAACTTGTACTGTTGTCCTCAAAGCTTCTGATAACACAGATGCTGCAGACGCCCTAAAATCTTCTAATAACGGCTTTTCGGAATCCCGTGATTGCTCTACTTTTCGTTTTATTGAACCTGTACAAAAATTTTCTGAAATCCATCTTTTCATATTAATTTAGGATAAATCTTAAAATTCACTCAGAGGCAGAGGGTTATAAACTAACAAGAGTTGCCAGATTAAAAATAAACCTGAATGCCAAAAACATTTTCGAAGGACAAATCAAGCTACAGAAAGCCAAATTAAACAAAAAAAATAAAATCGGAACATGCTTTTCTTATAGTCAAAATGTTTTGAATTTTCAAATACATTGATTTATGTCAATGTAAATAATTTATGTTATACTTAAATTCGATTTAATTGAGAAATAAATATGTATGGCATTGTCAGCTAAAATCAAAAGACATGTTTTTGTGCCCCCCCCCTGGAAATATTTCTAGCAACACCCATGTTTGCAACATGTATATCTTTATATAGCGATGCAGTATATCTATAATTATAAGCTCTCTGTGACTAAAAGCTGATGCAGATTTAATGACGGGGACAGTAGTCGAGATCTTGGGGTCAGGAGTGTCATTTCGAGCATGGCTGGGGGGGGGGATATGACGAGCAAGGAGTGGGAGTCTATAAGGATGTCTAGATGATGTATCTATACTGAGTTGAGGATCCTTCGGAATGGGAAAATGCCCCCCCCCCTATGCAAATAACACACAGTAACCGAATTTAACCTATTAAACCCCTTTTATATGTCCTTTTTAAGGTGCCCAAAATTATTTCTGCGCCCTGGGCCTCTACTGACCTAAGTCCAGGCCCGTAGCCAGAGGGGGGCTATAATATGGGGGACTGAGCCCCCCCCCCCCCCGTTCATGACCTGAGCCCCCCGTGCATGATTTGAGCTTTTTGACAAAATTTTAATAATAACGGCTATAAAACATCAATCATTTTGTTCAAAAAATCAAAATAATAAAAACTTAGAAGTTTATATTTTGGCAATCATTCAGGCTATTTTACTTACATATATAGCTTATCTAATTTTTGGGCATAAAAGATTGAATCTTATTGAAGTTCACTTATAGGTATTTTGGGCAGCATTGGGGCTTCAACAGCCGTGTGTGAGAACAGTTTCTCAACCCTCACACGAATGCTCACCCCATGTCGCAGATCAATGTTACAAAAGCCTCTAGGTAAATTCAGTGTTAAACCACGACGTTTCCAAATTTGAAACGTATAATAATATAAGTTTGAAACCAGTGCCGACGAGTGTGGGGGGGACAAATGCCCAGGGGTCAGGCGAGTTTTAGGGGACCAGACTGAGCTGGCCAGTCAACTTTTTAAAATATTAATATCAGCATGGGGGCCCGTGTCACCCCTGTCCAGGGGCCCGAAATTTCTGTCGGTGGGCCTGTTCGCAACCTTGTAATAGGTTTTATATATTGATATCTTCTGAGGACAACTAGCAACTTAAATAAGGTAATAAAATAACATTGACTTCTGACTTCATTTAAATTTTATACATATGTATAATAAAATAATAAAACGCAAACTCTGTGCCAGGCGGCAGAAAAGTCAGGCGTGGCTCTGTATAAATAACTATATATATATATATATATATATATATATATATATATATATAATATTATTCAAAGTAACGTGTAAGTGTTTTATTAAATGCTACAATAAATAAAAAAATAATTGTGAAAAAAAACGTTAAAGTTGCATTTTAGGGGAGATATTTTTTTTTCGCCTTTGGATGAAATGCAGAAAAAAAAAACTATAGTACGTTTCTGTCTGGATAGCCAAAGGTAACTTATTTTATTTTCTACACGTGCTGTAGAAAAGAAAATGGCCACGACACAACTGTGTTGTTTTTCCGATGACGGCGAATATTTTGCACATTCAAGCTTGGATGGAACTTTAAGAATATTTGAATGTGCAACTGCTACTTTAAAACAAGAATATTGTTCAAGTTCACATCTGTCATCAACTACTTCTTCGTTGACTTGGAGTAGACTTAAAAAGGAACTGGTATACACTTTTTCTTACACAATATAACCCATTATTTTTAATGTTAAACAATGTTAGGCATTTTCTTTATCAGTTTACTTGTCTCAAAAAAACTTTTTAGTGTAATACTGATATTTAAAATATTATATGCATATCTTTTAGGTAATTTTACATAGTAAAATACTAAGCTTTTCATTAAGATTAATACTAGTATCATTGCTGGTCCTTCTGAATTTAATTATTGATTTACATCTTTATTTACACTTTCCAACAGCTACAGAAGACAAAGATATTTCTAGCTTAAATTTAGCATTTTAGAGATACAATTCAACATATGCCTTGTGATTAGTGCAGACAAGCAAGCTGCAATAAATTGAATAAATATCTGTATCCCTATAAGCCTATACATGATTATGAAAGGAAAATCACTCGACATATCAGACATATGCCATCATATGCTTATAGTTATATAAACATCTTCCTTTGATGTCTTTGTTGATCACTTAGAACTTAGTAAATATCAATATGAATAATTGACCTAGCAATACAGTATAAGATTATAAGTACTTTTAAAAAAGATTTAGGCAATGACATTTCGGTGATACTCATTTCTAGCATACTCTTGTGAAACTTAAAAAGTTTTCAAAATTAGCTTTGTTGCTACTACTCTTTGTTAACCTATGATATAATTAATGAGTAGCCCTTTTATTTGTCTGCTTGAATAAGAGTTTAGTTGATTTAATCTGATCTGCATGAGTAAGGTTTTAACTACCTTTATACATTTTTATCAAAAATCACATTTTTAAATAAAAAAATTGTACAAGTCCAAATTAATAAAGTTTGGCTTCAATTTGTGACATTTATAGATTATATGACTTATTTTTTTCATATGCAACTTTCTGGTAGAATTTTATCAAACAAGATATCAACAAAAATTATATTAGCTTTTGTAAAAAAAAATAATTTATACCGTTATTAATATATTACCCTAATAATATTTTTGTAATTTTTAGTGATTATATAACCACTTAAGTTATTTCTATCGGTTTGAAATAAAAATAGTAATTTTGAAGACCAAATTGTTGGTGCTGGGTTCATTGGCTAATTTGTTTGTAAACTATCGACTTAAAACTGTGTATCAGAATTACTCTAAATAAATAGTGATATATCATTTAACTGAACTGCATTTGGATTGTTTGTAGCATTTGACATCTGACTGCCATCAGAATATTGAAATCCATATTATAAAACATCAAGCCACATTTATACAATATATAGGCCTACTCACTTTGCCTTGCTGAGCTTCACTGGACACACTTTCTAGTAGAATTTATATCTTGACAAATCAAGGGGAAATCAATAATAACATAAGTAGTTAAAACTCAAGATCAGTGTACTCCGGTTAGAATGTTTTCATTTTTGTTTGTAATCTGTCCTTTTATATAGCTATAATGATCACTGAGGATTCGCTTTATTCAGTAGAGTTCGAGACACTTTATAAAATTAAATGTAATTAGTAAAGGTTTCTTTCTTTACAGGAGTATGGTAATTTTAATCTTATGGTCTTCACCATACTTGTCTTGAAAAGAAAATATTTTTAGTTTCTTTTTTTTTTCCAAAATCTGATCTGAGCTAGTATTATAAAACTTTAAATCTCTAGCTATAGCAGCTTTGACATTCTGATGCTCTACTTATATTACTTTGCACTCTAAGATGTAGTTTAGATGTCTAAGTTTAGTCATATGTGTATATATAACTGATGACATGGCATAATCATGGTACTTTATTTTTTTAGCCATCCAGCCCAAATACTAAGAAAAAAAAACTAAATGATTCAACTGAAGAGGAAGGCTATCATGATGAATTGAAGTTGATTGCTTTAGGTACAACTGCTGGTACTGTTTATTTATACAGTTTTGCAAAAGGTCTTCTTCACACTCAGTTGGTAAGTTCTGCTATTGCTCAACAGAAATACATATTATTCATGATCATTTGAAAAATACTTATATGTAACTCACCTTATTGATGTGGTCATTTTTTTTATACAGTTTATATCAGGGTTGGCAAACTTTTAAAATTGTGGGCCACATTGGATTCTTAAATTTAACTGAAGGGTCAGAGCAGTATAGATTTGTTAATGTGAATGTTGTTGATCTGAACAAGCAGAGTGGATAAAAGTGCAGGCTGTACATGTCTGATCCATAGCAATGTATACGAATGTGGCTCTTCATTGAGTTTGGTGCGTCACCCATTAAATTAGGTGTTTTTTTTATTTCATCAATTTTTTTCACCAAATCTTGGTAAATTTACTATGGTGGAGCTCTATATTTATATTCAAAAATAACATTTTTCTTTCATAAACATCATGTGTGGCTACCTTAGTTTGTAACAATGGTAGCCACATGCAAGTGGCTCTTTTGAATTTAGTGTTGCTTCTATTTTTTAACTGAATATAGTTAAGTTAAATATTGTATGGTTCTTTATAATGTTTAAAAAAAACTGGAAAGTGAATATCATTGGCCTCGTTCCTCACTGATTTTTATTATATGTATTAATTGGCAGAGCGGAAAATGTAACCATATTATAGTAGTTTGTTTTTACTTATTCTAGACAGGTGCACACACATCTACAGTAAATGATATTTGCTGGCATTTATCAAAACCAGAATTATTTACATGTTCAGATGATCAGAATGTTGTCCAGTGGGACTTGAAGAAAGGAAAAGTCAGACAGTAAGTTTTGTTGTCCTAATTTTGCTATAATTATCATTATGTTATTATTTTATTACACTGCTTAAGAATATACTGGTCTTAAACAGATGTCCACTCACATTTTAAATGTTTGTTACTACTTAGTGAAAAAGAATCCACAGATTTCATTTTATTCCTAAAAAAAATAAAGAAGTTCCCTTTGTCTTAAATTAATGACCATCCGGGCAGGTGAAGTGTAGAATTCATGTTTAAGATTCTTCCTCTAATGTTATATGGCCTTGTAGTTTATTAATTTAACTTGCCAGTCTTTAAAGACTTTTTAACTTTTGGATCCCTTATCTCAGCATTGTTCACATTTTATTTTAGATTGATACATTCAGGGAGAGCAGGTTTTTTTTCAACACAATCATAGTTTCTGAATTTATTTTTTTATCTTTGGTTTG
This sequence comes from Bulinus truncatus, assembly GCA_021962125.1. Classification (NCBI taxonomy): domain Eukaryota; kingdom Metazoa; phylum Mollusca; class Gastropoda; family Planorbidae; genus Bulinus; species Bulinus truncatus. The sequence continues at coordinate 9,319,997 of JAGDYQ010000009.1, read as the reverse complement.
TCTTTCTTTGAATTAGGAAAATAGATAAGCTTATTTTATAAGTCATACTCTTTAATGAAAAAAAAATATGCATTAATATTTGTCATGATGTTAGATTTTAAATTTAACTGACATTTTGCTCTCACCAGTAAATGGAAATGTGACTCCTCTGGCATTCATTCAGTGTGTTTATGCTCTCAAAACAAACTTCTCACAGCTAGTAATAGTATCAAATTATGGGATCTTGATACAAGGACTGTATTGCAGGTATTGTATTTATATTAAAAATCCCTATGACTATGGATTTTATTAAATAGAATTTTACATTTAGTTATGCTAAACCTTGACAGTTTAAATTTAATCATTGAAAAGTTTAATGCTATATAGTTTTAAAAAATACACCAGCTTTCCAAATGTTTTTTTTTTTTTGTTTTGTTAAAGTTTTTTGTTTTGCTTTAAATATTTCAGACATTTTCGGGGCATTCGTCTCCTATTTTTAGATTAATACCAGTGTGGTCTAGTAACAGTGAAGCTCCTTATGTATTATCAGCTTCGTTTGATGAAAGACATATTCAGATATGGTACATTTTATTTTTAATATGAAAAATTTATATTGATTAATTCTTTAGTAATTAACTAATGAGATCTAAATATATTCCACCCTCTTAAGAGGGCTGCACCAATCTTTTTTACTTGATACCATCTGTTTATCGCTAAATATTAATAATAAGGTTGATAGATCAATATAGGAATACTTTATTTATTTTTGGACTGCTCTGTTGACTATTATTAGCTGATGACATTACTGTGTTTCAGTTAACATCTTTGTTTTTTTTACTAACGTTGTATGAAATACTATTTTAGCTGAATAATGACTATAAACAATTCAATATGTTTCTATTTAATGTATCAAATGAAAAAGAAATGAACATAAGCAATTTAAAATGTTTGACTCACTGTAAAAAATAAATGACCTTTTACCCCCAATTCATCCTGTTTAAGACTGGCAACTGTAAAATAACAATAAAATTACTTCATTGAAAAAACTTCATCACAGAATAAAAATATAAGCCAACCAATGTAACTTGAAAATAGTTCCTAATTTAAAGACTATATGGTGAAACACCACATATTAGGATAGAAATCTCAAACAAGACACTAACCAGTAAAAACACCTAATCATAATCGGCTTGTAACCCATTAATCTGAAGAATTTACCATTTTTTTAAATGAAATATTTAGAATTCTTAATACAGATTTATTTTAAAAACAGTAAGATACAATGTACATGTATTAATATTTTTTTTAAAGCAAAATTTTTTTTTTAGGCATTGTGGTGACTTACATAAAGAGAAACTTGCAGTTGGATCGTTCTCAGTTCCAGATGAGCCTGTATTTTTATCTTTGTGTAAACCCACATCATCACAGGTTTGTTAGCTGTTGTTTTTTGGAATTTTTTATTCAAATCCATCATAATATAACACATTTGACATGCATCTTTCCTTTTGTTGTTTCATTGTGTTTTTGAGTGCTGATGATTGTTATTTTTTTTTAAATTCTAAAGTTTATTTTTTATTCATCAGACCCTCATGTTGTCAGTGATTACAAGAAAAGGCATTGCCTACATATTTGAACATATTTTAAATGGGTGAGCTAATTAGTTATATATTCTCTTAATATATGAGACATTTGTGTTTTTTAATTCATAATAAAAAAAAACATCTACATGTATAATTTCAGGAAAAAATCTATACCTGTGATTTCAAAGGTTGCTGTCAAAGCTGCTATGTTGAAATCAGATGAGCAAAGGGAATCAAATGAAACCTCATCAGTCCCTATCCTGGCTTCAGCTTTTAGTACCAAAACTATCATTGTTGCCTATGGTAATCCAGTCAGACCAATTTTTGAGAGAGTAGTAAGTGTGATCGTTTAATTTTTTGAAGAGAATTTTTTGCAATCTTTCAAATTTTCAAATAGTTTTGGTCAACAATAATAATCTGTTCAATTGTATGGATGCCACCTGGTAAAAAGATATGGGAATGTTTTTTTAGTCATATATTTTTAACATGTTTATGTTTTACATGGCCCGGGGGGGGGGATTTTTGCAACTTTTATTGTAACATATTTGTTACAAGTATATTTTTAGTGTGTTACTTTTAAATATTTTGTTTGTATAGTATTTGATATTTTTTTCTGTTTTCATAGAAATATGATGCCACCAAATCTGAAGTAGTCATCACTGTAAAACCAACTTTATTATCTTTAAGCAAAGAAGAGTATTCACAGGTATATTATACATTATCTGAATTATAATTTAAAATGGTTTAACTTTTGCAGTCATTTTTAGTACTGGGGTATTTGTACATTTTTCTTCCCTGGTTTCCATTGTGCAATTTTAATACATAGTTTATTTGGTTTTTTTTTTATTATTGTTATAGGTAAAAAGACCAGAAATTTCTAAAAATGTCACTACAATGATTCCTGCGGATTCACAACCTGTTCCAGCTAGTAGAAACAAGGGTAAAAAGAGGATTCGTCGCACATCAGTTACAGATGTAAGGTTCTTTTTACTTTTAAACTTAACATTTGGCATATTTTTATAAATATTTTTTTAAATGAACAAAATCTAATATAATAATAGCTGTCTCATTCTGCAGTAAATCGACAGCGGAAAACAAGAATTCCACTAAAATTTTTGTTGTTGGTTTGGTTTTTTTGTATTTCTGCAACATATTGCTTCTTTAATATGGAATAAAATTCTTGAAAAAATGGGGTCTGTCCGAAACCAAAATAACCTAGCCTACTGATCAAACCTAAGGGCATATAACTCTATGCAAAGGTTTTGCAGGGTACAGTTAGTTTCTTTTATCTATACAAATATATACAAGGATTTTCCTGAGATAGGGAACTTGGAGCAGGACCAGCATGACAATGTTTTAGACTTAAACAGAAGATTGCTGATCTTTCTTTTGTATTTATGTGTCATGGTTGTAAGCTTTTTTGCTAAACCTTTTGGGGCCTCATTTAATTGTTTCAGCACTCGTGTACTGAAGATAATTATTCTACCCTGACTTGGAAAATAACTGGAGAGAATACTAATTATGTACAAATTTCCATCTACTTCATTTTTAATAATGAAATAAGTATTTTGAATTTAAAATACTTTAAAAGAAATTAGCACTTGAAATTATTGGTAATCCAATTCTTCTTCGTATATTGGATATGTTTTTCAAATACTCTTTCCTTTTTTTTTTTTGTGTGTGTGTTCTGGGCAGAATGTTATTATTTTCTATTAGGATTTTCTTTTTATATCATTTTCTATAAAAAAAATTTATTATCCATAGGAAGTGCAGCTCTTACATTTTGAAGTCACTTTTAGAGTGTTATGACAGAACTTCTAAATGACACATTATAGTTAATATTTGTTTCTGTATTATTGGTGGCCAAATGTTGCTTTCATGTTGTTGTTGTTTTTTTAAAGCTGCTCCTGTTGAATCTGTTGTTTTTTTTCTAGTATTTTTTACTATATAAAAACTTGATATGCAGCTTAACCACTCATGGATATATCTAAATATTTTATTTATACCTTGTCACATTTCTAAATGGAAGTATTTTTATACCTTCACCAAATCTTTCAATTTCAGTTAACAGTGGAGGAGAGGCTTGCTGCCATGAGTACTGACACTCTCAGTGAAAGTCATTCTAAACAGCCACCAATAGCTAATACTTTGAGCAAGCTATTACAGCAAGCATTACTTAGTGGGGATCACAAGCTTTTGACAGTAAGTGATATTCACTGTACATATATTACCTATATCTAGATACTTTGTTTATTGTTTTACTCACAAAAGAGCATTTTTTTAAGGGAGTCTTCCAAGAAACAAATGAGTCCATTGTTAAGAATACAATTAAGAGACTGCCATTGTCATGTATTGTTCCACTTGTAAAAGTCATAGAAGAGGGTATGATGGGACATGCACAGCAGTAAGTGAGAGATTTATTTTGTTCTATTTAACAAAATTGTAAATATATCCATGTAACCAATTTGTGTTCAGTTAAATCAGCTATTAAATTTTACTTCTTTTCACTACTGCCTACATTAACACATCTAAACAATACATTTTCCATTTGATATTTTTTTCCTATTGCAGTGCATGGAATTTAAGTAGATGGACTGCGTGTCTTATTTCCTGTCATGCTTCTTACATGTTATCTGTAAGTTTCATTTGTAAAGTTGTTTAAGAAATAAAATGTTTGAAGCTATATTTCGTATATTAAATATACAGAATTAATAATACAACTAAAAAAAAAAGACTGCTAGATTCCCTGTGACTGGTAGGTAAAAGGGTTTATTCATAATAGTAGTTCAACAATACTCTTTTTTATACAAACTTTTCCAACATCTCTCTGTCTTATAAAACTTGTACAGTTTTTTTTTTATTTCTGATGTGAGGATCTACCAAATCAGTCATGTAGGAATTTGACTAGGTGTTTTATATAGGCATGTGTGATTTTCTTTTTTAATTTAACTATACTTGTTAAGAATCACACATTATTTAAGGTGATAAATTTTAAAAGTGTGTGGGAGTAAACTCATAAATTTTAGTGGTCAACTGAATCAAACTTGATTTAGTTGTGCACTAGAAAATGCTCAAAAATTTAGTGGTTCATGATATCTGAAAGGTTGTTCAGTGCTATTAAGCGAACATGAGAATCTGACCTAAAAATTAGAATTTTCTAAATTAATACCCAATTCATCAATTAAAGAAATAACATAAGAACACTCTGTATCTTTCTTATTATGTACTTATGAATTTGTTTGAGATTTTTCTCATCTAATCTATTTTTTTGCTTTTATTATAGTGAGTATTTTAAAATATTTTAGGTTCCAGAGATTATTGGCACAATGAATAAGTTGTATCAAACATTAATTTCAAGACAGAAATTTTTTCCCAAGATGCTTCAGCTTAAAGGAAGATTGGATCTTGTTAAGCAAGGGGTAAACTTTCTATTTTTACTGTTTGACAAAATAAATGAAAATGGTGTTTGTGAAGTTTGTAATCTAGCTTGTGATAAACTGGTATCTTTTTGATTCACAGATTTTTTTATCTGGCATATTTATTCACTACAATTTAGAGAACACGTTAATTAAACAAAAAATAGAAGCAGTATTGATCATTGAATATTCTAACTATTGTTCGGATTATCTTCATTTGTAATTTCATTTTAATTGTACACTTATTTAAAAATATTACAAGATATGTACAGTGAAATGTCGCTTTAACGAAATTGACGGGGACTCGAAATTCGTTCGTAATACTGAAAATTTGTTACACTGAAACGGGGGGGGGGGCAAGGGGTTTCGACGACGTCATTTTCTATTCTTAATATGTGTTCATATGGGTATCAATGCAAATATATTGTGGCATTTTACAAATTTCTCCAAAGATATTTAGCTAAAATTGTTAAATTTTTTTCCGTTTATTTTTTATTAGTTTAGCTATTATTTTATCTTTCGTTAACTTACTGCTAACGGTCATTGAACTAAGGGGGGGGCGTTGAGCTAAGGGGCGTAACTCATTTATTTTTGTAACAGTTATTCAACATGACTAACTCCTTAATTTATGAGACCCATGTGCAATGTGCCTATGACGGCTCTTATATTGTCTCATCCAGTAAACAATGAAATAATTTATATATTTATAAAAAACATACATGTTTATTTTTTTTTTAACTAGAATCAATTTTATTACAATTAGAAAAAAAGTATAGTTATATCACTAAAAGGTCAAATAAATAACTCTTTTATTCTTCACATCCTGTGTTATTAATTAAATACTGGTACCGGCAGTTTGTTAACATTATTGATTTTTTTTTATCCCGCCATCGTGGTTGTCCTATGACGTCTTTGCTCTTTCTTCCTCCTCCTTATACAATATATATTAGTTACTTAAGCAATTTATCTAAATACAAATTATTATTAAGACTTCATTAATGGGCATTTTTTTGTCTCCAGGGCAACTTAAAGGAATCGGAAGAAGATGATACATCAACAGAACCTTTACTTGTTTATAAGGATGGTAAGCAGTAATTTTACATAACAGTAGTTAAATATCATCATTGTAACGAATTTCTTAAAAAATAAGCCATTTGTATGTTGTTGTTTTTTTTTTAAATCAGAAATGCTTCTAAAAGTGGTCGTGTTCCGCATGCGAAAAACTGTCCATTGGTTGGGGGGGGGGTCATTAAACCCAGTAAAGAGGGAACTACTTTTACTATAACAAATACTTATATCTACCTATGTCTACTCTAAGCCTGTCAGCACTATACTCTCATCTACTGTCTACTGCATATTCTCTACTCTACTGAATACTAACCTATTCTAACTTAACTTTATAAAGGTCAGGGATAGGGGGTGATCACGCTCTCAATGCATGTGTCATTATGGACAACAAAGTAAGTTGGAAGCTTGGCTTGACCATGTCCTTGGTTACGTAATAAGGTCAACTAAGATGGGTCACTCCTTTGGAGAAGGTGGGGGTAAATTCTGAACGTTACAATAACTATGAACTTAGATTATTCAACTTTAAGTATTAATAAAAATTTTCTTTATGGGGAAAAATAATGTATCCAATTATGCTTTTTAAAAAAATAGTTTGCATTTAAAATAGTCATTTAAAGTGGACAAATAAATGAATATTTTCCATGTCATTGGTATGCTTAAATTATAGAGACAAATATTGTCAACTTAGAATTGACAAATCATATCTTTTGAGTATCCTTAAGGTTTTGTTACATCCTGCAATTTACTCTGGTTCACCTTTCACCCATTAAAGTTATCACACCAGAACTGTTAATGATCTATTTAGTTGGGGTTTCTAACAGAAATCAACTCTCTTTATTTTATTTTAAAAAAGGCAATATTTTATTTTGATAAATAAATGTTTATTTCTTGTTGTTGATATATTTAATAGCTTAATATGCTATCAAAATACTCATACCAGTATTGTTGTATTTAAACATTTTACAGTGTCTAATTTAAATAACTTGCCAGCATGTAAATGTTCTCTTTTTAACCAACAGAATCAGATTCAGATGAATCAGAAGGATTAGTACTAGATGGAAATGTTATAGAATCAGATGTAAGTATTTCAAATAGATGTATGACATTTCTGTGATTTTATTTTGCTTATTATTAAGATGTTTATATGCTGCTTTTTTTTTTACTCTACAGGAAAACTGGGAATCAGATATGGAATCCTGAACATGTAATAGACTTAAAAAGACACAGGAATATGAAGGGAAACAACTCCAGTCATGCAGTTTTTCTATACTAGAAAGTTTCTTAAAAACTGTTTCAAGAATAAGACTGGACTTGTATGATCGTGTTATCTATCAGTCGGTCTAAATTTTTTATTTCAAAACATCATTTGTAATTGAAATGTACAGTTACTAAAGAAGATTTTGATTCTTACATACCACAATATTGTTGCCTATATGTGGATCTTGACTGATCCATGCATTTTTACTATGAGTCCATTTTAATAGAGCATCCATTTGAATTGTGTTCATACTGGTTATTTTAAATAAAACACATTGTCAATTTTATCAAAAACTGTTGTTGTTATTTTTTTCATCAAATAAAAAATGGGTAGAGTGTGAAGACTAGGATTGAATCTTATTATTGATTATTTTGTCTAGTTGGTAGCAGTCTTGTATCATCTGTGTCAGTCCTGTACTTTTTAATGCAGAACTTAAAACTAACCAGTGTGGCGTCCCCAGTTTCCAAAGTAAGTTTTTGTTTCTACCTGTAAAATTAATTTTTTTGTAACTTATTTTCTAGGCTATACATTTTTTTCAAACTATTAACAAATCCATTTGGATTCCTTCATTATTTGTATGCAGAACAATATCCCTTAATTGCATAGCCCTGTTAAGTTGGTTTTATTTTTCATTTGAAAGCATTATTTCACCCATCAGAACCTTTCAGTATCACCCTCTCCACAAACCCTGTTTTGCTTTGAAATGTTTTATTTTAATATGCATGATGTACAAAAATTTTGGTTTTACATAAATTTCAATCTCCATATTGGCAACAACCAAAAATAAAATTTAAATGAACCTCATTTCTAAATCATTTCAAAGTAAGAAGCATTTTTCTATACTAGAAATACTAAATAAATTTCTCGTTAAGACTTTTAAATGATGTTTTTTGTCACTTTCAGTGGTGTACAGCGTTGTCATTAAACCATTTACTCAGGGGCCCCATTCTCTGAGCCTAGGGCCCCATGTTAAATGATGTGGCGATCAGAAGTGACATCTTGTTTTTCTTTTAATGGTTTAAGTGTGAATTAAAAAAACGTGCTAACAAATGTATTTAACATAGTTTGTTAAGGATGTACCTTTAAAACACTTATGTGTTAGAAGACCGTAGAGAAATATTTGATGATTTCTATAAACAACCAAACACCCCCAGCGCTACAATTGCATCTAAAGGCCAATTCTATTAACCCATAGTGTTAAGTTGTAATACAAGAATTATTATTTTTATAAATCGCTATACAACCCTAGGTCATTGAGTCTTGGGTATGCTTGTGCAAATACTGAGGTTCTCTAGTGAGCGACAATGGTAATATATACATTTGACTGAATTCCGTGTAGTGTCAATTAGTCAATTCATTTTTCATGTGGAGGTGATATTCAGCTCTTAGTTATTTCTAATTGAGTCTCTGATTCAGTTTTTGCATACATATCAACTAAAAACTGGTTTCACAAAGTTTGGAAGAAAAGGATAGTGTTATCATGAGATTCTCTTATCTTAAGCCAATGTAAATACTGTTGATTGAGGAGTAGAGAAGTCTTGGATGTATGTGATGCAATGATCCAACATTTTTTTTTTCATTTGGTGCACCAGATGCATCTTAACTACGGAAACATTTGGCTTCTTTTTCATCATTCCTGATGAAATAAATTTGCTCAGAATAGGTAAAAAACTGCCTGTCTAATGAGTGGGACAGAGTAGAAGGGTTTTGTGTGCCGACCACATCCGTCACCACCGCCAGCTGTGAATACTACGGTCTCGGATAGTCCCCATTGACCATAGTACCACCACCCTCTCAAGAAGGTATTTTTTTCCTGACTAGAGAACCCCATGACATCTCTCAGACCAGGATAGAAAGAACTTAAAAATCATGATAATTAATTTTTGAGTTACTCTCCACTAACCCATTCGGATTTAACATTTTTAGAGCATTTTCGAAAAATGCTCTATTGTCCCCGTTTTGTCTGTCTGTCTGTCATCACCCTAGATCTCAACAACCAAAAGTCCTAGACCCATGACGTATATATCATTTTGTAGGTCTTGGCCTGCCAAGAAATGACTTTTTTCCATTTCGCGATCTGACCTCTGAGGGCCGTAAAAGGGGGCTTAGTACCGTTTTTTACTATATAAGCTATATTAATAAAGTAGCGCCTATATCTCAACAACCATAAGTCCTAGACCCATGATGTATATATCATTTTGTAGGTCTTGGCCTGCCAAGTGTACATCAAAAGTTCATTTCGCGATAGGACCTCTGAGGGCCGGGCTTCAGGGCTCCTAAGGGGCTTATATATTATATATACACCTTGTACGTTCAATAACCCATTCAATTGGTGCGAAATACTGCAGCACGTAATTTCACCAAGATTTATTAAGAAACTCATCAAATGAAATAGTAAGCTTGTGTTCTGAGTTTAATTGAAAGTATCAGAGCTATGCAACAATTGACGGAGATTTCGGACGATTAAATGACTATAATTTCGAATGTTTTCAATTATGAGTCCTATTTCAGTAACCACAAACCACTTGTAGTTAGATTTAAGAGACAATAATTTTTTTCAAATATAAAGAAACGTCTTTATAATTTTTTTTTACAGATATATGCATTACACAATTGAATTTATAAACATTTCCAAAATTTACAAATATTTACTGAAAGCTAACAAACGTACTGATACATAACACGAAAATGCGCTAACACGTCCTGTGTCCAGAATGGAACAGGCTTAATTGCTTGTTTTATTTTGAGAGCATTTTCGAAATAAAAATGCTCTATTGTCCCCGTTTTGTCTGTCCGTCATCACCCTAGATCTCAACAACCGTAAGTCCTAGACCCATGATGTATATATCATTTTGTAGGTCTTGGCCTGCCATGTGTACATCAAAAGTCCATTTCGCGATCTGACCTCTGAGGGGCGAATACTAGGGCTTCGTAGGGTACCTTTTTTTTTTACTATAAAAGCTACATTAACAAAGGGGCGTACACAGGGGCGTAACTCATTATTTATTTTTGTAACAGTTATTAAACATGACTTACTTCCCTCTCTATTTATCAAAACCCATACCACGAAAATGCTCTAAAACGTCCAGTGTCCGAAACGGTACAGGCTTAAATTGCTTATTTTTTTTTTTTACGCCGCCATTGCCAGCATTACAGGGTGTAGTGTGCCCACCACACCAGCAATGTTGGCGGCGTTGATGCATGTCTGCCATGCTTACAGAGCGGCGGTGTGTGTGTGCCCGCTATCATCTGCCGGGATGGCAGAAAAGAGGGTTTTAAGACTTGCGCAAAATGGCCAGACAAGCAGGGTGTGTGTACTGCCGATCGGTCAGAATGGCAAGGCAAGGGATTTTTCCTGCTACTCGGACAGAGGGGAGGGTGCTAAATGCCTGAACTTTTTTTTACGCTGCCATTTCCAGCATGATAGGGTGTAGTGTGCCCACCACACCAGCATTGTTGGCGGCGCTGATGCATGTCTGCCATGTCTACAGAGCGGCGGGGTGAGTGTGCCCGCTATCAACAGCCGGGATGGCAGAAAAGAGGGTTTTAAGGCTGGATTGATGAACTATTTTTTTTAAATTGAAAGGCAGATAAAAGCTACACAACGATTATAGGCCTATCTATTATATTTCTATTATGTACTTTGATACATGTTACTTTACCACACATTATATCAATGGATAATTATTACTTTCTGCTGTTATTCAAAAAGATTGGTGTGTAAAGTAAAATAAAGGTAGAAGGAATGTTACATTGTCAATTATATTTTCTTGTAATCAAAGGTGCACCGGGTTGGCAATATGTTCTTAGTTAATTCTCAGGCCTATACTGTACTATACCACACACCTGCTAAACTTCATTCACTCACGTCTCTCTTTTTTTTTTAAATACGTCATGTTGAACATGATAAAACATTAAATGAAGAACTGTTTAGAAAAGAGTACGTTAAAATATTATGAATGTATTAAGAATTATCAATGATATGGTGTTGGGCGTGCAAATGATGTATAGTTTAACAGTCCGGGTTGTTTTTGTTAAACTTCTGTACCCATAACGAGAATTATTTTCTTTGAGATAAACTATAATAGCATATGGACTTTATTTGATGTATTATTAAGTGTCCAAATACTTAAATGTATTTTGGCTACAATAATCTGTCCGTGTCCTTTGGGGCAGTGCTCGATTTAAGAAAAAACCAGTGCCGGGATGAAAAATAAATTCTGCAGAGCCGGGAGTCAATTTCTGGTTTAATCCCCGGCAGGGAGGGATATATTAGCTAAAGCAGAGCCGGGGATGACAGTTCTCAGTGCCGGGGATATCCCCGGCGGTTAATCGAGCCTTGCTTTTGGGACACTTCGAGTACATAGATATGCTATTTTTGTATAAAAACTGATTGTTAACGCGCTCAAACATACATCACCAATTTCAACTACAACTACGTGCCTGCTAGCCGGTCCGGGTTCTGGGCCTTTGTTTACTAGTTATCATTCAAATATTTACTCCTTTCTAAGTAGCCTATATCAGTTTAAAATATGGATGCATGTGTGTGTAGGGGGAGGGGGGAGTGGCGCAACAGGGGGGAGGATCATTCCCCCCCCCCCCAATAAAAAAAATTAAAAGATTAGACCAAAATTAGTCACATGATACATGTCACATGACCCCTTTACATGATGTTTTTCTACAAGTGGTTTTTTTGCCCCCCCCCCCCCTCCCTGAAAGTTTGGTCTGGTTGCGCCACTGGGAGGGAGTTAGGGTGTTGTCCCCCAGTAAATAATAAAAAAAATAACACAACGAGAACCATATCGCACTTGTTATAAATTTTTTTTTAAAAATGTTTTTTTATGTATTAGTTTTTTTTTTACAAGCCTGCATCGCTTGTTCAACATGGGCCCAGTCCATCCCATTCATTGGCATTATATTTTATTTTTTACTTTATTTTTTAAGTGCGCTTGCGCATTAATTTATCTCCATTAGTAACATAAAATTCAACAAAGAAAGTAATTTGAAATGCAGCGATTTTTTAACATGTTTTTTTTCTGGTCTCATCACAGACATTACTGATTACAGTGACTTGTTCATGATGAGTTGAGTGACGTATTGAATATTGAAATTAGTGGGCGTTACCCTCCAGGTATGTTTAAGTATAGAGGGACAATGGATGAAGTTCCAAACATGGGACACAAAAGTATTTTCAGACAAATTATATTTTAATACAAGGGCTACATATAACACCCATAGATGCATAAAAATAATGTTGAAAACAAACAAAATGTTAAAACTTAGTCTTCGCTCAGCTGTTTCCTGTAATATGATGTCATAATTTCTCAAGGGAGCCAATCAGACGTTTTGACCTCCATGCGCAAGTTACCCTCGTTTTGGCGTGGAGAGATGTCAGCCATTTTGATATTACAATAAAGTGTTATAGCCTATTAAACATGATTTTGTTTGTGTAATTTTAATATTGTAATGAAATGGATGAATTCGAAGTTTCATTCGCCACCGATCATTATATTTTCAAACGGGTCGCTGGATAAAATTGTGACCGTTGAGGACACCTGCAAGTATCTGTAGCTTTCAGGCAATCTTTGCCCTAGCGACCCGTTTCCGGGCTAGATCGACAAGTGACAACAAATCCACTTGTCTTCCTAAACTTAAATATATTAACACATTATAGGACAGAAATTTAATATAATTTGCTCTTCTGTGCATTAAAGTAGTTGTGATGATATTTTAAGTTATAATATAACTTACGGAAATTGGTTATACACACAATACAAGATGTCGGCAAGTGCAAGAGGCCCTGCTCCACTTCGAACTGTTCATGAGTCTGTGGTGACTGATCACTCTGATCGTCATGTTAGTTCGTCAAAACCAAAAGAGGTATGTCTGCTTTTTATATTATTACTTTTCTATATTTTAAGCTCTGTTTTCTGTTTAATATTGAAGCCACAAGTGCAGCTAGTAAAATGGCTAATAGATTTCTGTCACTGTGTAATGGTATTTATTATTATTATCATGTGATATTGGTATCAAAACTTTAATAGGACACTTAACACAATTATATTCTTTTGATAGCTCTATTTACAATCTTTCCATTGACAACGAAAGTGTAATTATGTCTAAATTGGAAGAGGAGCTGTGAGAGAAATTTTCCATCAGAACATTTTTTATTACTTTATTTTAAAGACATTTTTGTGTTGAGTCAGTTATCAGTTAAGTCAACTTAAGTACACACCAAGTAATATTGACACATGATTTATGAGAAAGGAACAGCTTTAAACAGCTCAAGATATCAATTCAATTTTAATGGTATATTTTTTCTTGCTATATCGATATATTAACACTCATGTATGGATGTATGCCTATGTATATCTGTTCATTTCACATAATTTATGTCTTAAAAACATTTTTATTTCTTGAAATAAATCATTGTACAAAAAAAAGACTACCCAGTTGTATAAGCTTATAGTAGATGCACATTTTCATACCTGACACAATTATTAACCAAATGATTAGCCTACTTAACTATTTTTATTGTATGCCAATAATTATTCATTCAAGAAAAATAATTGATGTTTTTTTACCATGTTTAATAGTTAAAGTATGCTCTGTTCTATAGAATAGTTGATATTTAGTTTAATTAAACATACAATACTAAATATTGTAAAGAGTATATTTGGTGTACTAGAAAATGAATCTTCTCTTTGTACTTCTGTTTTATCATGCCATCAAAAAGTTTATTGCCAACTAGGCAATTAAAATTTGTTCTAACCGATTTATTGAAAAGAGACTAATTTGTGTTAAAGAAAGATGAATATTTAGTGCAATGTCTTTTAGTACTGGTGAGGTAGGTGAATAAGTAAGAAATAGGCATTTTATCTGCAGTTTGAATCATATATATATATATAAAGGGAATAATTTATGTTGGGGTTCACACTATACAGAAACAATTAAATAAATTCCAGTTTTACTTACAAAATAGTAGGAGACTTTAAACTGCAGCCTTTAGAAAAGACAATGAAAAGTATGGTAAAACACTGACACAAAATAGTAACAAGCATGGTGAAAGCTCAGTTTGAGCTGAAAAAACTATAACAAGTTAGCAAGATGTGCATATTCATAATTTACTTTGAAATGTTGAAGTAATTCTTATTTTTGTTCTATGTGAACATTATGCAAGTTCCAGGTGATCAAAATAGTTGGACTTATCAAAGAAATCTCTTATCAACAATTTTCCTTGAGAAATTCATTAGTTTTAGTGACAATTTCTTCAAGTTATTCCAGGAAAAGAACACTTTTTAAGTCATCCAAGATCATATTTGAACATTTTCAAAGTTAACATACTAATGCTGTATGCTACTTACATCTATAACAATTTAAAATGTCACTTAGTTATGCTAGCAAAGTTGTACCACAAACAGACCCACATCTTTCAAATCGACAAAATTCAAGTGTTTTTACTTGAATTTAAAATATTTTATTAAATCCACAATAGTTTTGGAGGTGTCTGTTCTTTAGCTATCTAAATTTAGCATTTATTTGATATTCTTGTTAAGATTGGATTAGTTGCACTCAGCAATGTTTTTGATATCTTTTGATTTTCAGCCTTTATTTTTTTTTTCCAACTTTTCATGTGGTAAACTAACTATTGAGCTTGAATTTTTATATATTACAAGTTTACTTCTCAAGAAGACTATTATTAACACTAATTGAGATATATCCTTGTTTAGCAGGTTGTAAATTTTTTTAAATACCAAAGTTTTTTTTATGCATATTTTTTTAATGCAAATTTAAAATTATGCTGCTTTGGGAAGAGAATTTTAAGCTTATTTTTTGGAAGATTGTGTAAAGAAAGTTATAGAAATTCATGAAACACTAGATGCAAGACAATGACAAATTAATAGGATCGTTGAAGTCCTCTAGAGGACTTAGTAGATATAGATAATATTTTTAGTTTATGTGCATTTTGAAGCTATTGAATTAAAAAAATGAATACAATTATGATAAGAACTTCGCCAAACAAATAATACATTTTATTTAAAATTAAAAAACTTCATTCTCCAGACTTCATTCCCCATTCCGTGACGCGAAATATTATCAACATTATTATAATTCGTAGGGTCATATTGTTTATAATTTAATACTTTTTTGAAATGTCAAGACTTTTTGTGCATTTATTTGACGTTATGCACATTGAGAAAATTTGGTAACATATCTCCTTTTTTACTAGTAAAATATAGTTCTTTTTTTTTTGCATTTTTTGTGTCCGACATTTTTGTAGAAGGTATCTCCCACATAATAAAAGACCTTCAATTATAGTAATTTCCTTCAATTAAAATTTTGAGTTAAGCAATTAACCTAAGCTTGCAATATCAGATGATCAGATTCCTAAAATAAATATTGATGACATTTTATTGTTCATAAAATAATTGTTAGGTCAATAATTATTAAAAAAAAAAAACCTTTGTCATTTTACCAAAGTATCTTTTAAAAGTTTTTAGATTATTTCAGTAGCAACATAATTTTAAATTTGGGTAAGTCAGAATTGCCATTAATGAAATCAGATATGTTAGCCCAAATTTAGAATATAATAATAAGCCACTTATTTCAGGTGTAAAGAAATCCCCATAACTTAGCAGCTATTTAGTTACAGGTTTTGACAACTACATCTTAACTTAACTGATGTCTCCTAAATTGATTTTATTAGTCAATTTAAAATTAGTGTGATTTTAACAAGTCCTACAATAATCTCTGGAAATATTAATTACATTAATAAAATTACATAAAAATCAAATAACTAATGGTTCACCGTAATAGTCTGACTGTATGTGAAGAAAAAATGTATATTTTGCTGAAAATTTGCTAAAAAAAACAACTAATCCCATAATTATAATTTTCGAATTTTAAAATTTAATTATATCTCAGGCATGCGATTCACTTTTTGGACCTTTTTAATAAGAATGTAATTCTATTTATTAAGTCAGAAGAACTCATATTTGTTTCTATCACAGTTTGATATTGCTTATGTATAATTTTATAATTAAAGGGTTCTGAAGAAAATACCACCACTTCATCTTCTACAAGGGTGCAGTCTTCCAGAACGAGGGCAAATGATGAACCTCATATAGGAAAATATCGCTTGATTAAAACTATCGGAAAGGGAAACTTTGCTAAAGTGAAACTTGCAAAGCATGTTCCTACTGGAAGAGAGGTATGCTTTTCTTTTTCAAATCAGTTGAATAATACTTAAAGATTTTGTACATTGAAGTTAATCTCTGCTTGGTTCCAAAAAACATTATTTTAATATATCTTTGTTTTACAGGTTGCCATCAAAATCATTGATAAAACACAGCTAAATCCTTCCAGTTTACAAAAGGTAATAAGTTTCTGATATATAGCGTTTCATTTGTTTTTCATTTGTTGAGGACCCCTTTTGAGGTATCCTTGGCTTGTCGTCTAAGTGTATGAGTTGCTGACTTAAATAGAACTTGTATTTGTATTTGTGTCTCTGCCACAGAGTTTCACAGGTGATCAGATGTACAATACATGAAGAAAGTAAACCAACAGGTTTTGTGTAAAAACACTCAAATATTTACTTTATTTACATAAATGCACCAGTCATAAACAGGATCTGGTGGCTTGTAAAAATACAGCAAAAATAATCCAATAAAAATGAATAAGGTGAAAAGGACGTTCTTTCGATCTCTCTCTCTCTTTTGTTGACCGTTCTCTAAGAGAAAACTAAGTCGAATAATCTGTTTTCTGCTTTCACTCTTAATTCCACGC
The DNA here is from genome assembly GCA_021962125.1 of Bulinus truncatus. NCBI lineage: Eukaryota > Metazoa > Mollusca > Gastropoda > Planorbidae > Bulinus > Bulinus truncatus. Next base: position 9,302,910 of record JAGDYQ010000009.1, on the reverse strand, counting down.
TTGCACACATGACCCCCCCCCCCCCCGACCAATCATCCATCCACGCTCCTTTCCCTGTCAATCGGTTGTCGCTAATTCCCCGCCCTAAAGGGGGGGGGCGTGAAGGTACGTCATACCGACAAAGACAATAGTAACCGGACATCTATCCTTTGTTGGCAGCCGAACAGAGGCTGAGTGGTTAGAGAAAATCCCGAGGTGCTATGTGACATCTTCCAGTGAAATTCCTGACCTCTCGCTCTACTCGTCGGAATGTAAGCCTTTCATGTTAGCTTCGCTGGCAACCTGCTGTATGATAAGTGACCATTAATTAATGATTTAGGCTTAGTTAAAAAAAATGAGTTTATTAATTACTGCTTGAATTCTGTTTTAAGGAATTCCCAGAAGCACCAGTAATTTCCAATTGTTCCCTTAAGCCCCCAAGGGCTCATCGGCACAGATAAAGTGTAGAATTCATCTCTTACCGTAACCTCTGCATATAAAGGGTTTGTGTGGTTAGCGCAATGCCCAGCCGCTTTTACTCCCCCAATTTAATTGACAAAAACCACAATAATGTACAAAAATATAAAGTTCTGCTATCCTAAAGTGATCAACAAATACTAGATAAAAAACAAGAGGTATAACTCATTGTACTAAAGACCATACAATGGGCTATTGATTTCAGACATTAGTATTGTTCACAAAAAGATAAAGTCTGTGACATAACACGCTCAGAAATCACACAAAGACATGTATTTTAAAAAGACACTAATACACTACCTTCCTGGGCAATGCAGGGTATAAATTCTTATTTCTGTCCATATTACTAAAAAAAAAATGGAAATGAATACACATTTGATAAAAAATATGTTCCATGATAATTATGATATAATTTTGATTTTTTAAAATTTATAAGAATATTTGTATTGGGTATTAAACTGCACCTAAATTTAAACGTAAGCATCTACAAGTCTCAAATTAGTAGTAGTGTTATTGTTATTATATAATTTTCTGCAGTTTATCAATTTAGTATTGAATTAACCAACTAAATTATACAAACCTTTTTTCATAATTTGTTCATTTCTTCACAAATTGATGTCAACCGTATTAAACTATGTTAAGTAGTTTAGTTCTTGTAATATGATGTGTATGATGGTTAGGGAGAAAAAGATTTTATGAAGATTCTGCTTTTATTCATTTATTGGAGTGTTTATAAATTTGAGAATATGTGGAATCATACTGCATTTTATACACATAATGTCACAAACTGATAAAAATATAGTAGTATCATTTGGACGTCATATTTATAAAATGTGCTGTAATTGTTGCAATGTTAGAAATTGTGCATTCTTTGCTATTGTATTGATGTTTTTACCACTTTACCATTAAACTCTCACTGTTATTAGAAAAAGTCATAGCTTCTGCTGTCAAAGAAACCAGCTTTAATTATTAAACTGAGCTAATATTTAAAAAAAAACCTTTTTAAGATTCTAATGTTACAAACAAATTGATACAAAGTGCCATGGTTAATGTATATTTTCTTTTTAAAAAAATGAAAAATTTAGTTAATTTTGAAAGAAACTCGTTAATTCTTTTTTCTATTAAAAAGAGCATACCAGTAAATCAATATTTACTTACAATTACCTAAAAATGGGAATGCTATTGCACAGTAAGTTCCCTGAGAATTGGGGATTTGTTAGTTGTAATGAATTTTTAATAATTCATAATCCTTTTGTTCCTTTTTCAAAATGCTGGTTTAAAACTTGATATTCATGTCATGGAAGCAAAATAAAGGTTCTATTAAAAGAAATATGAAAGTTCTGAAAATATTATTTTTAAAATTTTATACCCAAGGGCAAGAAATGCATATTTAAAGAAAAATATTAGAAAAAATTAACCCTGTGGACACAGATAGCCTTAATATGTTAAAAGACATGATTACTTTTCAGTGTTTTCCATAAGCATACTTTGGCGGGTAGGCAGTTAATGTTACAAATTACCTGGTTACAAAAATAAAGTTTGGAAAATGCTGATTAGTCACATACTGCAGTGTTTGTTTTTGAAATAACAAATTTTATCAGTGACATCATTCTGTTTTTTTTGTGTAAATTATTTCATTGAACATTATTATTTCCACAGCTTTTTCGAGAAGTTCGTATAATGAAACTACTTGATCATCCTAATATAGGTAAAGAACAGTATTTAGTAATTATATACATATGAACCCATGTAATGTTTTTTGTTTATCTCATAACAGTATTCAAGGATGTATACATATTACTGGAATTATTATCTTTTATTTCTATGACTTTAAAGATGAGTTAAAAACAAACATAAAACTAAATTTCAAGTTTTAGAAAATGGTCCTATAGCCATTTAATTAAAAAAAAACTGTTATTCCTTTGCTTTTAAAGAAAAAGTAGTTGCTGTAATACTTATTGAAATTTAAAACTATTTTAGTTGGTTCAACTTGTCTCATTTGATAAAAATATTAATATACATTACAATAAAGTATTTATTTTTCCTGTCATTTTTTATCCAGTTAAACTTTTTGAAGTTATTGAAACAGAGAAGACTCTATATCTTGTAATGGAATATGCTAGTGGTGGTAAGTAGAATGTAAAATGTTTCAATCTAATTTAAAAGTTTATTTGTGTAACTGCTGAATTCTGCAAAATTGACAACTTTACCGTGCGATAGTTGGCCGATGGGCATTGGATCATTGGTGTGATTTAAGACCACTTTCACTGTCTGATAGACCTTGATTCTTAGAAGTGGTTCAAATCCACTTTCATAAATTATTTTTTCAAATAGGCCTAGATGTATTGTTGTGATTTAAGACTATTTCAATCATTGCCTAGAGCTGTTTACATCTTAAATTGTTAAATATTTAATGTTTATCATTATTGCAGGTGAGGTCTTCGACTATTTAGTTGCTCATGGCCGAATGAAAGAGAAAGAAGCAAGAGCAAAATTTAGACAGGTGATTTTTTTTTTATTCTTTCAATATTCTCTTAATTTTTATTCTGAATACAAATTCTTTACAGACATTTATTTTTCTCCTCAGATTGTTTCTTCTGTACAATACTGCCATCAAAAGCATATAGTTCACAGAGACTTAAAGGTAATTGAAAAGAATCATAGCTGAAATACACAACCAAGAAAAAGCTAAATGTAACGGTTACTTAAGTTGACTGCAATTATCAAAATATCACTCTTGCAAAGATTAAGATTTGTAAAAAAATAAATACATGTATTTATTTGCTTCTACTATTCTTTGAGAAATGATACACTATTGCTTAAAGACAAAATTTATTACTATAAACCTTTTTATCATTTCAAAATTTATTTTAATATTTTTTTCGATTTGAATGGTTTCAGGCTGAAAATCTTTTACTTGATAGTGACATGAACATAAAAATAGCAGACTATGGTTTTAGCAATGAATTCACTCCTGGAAACAAATTAGATACGTTTTGTGGAAGCCCGCCATATGCTGCACCAGAGCTCTTTCAAGGTGTGTAAAACAATAAAAAATATTATAATTATTTTGCACTTATGTAATAAGTGTAAGTAAAACAGTTATGCAATCTTTTCTAAAGATTCTTACATGCATCAACCCAGTGGTTACTTAAGAGAAAAACTAGACATTCACACTACTGAGGGTTTTGAGCTAAATTAAAATTTTTGGGGAAGAATCAGGTTGAGTTCCAAAAACACTGGTATTTTTTATAGAATTAAAAATTATCCATTTGATAAAACAATGTTATTAATCAGAAAAGTATGACTTTTTTTTGGTTAAAAAAAATTGATAGAAATAAAGGCATTTTAATTGATACAATATAATACATTTATTTGTATTCAAACAAGTTTATCATTATGTTATATATAACAGATTTATTAAGCATTAGCATACTAGTCCAAATTCATGACACATGTCAACCAATCTCCCCTCCATCCCTGTCATATTTTGCTACACTTAGCCCCCATGTATTGCTTACCCTACCCTCTTTTACCGTACCCACCCCTCCACTTCCCACCCCAAAAAGAAAAAAAGCATTTCAATCTCATATGTACCTTTTCCTTCTTAAAATAGAAGTCTAACCAGAAGTAGTCACTCACTTATTACTCATTTTTTTCTTAATTTTTACCCCCTTCCCCACCCAGTGACATTTCTCACACACTTTGCAGTCTCTCTCCCATAAAGATCAGGTTACTTATGGATAACCCAACCACCATACCCCATCTGTCCTAAAAAATCAACACGAAATTTCGTCCAAAATTTCATCCATGGTTTCAAACCCATGAACCTGCCAATCAAACTATTGCAGATGTTCATTAATTGCATCATTCAGGGTCAGAAAATAGAATTAAGAAATGGCAATCCTATTGTTTCAAGGTCATATATCTGCTATGATTTTATGTAAATGTAATAGGCCCTGCGTTCGGATATTTTTTTCTTTTTTTAAAAATCTTTTCTGATCTATTTCTTTTTATCGAATTGGGTTATTTACTGATTTTTTTTTAATGATTTTTCCTCGCAACTCTGAAATTAGATTTGGGTAAAATTAACGCAATGATGTATTTGCGCCAAAACAAAAATTTTTAGCGCATTAATCATGCCTTCATTGTGGTTAATCAGCGGCCCTATTAATAGTACAAAGAAATTCACTTTGATACTTTATGGAACCTAATGGACTGATTGGTTTTGCGAACTACTACACATAGTTAACATGAAACCCAACTGCAGCTGTTGTGTTACAAGTAACAAATCACTCTAATGAACAAACTGCACAGTTCTGTTAAAGCAACATTTTACTGACTCCATGGCAAAAATTTGTGTACAATTTATGTAAGGATCAAGTTTGGGTCATTTATTTTTTAAATCTCATATTCCATCCACCCTTCCTTAGGCAAAAAATATGATGGACCAGAAGTAGATGTCTGGAGTTTGGGTGTGATATTATATACTTTGGTTAGTGGGTCTCTACCTTTTGATGGTCAAAATCTGAAGGTAATAACAGTTATTTTAAATTATTTAATTTTTTAAATTTTACATTTTATTGGTACTAAATACATTTTAAACTATCATTGATATTATAAATATGATGGATATTAGTTTTTAATCTAACATATTTGTTTTAGGAACTGAGGGAAAGAGTTCTCAGAGGAAAATACAGAATACCTTTCTATATGTCAACAGACTGTGAAAATCTTTTAAAGAAATTTCTTGTTTTAAATCCATTGAAAAGAGCCTGTTTAGAGGTAAGGTTTCTACATTAAGCTTAACCAATTCAGTCTTTTAGTGATAGCATTATTTGAACAAATTTTCTTTGAAGAAATACATAACCTGTAATAAATGTACATTTTAATTTTATTGTATAAATTATGAAGAGGTTTCCTTAATTATTTTCAATAAAATTTCACAAGTCATTCTTTGAAAGCAGTTTTTTTTTATTTTCTTAAATGTAATTGTTTTATTCTAATACACTTTTTATCTCTTCTTTTTCTTTAAACCGAAATGGATAGTTTTATTTCAGACAAAATAAATAAATTAAAATGCTTATAATAATATCAAACAACATTTAATTTATCTATTCGAAAAAAAACCAAGAAATAAAACCAATAAACTTTCCAGGTTAAAATATTTTCGAACCTTTTTTTTTCCCTTCCTTTGCTATCAGATAAATGCTTTTAATTCTTTTCTAACTGAAAGTTATTTGCTTTTCTCAAAAGACATCTTATGGGGCAAATGATGTTTCATACAGTTAAATCTTTGTAACTGTATTTCATAAATTAAAATATCATTAGTTCATATGCACCTCTCTTTTCTAAATCCCTTTGATTTTCTTCTTACCTTTATATTATTAACTACAGACCATAATGAAGGACAAGTGGATGAATATAGGGTATGAAGAAGATGAACTAAAACCATTTGTAGAGCCCCTGCCAGACATAAATGAACCAACAAGAATAGGTAAAAATGCTGGCTTTCTGCCATCACACAGCCCTTGCGCCTACATCTTGTTGAGCGCTGCCTCTTATATTTTTTTGCCATCTTCTGTTGCGTAGTTGGCCTACCACTGGATGTGTCCATGTACCTTAACACGTTTTAATGCATCTGTCTGTTGTTTTTTTTTGTTATTGCTGTAAGGAGGGCCATTTTGCATGATGCCTGCTTAGGGTGTGTAGTTTTAAGACTGCCACTGTATGATTATTTCAATAAAATCTAAATTAATTTTTTTTTACTTGGCTTTTTAAAATATCTTTAAAAAAATTAGCCACACAGGGGCAATCTTTACCACATGCTCACCCTTTCGTCTAGTGTGAAGTTTTTAATTTGGTTCTGAAGGGCCCTCCTTATCACATTTGTACCCCCCCAGGACATTTTTTTTTTGCATTTTTCTCAGAACTTATTTGTTTTATTGCTCAGAGTATAATGAAAGACCGCTGGATCAATATGGGTTATGAAGATAGAGAATTAAAGCCATTCAGAGAGCCGTCGAAAGACGAACTAGACTCACAGCGGATAGGTAATTGTTGTGTGAAAATCTAGGCTTGAGGTTTGATATCCCTTACTCAATTTGATAAAACACCCAATTTTAGTAAAATTCTTGATAGTTTATTTTTACAGAATAATAGGTCTTAACCACACTATCGAGTTTTGAAAAAGGTTTATAAATATTTACTGTATTGTTATATAGAGATATTTATTCGCTAATCATTCAGTTAGGTATGTAGTAAAGATTGCACCCTGTACTGTAATCATCTAGATGTAGAAAACTAACTTAAAACAACTATTGTTCATATTCTTAGAGATCTTTTTATTTGTGTGCATAGTTTGATAAATATAAAAGTTATTATTATTACTTTTTATTTCTTCTAAAAAAACTTTCACGATTTTTTTTATTTAATCTTTACTATATGAAATTTTTTTTTTTATTTTCTTGTAACACATTTGTTTTATAAAAACAGTTACTTATGTAAATTTAAAGTGTTTAATAGTTTGCATGGTTTCATTGTGTGTCTTCAAACAAATTATTATTTGTGTAAAATTCGTGAAATCTTTATAAAAAATTTAACATTGCTGTTTTTGTTAATTTTATCAAAAAGTAAATTCAGAACTGTTTTATTTTACTAATGAGCTAAAATTTACTTTTTGCTTTTTGAAATACATGACAAAATACTTAAAATATTTTGTTACTTAATTCATTATACAGTTCCTTAAAAAATATAAGGTACAGAGCACAATCATTTTGAATGATTGGCCTAACTTTACAGCTTTTAAACAGTGAAACATTTATATTTTTTATATTGATTACTTGAAGCAATTTAAAGGTTGAAGTGAAATAACATAATTCCAAAGATCATTTTGGGTGCATCTTAAAAAAATACATCATTAATTTTAGTACATTTATTGTTGCACACTAATATGAATTAACATTTTTTATGATTTCTGTATTTTATTATTGGCTTATAGAAACATTAACTTATTTTTGTTCTTGTTAGCTTAATAATTAGTCACATTTTAATTCAGGAGTTGTTTACAAAATTAAATTTCTGATTATGGTAGTTTATCTGTAAATACATACAGTATTATAAAATTTATATTTTATTTTTGTAAAAAATGTTTCTGTTCAAAAAAAAAGTTTCACTCGACTTTATTTTCATATAGTAGATATTTAATTAATTCATTTTAAATTTTGTCGGTATAAAATGCTTTTGGTAATTTTTTAAGCAAGTTTAAATTATCCCTCCTTTGTTTCTGTCTAGACCTGTGCCTTTTAATTAATTTAGTTTGCTGCATTTGTTATTTTTTAAAGTTAATTATTTAATTTTTTTATGAGGCATGCATTTTTGTTTCAATTACATTTTCTATATTTATATTGGAAATGTTTTGAAGATTTCTAATAATAAAGTAAACATTAGTCTGTGAGCAGACAAATCTTTTTTTAGGATACAAAAAGATAACCTCTTTTCTCTTGTAACATGTTCAATTTAATTTTTAGATAATCTTGCGAATGAGTTTTCATCCAGTAAGAGCTGGTTGAACCCGATGAAATCTTCTTAAATTCAACCTTAAGTCAGATACTTTGCAGTTCCTTATAACTAGTGACATAACTACAAAAGGGGCCTTTTAAAGTAAAACAATTATTGAAATTTTTTTTTTTTTTTTTAAATAATTTAATAATGGAAACATTTTATTGGTAATTTTAAAGAATTTTAATAAATGGATTTATATGTATAGTTTTCAATATTATACCTTTTTGATATCATCTGTCTCTAAAAAGTAGATCTAAAATAGAATTACTGGTAAATACAAGGAATGTGTAATTCCACAGAAATCAGGTGTTTTTCAGATAGATTTCTTTTGTTTTTAAATTTTCCAATATTTGTGGGTTTTTTTTTTTATGACTCACATATCAGCAAGGTGAAAAATTTCCTGATACATACAACTTTTCATGAAATATTCATGTTTATTTTAAAAAAACCTGCACGTTGTAAATCGTAGATTATGTCACACCATAAGGAATAGAATACATACTTTCAAATTATGTTAGATTAGTCCAGGACAATAACCGATTGTACAATATTTTTATGTGTAAAAATATAGTTATAATTGCTTTTTATTCTGTTATTAAATACTGATTTTTATAGTTATCTTTCAAGTACAAGACACTCAATAGCTATAGCATAACCCAAGCAATCTAGACCAGGGATATATGTTAAATATTCAGATAATTAGCATTTGAACTGCATTATTTTAGCTGTGCTTTAACCAATCAATCATATTTTTTTTTACATTCTTTTATTTGATTTTGGGAGCCTCAGCAGGGCCATTTTAAATACACAATCTTTTGTCAATTCATAAACATTAGTTCACTATCCTAGTCAGTAGGCAACATTTGATTTATTTATCACCTATAATTGAAGAGATTAATACGCTTTCAAGATATTTAACTCTTCTGCAAATCTAGTTTACATTTTTGTGTTATTCCTTCACATTTTTTCAACATTTCAATTTAAATATGTGTAGTTATTATTAACATACATTTTTCTTTTGCTGAACTTTTTAACCAAAAAAAAAAAGATTAAAAAAAAATGTTAAATGCTGAAACTTAATAATAATGATCAATAATTGATTGACATATAAGATCACAGGCAATGTATTTGTATACATTATTTAGATGTCAATGATTTCTTCATTATCAAATGTATTTTTTTTTATACTTCTCAATTTCAAATATATATGTTTTAATTTCTTTCTTCTTTAATCTTCTTTCAAAGGGCTGTGTGTTTTTTAATTCACTTTTCATTTAGTTAGTGATATTACTTGACATATAGAACTATTTCATTAAAGTTTTTTATAACAGTTAAATCTTAATTATAAAAAAAATCTGAGCTTGTGTATTGTTGCATTTTACAGAAGTTATGATCAACATGGGCTACAATCGTAAAGATATTGAGGAGTCATTAAAAATGCAAAAGTATGATGATATCCATGCCACATATCTTTTATTGGGAAGGCGTACAACAGACGTAAGTCACTTTCTACAACTTGCTAATTTGTAAATGCTTTAAAAAATAAAAAGTAAAAATGTAGTTTGGGGTTGAAAGGTTCATCTTGCTTAAACTTCATTAGGGCATTGCTAGGGAAGTCATTAAGGTATGAATACACCAAGACGAAATTCCGGTATCTAAGGGCATTGCGAATTCCGTCTCTGTTTCGCTGCAATGATATTCTAATGAGAACATGTACACCGGTCAGGAATTCCGTTGCGGAACAGCGAAAGTTTTCAGTTTCGCTGCTTGCAGAGTTTTTTCCAGAGAGCTACATTTTCCGTCATGATAAACAAACAAAATGGCTGCTTAGAAACGTCGATTCGAATAGAAAAAAATATTCACATTAGTGTATATTCATTAAAAACAATAACAAAGTGAATTTTGACAGAAAAACATGAATTACTATAAGTTTTGGCCGGCACCAGTCTTTGTATATGAATTTCTGAAAGGAAAATATAAATCGTCTATCTACATATTCTACAAATAAAATTTCTTCCGATCGAAGCGCTGTCTGAAAACATAAATGCCATTAAATAAATGTTTGGCTGATCATTAAAACAAAAAAAAAAAAAATAACGGCTACCGATCGAATAAAAAGTTAAAAAAAAAAAACAGTTTTCCATTTCCAGTTAGACAATTTATTTGTAATAAGAACAAAAAGGCACACGGGATGCAGTATTTTCTGCTTTTCAAAGTATCGTTTTTTTTTTCACTAGCAGGAAAAAGTGCGAAGTAATCATTAAAAAATCTTGTTTCCGGTGAGTTGTTTCGGCGCTCACCGTTTCGTCCCGGTGTATCTACAAGAGTTTCGCTAAGTTGAGACTTCTGCGCGGAAGGTTCCGCGCGAGTGTTTCGTCTTGGTGGATTCAGAACTTTATGAAGAAATGGACAATTTTCAGTGTCAATCAGGACTTTTTTATTAATTAGGCTTATGTTGTGCCACTCATTAAAAGATTCTTTATTACCATTGTGTTAATAGTGATGAAATGTTCAAAGAATGTTCTAATAACATTAATTTTAACATAAAACGTTAGGCTCTTTAGCAATTAGATAATAATTTACAATAAAACAAATATACACATTAATTATGCTTAAAGATCTAGTTTTTGTGAATATTAAGATACAGTACTTATTTTATTTTTTTTAGTTAGAAGGTAGTGATAGATCAGGGAGTAACTTGTCTCTACAACAGATTCGAGTTCCATCCTCACGGCCCCATGACAGTAGTAATTCAGGTCAGTCTCCAAACAAGGTGCCTCGTAGTCAGTCAGCCACCAGCAGCTCAAATAATCAGAAGCCACGTCGTTATAGTCAGGGGGGAGATAATAATGGCAATGGTGAGGTGTTTACCAATGTATATATATATAAAATATTTTGATTGACTCCGTTAAATATAGATAGTCTTGCCTGTAAATTTATTTCATCTCTAAATTATTTTTCGCATAGTATATAAAATATAAAAAATTTCTAATAGGATCAGGTAGTGTGTCTGCTGCTCAGCCTTCCAGCACAAGAAGGCAAAACACTGACTCAACTGCAACAAAACAGAGCACCTTAGAGGAAAGAATGGGAAAGCTCTCAGTGACGGGAAGTGGCAACAGTGGAGCACCAGTTGTAACAGCAGATTCACCTAAGGTAATTTTATTTTTTCAATTGTTTATCAAGCAGGGTAGTGTTAAAAATACCTCATAGATATTTTTTAAGGTTTTGTTCATTATTTTTAATTTCTAGCTGTCATGCCAAGACTTTCCGTATTTTTCTGTGGGAAATGTTATTATTAGGTGTAATTGGTCTGACAAATTATGAGTGAGTTGTAACAATTCCTGAAATACATGATTTAGTCAATTGTCTTGTTTTAGTCTTATGGATTCCCCATGCATAAGGATCTTATTTTTATTGGTGGCGTGACTTTTCAACCCCGCGACACTTCGAACCCGATGCACTTCGGCACCGGGACAGTTCGACAGGGAAGAAAAGTCATGGAACCATTTTTATTAGGTGACATTGTCATGATTCTAAAATTATTTTGCTGAAATACACAACTGTTGTATTTTTGGTTTAAAAAATAAAATAAAAAAAAAAAATAAAAAATTAAAATGAATTTTTTAAAAAATTTAAAATTAAAAAAAATTTTTTAAAAATTTTATTCCAAAAACTCATGTTTTGAGCTTAGATTTAGAAAAAGACTTATTAAACATATGAGAAGAATTATTTAAGGTATTCACACACAAACAATGAAAGAAAATCTTTTTTTCTTAATCTTTAGGCTTTTAGATGATGCTTTTTTTAGCTTCATGAATTTCACTACACTTGCAGATAAAATTTAATGCAACTTTTTTATTTATCACACTGTGCTGCTGCTTTCATTCAAACTGGGTATTAGGTTGATTTTATTTTTTATTGGCTTTTAGCTAAATTTTACTTAAGAAATGATTGTTGTCAATTTGAACTATTGTTCATTTTATCAGAATAGATTTGTTGACGAGATTGTAGAAGAGTTGTTTCGTGCCTGAGCCATTCAAATTTATACATTTTTTTTATTACAAGTATAATTTTGATCCAAAACTGAAAACGAATATCATTGTATTAGAACTTTTCCCTTTTTTTTATCTTTGGCTACTTCCTGATATAATTAAAAAATAAACTGAATCATTAGATTTTACTCTTTACTGAGGAGAAACCTAAGGCCACACCAGAAATTTTAGTTTTTTAATATGGCATCAAATGACTAGCAAGGAAAAATTGATTTCAGCTACCAAACATACATCACCAGTTTCTCTCATTGATAGTGTTTCCTTAAAATGGTGATATTTTTTGTCTCTTATCTTTTTGTGGTCTAAGAATGTCTGAAATATCTTATACTTATCTTTGTCTTTGGTTACTTGTCTTTTGAAACTATTCAGGATTGTTAAGCCAGTTCATCAAAAAATATAAACATTAGATGTGCTGTGGGTGTTATACGGTGGTTGCATCTAATTAATTTTTCTTTATTACTGTCTTCTTTTTATTGCATTCCTTTATTTCATATAGCTCTTAATGTACTTCCTCATCAATGAAATTAGTAAATCTTAACCATCCAGACTAAAACAGTACCACTTATTATAGTTAGTAGCCTGAAGGTTTTCATTAACAGTACACACTTTATTTATAAATATAAAAAATAAAGCCACTGTATAGACACATCCTATACCGTTATAAAAAATAAAGCCACTGTATAGACACATCCTATACCGTTATAAAAAATAAAGCCACTGTATAGACACATCCTATACCATTATAAAAAATAAAGCCACTGTATAGACACATCCTATACCGTTATAAAAAATAAAGCCACTGTATAGACACATCCTATACCGTTATAAAAAAATGTCCAAAAGAAACCTTGATTATTTTTAATTATTTCAAAAAAATTTCTATTAACCTGAATATTTATTTATTGTAATTTGATGTTGAGTCAGCGATTGATACAAACCTTACTGACTGATATATAATTATCTGCTTTGGTCAGTAGTGGAAATATGTTTTTTTGTTCCTTCTTTTTTTGTGTGTGCATATTCATAAAATCTGAAATCTGCCATTTCCCTTCATTTCTTCAGATCCTTAAAGATAACATTATATAATTGATGCAATAAGTATTTAAGCTAAATGCTAAATGAAGCCTTAAACTGCATTTTATCTGAAATAAAAAATCAAATGGATTCTTTCTTGTTGATAAATAAATAAAAAATAAAAGTGTATACACAGTTCAATGAATGTATACAACAATTATTCATTACAAAAATAATATTCACACCTCTAAGTTCATCTTGTCATTATTTATGATAATTGAATTTGAATAATGGGTCTATTGAAAGAATCAGCCATTTTCTTGTGTCTTTTAAATGCAGTAGTTATTTATAGATGTTGATAAACAAGTTAAATGCAGATACATAACACTCTTTGTGTATGATTATTTAACATCATTTTTTTTTTGCATGTATGTTTTGTTTTAACTTGATCACTTCTCACATTTTTACTTATAAATTTGAGACAATTAAAGCATGATAGCCAGTTCTATGTATTACAATCATACATTTTTGTCAGGTGAAAACTTTGAAAAAAATCTCAAGATAAAAATGTAGGATATTATTATACCTTAAACATTGATTTTCCAAACATTAGTTTCTCAGATTGAACATGATTAAAAACTTGGTTGATAATCTCAGAAATCAGCATTGTTAAATATATTTATACATTCCTGTGGCCTGTCCGTCTCTCAGATTGAAACAGGCAAGAGCACAGTCAACCATTCTGACAGCTCAGAAGGTGTTAATTCACTCAGCAATAAGCCGAAGACCCCTTCTAAAAGCTCCATAGATTCTCCTAAGGTATGGGGACACTTAAAAAGGAATTAAGAAAAACTCAGCAATACATTGCTTCTAAATTTTGCTACATGGGCTTAGGTTTTTTTAATCGTACGACACTCCTAGTTGTTATTCAATATACACTTTGGTACTATTTGGGCTTTGCATTAAGCTTACTAAAATATACAGCTTTTTCATGTTTACATATAAATAATTATGAACCGCTGACTAACACTGCAATATCTTCAATATTTATTTTCATCAATATATGTCCATCCAAATCATCGATTTTAAGAAAATATATGAATAGTTTTAATATTGATTTTCTTTTACTTTTACTATTATTAAAACTGACATTCATTTATTATTATTAAATCAACCACTAATTTATATGAAGAAGCCAGCCCTTTTTTAACAGCAAATTTAGCGCAAGGGTCAGTTATTGTAAACTTTTACCTATTCATGTATTCTATTAATTTCAGCGGCTCAAAAAAAAAGTAACTTTATTGAAATTAAAAAGGTTTTGTGCTATTTTACCTCTATTTACATATAGTTACTTTCATTCAAAATACTTAACTTTATACTTATTTCTTCTATTTTTAAATATAGCCTTAGTTAAACAAAATTTAAGAAGTTATATTTAGAAAACAAGTACATGTAGTTTACCCAGAATAACTAATGCCATTAGTAGTTTCCATTTGCTAAAGAGTGGTGTAGAGGATAAAATTAACCATAACAGTGTCTAGTTCATTTTGTTGCTACTGTGGATAAAGTAATTGAATTCTTATAACTATTCACTTTCTTGGTTGATTTTTCCCAATAATGAATAAAGCAAGCCTATATTTTCATTTTGTAAATTGTTTTTAAATATTTTTTTTTCTGCATATTTCTCATGTTTTTATTTTCACTGTTTTCAGTAATGTCGCATTTTCAAGCATAAAGTTAAATTAAATATTATTTTCTAATTTCTAAAGTTTTACATTTTTTTTAATATGTGAGTTTTTCCACTCTATTTTCTTAAAAGCTTTTAATGCCCATCAAGATCACTAGCTGCCACCATTTGTAGTAACAGAGTTCTTTTTTAAAAAGACAAGCATATATTTATTGCCAACTATTGTGTATCAATTCAAATGATTAATTTATTATTTAAGAAAAACAAAAAACTACTAATAAAATTTCTTTTATTCCTAACATCTCTCTGGTTACAAAATAATTAAATGATCAAAACTTAAGTGTTTGTTTACAAAGTGTAAGATTCTGGCCTTTTCCTTTTAAACAATGAAATGTTTGTTAAAAGTATACACATTTTTACCTCTCATCCTTATTCACTAGTTTCTGAACTATCAGAAAAATATTTTTCAGCTTTCCTTTATTAGTTTTTTTTTTTATTATGTTTATTGTTAGATACTACATACACCAATTCATTCAGTCTTTTTACACAGTTAAAGCATGTTTATTTTATCCAGAGCCAAGTAGACATTTGTAAAAGTAAGAAAAAGGGCTATTACTTGTATATATTTTTTTATTAGATGCATGCCAGAAAAGGTTCAAATCATTCCACCTCATCATCTAAAGAGAATGCTGCCCCATCCTCCCGTCCAAAGACACCAAGGGGCTCAGCGGAGGGCATAAAGGTATGGGGCTGACAGGTTCTGCAGTTGTTTCTGTAAATGTTTTGACAACGTCATTTTTTTTACAATTAAGCACACTTATCTCAATCTTTTTATTTTAAGAGGAAACATAGGAGAATCATTAAGTTTTTTTAATTTGGCAGTAAATAAATCAATAAATTATCATTATTTTTTCTTATTGTTGAATTCTCCTTTTTCTTGAGCTTTCACCATATCATTAAACAATAGGCTTTTTATTATTATTTTTTGACTAATTTTAATATGCTTATAAAAAAATTCAAGAGCATATAATTTTTTTTTGCCCAACAGCTTCTTGATCACTAAATACTTAAGACAATTCTCGATAATCTGTACTAAGGCTAAGAACAAATCATGTTTGTAATTAAAGGTGCATGTTGTGTTGATTGTTTAAAGAAAAAGGGCATAAAATAACAAAGTTTTTCTATCGGATTAAGCTTTCCTCTTACATAATTCATACACATTATACATATATAATAGGTTGAAAGTAAAAGATCAAGTAATTTTAATCAGACAAGTAATTTTGATCAGAAAATGCTTACTTAGAAAATGATCAATGTTGTGTTGTTGGTCAATTTCATTATGACAGCTTAATACTTTCACTTATAGAAAATGTGGTATATTTGAAACATGTACAAAATGTGGTATATTTGAAACATGCATAAAATGTTAAATAATTGAGACATTTAAAACATAATGAATAGTTAAGTTTCCTGTTTAAAGTAATTTGGTTTAAATGTTTACCTTGTATTTGATACTATTGGTCATCTTGAGTTAAACTTGTCTTCTGAGACAATGTGTGTAATTGGTTACTCAGAAAATAAGAACAAAAACTCTTAACATACCTCTTATCTAAATGTTATATACATGAATATTTACAATAGCATGCTTTTTATGTTCTATAAACTGCCTTTTGTGTTTTCCTAATCAATCCAGTCTAACATTACTTAAATATGCCTACTTGTTGCTTTTTATTGTAAACATTTATGTTGATTGACATCCTGCTTCTCCACATCAGCTTCATAATGAGACATGATTTCAATAGTATTTGTTAATGTCAATTTTTTTTTAGACCTATAAAAAATGTCTTTCCAATACTCTTCATAGACTTGATGCTTTACAATTTTTAGTTATTTCAGGAAATCAGATAAAGTTAGTATATAAAAGTCAGTTTTACAGTCTTTAACAAAATAAAAAGTTTTTAAACTTAAGACATTACTAAATATTTTATGCAAACAAGCTGTTAATTATATGAGTTATTAGTTTGAAGCAGTTTTTTTGCTAAAAAGGTATAAAAAAAATTGTCACTTGAAGATTAAAATTTAAACCATTATTCTTGAATTCTTTTAGCCACTTGAAGATTAAATTTAAACCATTATTCTTGAATTCTTTTAGCGGTTTTGATATTTACTTTTAATACTTCAGCTTACTGTTTTTTAATTATGAAGTTAAGCAGTACATTTATTATCTGTCTTATTTTAAGGTATTTTAAAATACCCTTTTATAATGAACATTTTACTACTGCCGAAAATTTTATTGTGCTTTTTGTCAACTAGAAGTTTCATCTTCAGTATCTTTGCACATGTGTATGCTTTGTTATTGTACTTATGAGATTTTGTCTTCCTTCCCCCTTTTCTTCCTTGTTTTTTTTACAGAAAAGTGTTTTTTGAGAGGTCAACTTTATACAGACCATTTTTATGTAGTTATAATATTTTTATGCCCATAATTAAATTAGTTTGCCTGTTTTCCAATGCTGTTTAGCTGATAACTTTGGTAGACTTTTTAATGGACATTTTGTGTATAATTCAAAATATTTTAAGTTATTATAGTTCCACATTTCTAAAACTTTTAAATTTCTATGTTTACTCAAACAGAAAAGTATTGAATCTCCATGGTATGATTTTTGGTAGATTCCTATAGAACATAAACAAGCCATTTGTTTATGCTGCTTTGTCTGTGCTAATATCTCACTAATTAGTTTTATTTCTTCAATTATATCTACATGAATGAGTAAGAGGACTTATAACATAAAACTGGCACGTCTTCTGAAATATGTTAATGTATTTAAATACAATGTACATTTTGCTTACATTTCTTAATGTGTCTTAATTTGTTTGTAGATAACTGCACAGACACCTATACGAGCTACAATGCCAACAAGGAAGAGCAACCACTCTGGCTCAGCAACATCCTCTGCTCCTCCTAAAACAATCATGAGTCACAGTCATAGTACAGGCATTCCTCGTAGGAGCACATTTAGTCCTGGAGATACTAAAGCTGTTACTCCTTCAGAAAAACCAAGACCTACTAATGGCCAGGATACTCGCAGGTTACAATTATACTGCAATCTAAGTTATTAACTAGAATGTGTGTTACTTAACACTTTTCTTATGACTTCTGTTATTGTTGTGGACAATAATATGCTGCAAAATATGGTTTGTACTATGTCTGAATTTTCTTTTTTTTCTTGGATAATATATTTTATATGTATAATATTTGAAGGTTGTCTTGAAAATAAAATTTATAGAGGTTACATAATCCAGGAAAATTTATCATTGGCTAGGGCAGTTAATGGACTGGCATTCTATTTTTTTATAATTATTTATACAGACCTTAATGGAAGCCTTGGCCAGTTACTGACCTTATCTGTCACTAAATTTCATCATCACACCCTTAATGTAATCTATATTGAAATATTAAGTCTCACAAAACACGCATCCATTAATATCAGAAATATGTCACATTCACAAAACAAAAACAAGCAAATTGCTATTGGAAGTGAGGATTTTAGATTTCATATAATCTCTTTAATGTATTTTAAGTCTACGACAAGTTAATAGAAAGAAATTGTAATACTAAAACAACTCTATGGCCTCATCTCGGAGGAGGAGGGGGGATTTTATTATTGTCGTAAATTTTCCGATGCTGTGGTCTGTGTCTAAGGCTAACAATGGTACTGCACATGCGCGGTGAACCTGTTGTGCAATTTTTACAACCAGCGAGCGCTGGACAAAGAAATTCCTCACATAGGGGGTCTGGTTTCTGCCTCCCTGTTATTACATAATGGAAAAGTTATGCAAATGACCTAGATATTCGAATAGACAAAAAGCTGACCTTTACACTGATACCACATGTGGATCGGAAAAAAGTGTCATTTTTACCCCCTAATTACGTAAAGAAAAAAGAACTGAAACCATTCATGAATTTGTTTAAAAATGATTTCTCTACAAGAATATATAGATTTAAACGCGATATGTTGGTATAGAAATCTATCGCTGAAGTGAAATGTTGTCAGCATCCGTAGTTCTGGGCCATATCGCGATTGTTGTAAAAAATCTGTATCCGTAATGAAAAGGTTAATCGATGTGGTTGTTGGAGGGAACACATGGACACCTCGACTTTTTCTCTATAGTTGACTATCCTGCGCAGCTGTCTTTAGTTCATTCATTGGAAGGCCTGTCCATTCTTTTATATTGTCAAACCAACATTTCCGCTGTTGCCCTCTGTGGCGGCCTCCTTCTACAGTCCTTTGGAGTATGGTTTTTGATAGATAATCATGCCTTGACTATGTCAGAACAATGCTAACTTGATTTTTGCCATAATCATTTCCTGAGGGCCCGCGATTGAGGATATTCTTTCCAAGACATACTCATTGGTAGGAGATTTGAAGGATTTTCCTCATGATTTATTTTCGAATGCCGATTACTTGCTTGTTGTGGCTGCTAGAAGAGTCCATGTCTCACCAATACAGGGCAAAATTTTAAGGCTCTGTAAAGTCTGAGCTTCATTGGTAGGCTAATGTTTTTGCTTGTCCAAATTCTGTTTAATTTAGCCATAACTTCCATCGCTGACCCAATCTTGGCCGAATTTCCATTTGCAGCTTCCATCTTTGGATAAGATGGCTCCCAGGTATTTAAAGTTCTGTACTTCTTCCAGCTTTTGATGGTTTATTATGTTTTTTACTCTACTGGCATCTGTGGTGTTGACCATTATCTT
Organism: Bulinus truncatus; assembly: GCA_021962125.1. Taxonomy (NCBI): domain Eukaryota; kingdom Metazoa; phylum Mollusca; class Gastropoda; family Planorbidae; genus Bulinus; species Bulinus truncatus. The sequence goes on along the minus strand of JAGDYQ010000009.1, from coordinate 9,283,382 downwards.
GCCTTTCTCGGAGCACTTATACAGAAAATATACTTTTTAAAATCATAGCATAAATATATTTTTTGGTTTAAAAAGTTTTGACTGACATTTAATATTTTTTTCATTGAAGTAAACAAAAGGTTTAAACAAAATTATAAAATGCTTCAGCACAAATATTTATGAAATAACAATAATTTACTTCCTCCTTAATTAGAGAAAATAATTTTCTCCATTAGATTTTAAACATGCTAAAGACACATGTAAGCCTTGTAGGGTAAAAATATTTTTCAGATATATTGTTTATACTTATTTCCTTTTAGCTTATTCTTACATTTCTGTGAAAAAATTTCACTGGATTTTGGTTTATACCAGCAGTTCAAGCTCTACACCAACTGATCCACCAGTAAGCACTAGTTCATCATCCACTCCGTCATCTGCCAGACCAAAAGGTCATACTAAGTCAAACAGTATGTCTCAGTCTGCCCGTGGAAATGAAGTGCCTGCCAATATACCTGATGGAGACCAGAGACCTACGTTAGTTGTTTTTTTTTTTATAGAAAAGACTGTTTTATAAAACTTATCGTATAAAGTTGTTTTTTTTTTTATAGAAAAGACTGTTTTATAAAACTTATCGTATAACCTTCCTTTTCACTACAATAAAACAACCACCCTAAGTTGTTAATACTTAAAGCTGTTCCATTTAGAACTTCTCCACTTTAACATGGTTTTTCCCTCCTAATTTATTATAGTTCATAAATTTATTTAAAAAAATTTTTATCCTGACACGAGTTTGGTAGTACTGATAAGTAACTCGACATAGCCATGACATAAACGTACTGTGTGTTTATGTTAATATCCAAATCACATATAAAGTAGTATAGATGGCATATTAATGCAAGTTTTCAGATGCAATTAGAAGCAAAAAATGTTAGCTGATTTCTTGACGTCAAATTAGTCATGGCACTGAAATATTTTTTACGATTATCTCTGATTAATTCATTTTAAATAAAAGGAATCAATGAATTCAGGAATAATTAATTACAGCTTAATGTGTACAGTGAAATGTTGCGAAAATGATATTGATAGGAAATCTGAAGCCATATTGAAATTTCATTACACTATAATGGGGGTGGGTGGGACAAAGTCATCTTTTACCGTCATTTTTTTTTATTTTGTTCATTTTAGGTATGATAGAGATATTTAGGTAATTTTATTTAAATAGTCCAGTACATAATTAGCTTGATAATTCTATGTATCATTTATAAAAAAAAGTTTTAGGTAGTGAAATTTTGAAATAAATGCATACATATAAGTAAGTCCTTCGCATTGGTATTTTAAATCCCAGTTTCTAAATAAATACTTAAATACCATATTCACACATTACGATAAATAGTTTCCATAATTCAAACAAAAAGATAACTATTTATTAAACTATAATGATAATTAACATGCAATTGTAAAAATTCCTTATTCACAAGCAATACCGGTACGATCACATTTTACTGAAGCTCTATCCTAGCTTTTAGATACAAAACACTTCTTGGCACATTACTTAGCTCTAGCTCTAAATTTAAGGCTTGACCCATCTGACCCCCAACTCCACACCTTCCCTCTAAGGTGTGGTATGAAGTGAGCGATTTAAGCGATGTCGTCCGTTGGAGTGAGCGATCTGCTCAATTTAGTAACATAATTTTATTCCAGGGTCATCGATTTAAAGTTTTTTCTGCATATACACACTCCCAACGCCTGCAAAAGCGCTTTTTATCATTCCTCCTAACTGTGTGTAAACACTTGGATGTTATGTAAAAAGTGAACTACACCCTAATGGATTCCCCCCCCCCAATGTACATAACGAAAGATGTATTTTTTTCCCTGCTGAACATTAAATTGACCTATTTGCAGGGTTTAGTTAATTTTCCCTCATCACATGGATTGTACAAAGGCTTGATCCCTGCTCCTTATCAGTTTTTCGCATGCTGAACTCAAGCTGACTTTTAAAAACATTTCAATTTGAGAAAAAAAAATCTGCAAAAGGCTTATTTTATTTGCAAAAGGCTCTTTTTTTTTTTGGCAATACTAAGTAAGAAATTAGTTACGTTTTTTAGCAGATATCTTTAAAAAAAAAATTTCAGTCCTGAAAAGTTGGTTACACTGGTATTCGTAATAACGACATTTCACTGTATATATATATATGTGCCTACAATCTTTATTATTTCACGAATCTCCATTTTTCACATATTATTGCCCATTTGGCTCAGTTTTCATTTACTACTTTGAGTTGTTGAAAGTAACTCTTGTGTTAAGCAGGGTACGACTGAAAAGTTTGAAGCCTTTCACCCAATAAATTCTATTTCTTCTCAGATAAATACACCAATAAAAGGCAAGTCTAACTAAATCTCATATTGAATGCCAGATGAAAAAAATTGTCTAAATATAATTTTTTTCCTACTTATACTAATAGAACTGCCCCAGGAAAAGCACCAGCTATTTCTCCAGGAGTTAAACCTAATTTGACCCGAGGGACACAGGCAAGAAACACATTCCATGGTCGTGATGCACGTAAACAAGTGGTAAACCCTTATAATGGGCCTGGTGGTATATCACAACATCCAACAGATTCCTCTAATATGGCAGGCCAGAGACCATCTTTTTTCAATAGGATAACCTCAAAATTTAGCAGAAGGTGGGTAGTTAAATGAGATACAAAATTATTAGCTGTCAGGTAAATATTTTTATAAAAATTTTATTTCACACACTATTTTAAGGGTACTAATATTCTAGTATTTTCATGATTGAAAATGGCTGATCTAGTTATGTCATCAATGCCTGTCATTTTTTCTTAGCACTTTTTATCTTTCCTGCATGGTTTTCTTTAACAAGCTTCTTTCTGTTTTTTTTTTTTTTTTTTGCATCTTGTATTTGGTTAATTTCTGAACCAGTCACTTTTTTTATGCAGATATTTGGGGTAATATTTAGCAATTTGTATACAAATGAAGTACAATTTCATTAGTACGAAACAAAAGTATATTTCTTATGGCAAGACATCAAAAAATCCTGAAACAGAGTTAAATACTACACTTTGAAAATAGACTGATACAGTGAAATGTCGCTATAATGAAATAGATGGGAATTTGTAATTTATTGGTCATGCTAAAATTTTGTTACACTGAAATGGGGGAGGGGGTGGCAGTATGTAGATGTATATTTTGTTCAATACAGGTGTGACATAATAGATTTGTTATTTTACTAAAATAGTCCAAAATAATTTTTTTTAATGTTAAAGCTAAACTGTAACTGAATTTAACAAAATGTTTTCTAATAGTGGAATTTTCTACAGTTCAAAATTGGGGTAAAAAGAAAATTAAGAGAATTAGTGCCATTAAATTTTTTTTTTGCATACCTGAATTATTCCCTTTGCATTATAATGTCTAATGTGTATTGCATATACCATCTAAATTAATAAATACCTGAAATGTAATTATTTAAGTTTTTTTTTTTACATGATGCGTTTTTAAAAACATTAAAAAAAAAAAAAAAGTTTTGTGTCGCAACATTTAGAAATAATATCATACATAAAAAAGTAAATTAAAAAAGTTATCCTCATTGGTATTTTAAATCCCAGTTTCTGATATTTAAATACCATCTTGGCTAATTAGGATGGATAGTTTCCCTAACCCAAACAAAAAGATAACCATTTATTAATCTGAATTGTAAATTACCATCTTAGATCCTCATTTTTGCTCAGTCCCTACACCAAAAACGGGTATTATCTTATTTTATTGAAGCTATGACCTAGCTGTCTAACATAAAAAAACTCATCATAAGGCACCTTACTTGGCTAGTAATGCTGTCTGTAATTTTAAAGCTTGCAACTTATGTTATGAAAGATGCTTTCCCCATCCTCTAATAGTAAATAGTTTTTTTCCCTCCTGAACTCAAAATTGAACTCTGCTGGATTTGGTGAATTTTTTTCCCCACCGTGTGGACTGTAAAATAAAGATTTCTGGCAACTACGCTGCTCATTATCTGTTTTTCACATGCTTTGGGGGACAAAAAATATTGGGAAAAGGCTCATTTTTTTTGCATTACTGAAAGTAAAAAAAATTGAAGGGACCAAACTTTTCTTCAGCAGTACTAAAAATTATTTATACCGGCATTTGTATTAACTACATTTCACTGTAGCAACTGTCAATGTTTACCATTTGAAAAATGTCTTCTCTGTACTTAAACAATTCTTTTATATCTAAAATGAGATAAGAGTTAATATATTTTGTGCAATATTATATTCAGATAATTTGTTATTTTTACCTACAAGTTTTCTTGATCTCATTAAGAAATGTTACCCCTATTTAATTGTGTAAGATGAACTAGGACTCATGGCAATATTATATTCAGATACAATAGAAAACATCCAAGTTTTTTGTTGTAAAATAATTCTGGCCAATATTGGCTGAGGAAATGCTTTTACATTTGGGCAAAGGAGATTAAGAGAAAAACAAAGAAATAATATACTTGAATTATCAACAATACATCAGGTAAAAGGGAGTAGATACCAAATTTGATTGATCATTCATTTTGCAGTAAGCACAAAAGTAATTCATAAGAGTTTAGAAGAAAAAATCACCATAATTTTATAATTTTAGTGTTTTTTATCATAGAAAAGCAGAAAAACAGTATTTACGGATTTCTTTTTTTTTTTTAACTTACATGGGAGTTCTTTATAGTTATGGGTATATAATCTTTATACTGAAGCTCTACGCTTTAGTTTAGAATTTATCTTTGTATAGGAGCTCTGCGTTTGAGTTATGGGTTAATTATCTTTGTAATTTGTAATGCTTAAATGTACTTTTATTAACATTAGGCTTTAAGTCTATCTTAAGCTAAAAATTAAGATAAAGAAAAAAATTATGTGATTGGTGTATTTCTGCATCTGCTCAAGTATACAGCTCCAAAGATTGCTTTTGAACTTGTAACAAACCTCCTGCTACTAATTATTTTAATATTTAAAACATTTTAGTCTTGAAATACCAAAAGCTTTTGAAAATTATGTTGATGTTCTTCTTAGTGGCCATAGATGTTTTACTAGTTGTAAAATAATGTATCAGTTTAAATGGTAAACTTAATTTTTAAAAAGTTAAGCTCAAAATATAGCTTGAAATGAACTGGAAGTTTTATGAAAAAGGTGCACATCATAAAAAATACATTTATCTCAATGCACAATATAATCTGTCATTGTGAGTCCTCAGACTTGTGCTAAAAACAAGGCTCATTTCTTAATTGTCATAATAGCTTATAGGCGTGAATGTATTCTGAATGGCTAAGTTGTTGCCTAATTTTTCAGACACATTGAAAAAATGAAGTTACATGTAGAACATGATCAAAAAGAATTTTTTTTTTTTTTAACTTAATATAAGCTTCTATTTTTGTTATAAACTCTTTAACCTAATTAGATTTATAATACAAATTATTTCTTCTTTTTTTCTTTGCTCCAAATGTTCAGTCCTGGAATGAGGTATTTATATTTATATAAACTGTTAATGTGTAGCCTTTTTTAAACCCTGCTTTTTTTTTCTTCAGTTTTTTCCTGATTTTTAAATCTTTTTCATAGGATCATTTAGTTTGAGACTTTTTAATGTTCTCAGTTGCTGAAATATTATTTTTAGTTTAAAAATTTTGAAATCATTGACCATAACCTGTTTACCTTTGTGTGTCATCTATCTATTTTTCTATTGTATCTATATCCCCCCTCTCTCTTTCTCTCTCTTTCTGTTTATATGTACACACAGTCATAACTCGGTTTTCGCTTTGTTTTTTTAATATATTTTTTGAGGTTCTTGATAATTGTTTCGGTTTAAATGTTAGGCCTTGCTGATGATTTTGAAAAAATTAGGTCCCTTTGGAGGGAATTAATCTACCAAACAACAAAATCTGCATATTTCTCTCCCTTCCTTGCCATCTTCAATGCTTCAAGAAGAGTGTTCAGAAAAGTAAAACGCTGTGTTAATTGTTCAATTATTATTTATATTAGTTCTTTGTATTTGTTTTAGATTAAATTGTTACTGTATTTTGTGTCAACCTTTTTTTTCTACAAAGTGTGTTTTTTGCTAAAGCATTTTGGAGTAACTAGAACGAATTAATTATGTTTATATTGATTCCTATGTACATAATTTATTTTCATTGGTTTCGGTTTTAGTCAGTTGTTTTGAGACGTCAACAAAAACTGAGTTATGGCTGTTCAAATATTTATTAAAGCCTAAATTTTCATCTCAATACACACAGAATAGTGGTATAGTATCAGTATAACAAATAGTTCAGTTGGTGTCTTGAGAATATTTTAGTTTAAATTAATAAATGATTTTTTTCAAAAAACAGACAAGACCTGTTTTTTTTTTTTACCTATATAGTTACCTAAACATTAGTTTGTGTTTTTTTATTGCTTTTTTTTTTTACTACACTTTTGTAGCAGACTTTGTCATTTGCATTTGATTGGGTTTAATCATTTTTATTTTACTTCTGGCAGTAGGTCATAATTAAAAAAGAGATATCTCTCAACCAAGAAACTTCACTTTAATAAATTTTTTTTTTTTTCTTTTTACAGTAAATAAAGAAATTTAAATAGGGCTAAATGAAAAAAAAAATGTGTTCACCCATATATAAACAATTCATCTTTGGTGCTTGCATGAATAGCCACTTTTCTGACCCTTTTTTTTTTTTTTTATTAATTCTGCATTCTAAAGAATACAACATATCCACCCTCAAAATTTAATTGAATGAATCTTAGGCCCAATGCACCTTTTACTTAAAACAAAGTGAAAAATAATTTTCTTATATTTGAAAACGATAGTTTGCTTAAAAGCATGAACATGCAACATATTTATTATTTTTAAAACCTATCTTTGTTTAACTTTTAATGTCTGTACATTTACTGTGTAAATAACTCAAGTTTTACTGTGCTAGCATGGTTTTTTTTATGTATATAAAAAATAATGTTAAGTTAGAAATCATTTGTCAATGTTGCTTCTCTACTTCCACTGACTTCATTATTTCCCCCTCAATACCAACTACTAAATTTCAGACCTGACGGTGGCATGCAGAGCTCCTCTCCCCATCAATATGCTGCTGGGGGAGCCACCTCAATAGTACCGTGAGTACTTCACTAAGTTTATAAAAGTACTATCCATCTCTCATGTCAAAGTCTAGATAGAAATTTTAGAGTATTTTTGTACCCCAATAATTTTTCCGGAAAATAAGCATCCTTTCCCAAAATATTTTTGAGCACACTAATTGTGGCAGTATGGTAATTGTGTATTGAAATAAATACCTATTGCTTCATCATTATTGAAAATTTAATACAATTAGTTGCTTTTCTGTGAGGGCTGTAAATGATTTTTTTTAAGCAAAGCTTGATGGCTTTGTGTTCTTTATTACTTAGTATTTTAGATTAATTGAATGGATTGTGAGACCTTCAGCATTATTTGTTTACTAAAATATCTTTTGTTACATGTGCAGTGACACTCTTATTTGTTTTGGCTTTTGGCTCATTTTGCATGCTAGCTTTTTATGCACCTTGATAAGTTTTAAGAAAAAAATTCTAATGCTTACTAATTTGTATGCTGCCATTTTTGAAAGTAACATTTGCAAAATTATAGTTAACAAAATGAGTATCAAGACATATTTGTAATGTTGTTGTTTATTAATCAGTTTGTACATTTTGAGGGTTGGATATAGGCATTGACCTGGCATTTCCATTTTGATTTGAAATTTAATTAATTTCAGCACATGACTTGGATCTCAGCACTTTCTAATTGACCTAAAGCTGCTAGTGAAACTCTTTTAATCCGAGCTTTGCTTAGCAGTGATTTTAGCATTTGTTTTTATTCTCATTTGATGTATATTCCAAATGTTTTAATGGCAAAAATTTCTGTATCTTACATGCATCACAGAAGTGGGAAGCAATATTTGTTGAAAAACTTTTTTATAAATTTGTATTAAAAGTGACAGATGTATTTTTTTAAAGCGAAATATAATCCTTAAGTCTTGAGACAATCATATTGCTTCTCATCCTTTAGTCTTAGAATTACTCTTGTCTATTGTTTTTTTCTTATACATGTTTATACAATAAAAACTTGGTTTATGAGCATAATTAAGTCCCGAGAGATAATAAAGGAAACTAAGAAGATTGGTTCAAGAAATAAAACTATTCTTTTAAGCATAGTAAGGAATTTTTTTTATCATTGTGTAGGAAGTCTTTCTCACAGAATGAATGCTATCTCTTTGCTCATCATAATGTGTTTCTTTTTGTGGGGCAATAGCTTGGAACCTATCCAGTAACCAGGAGCTTAGGTGTATAACTGCTGTTTGTGCAAATGCACTGAGAGCCAAACTATTAGGGAGCCAAAATGGAGGAGTTTCAAAGTTTTTTGCTCTTTGCCAAAAATGTAAATCGCACAGGGCATCATAATAGCTAGCTAAGGCTCTGCCCATAACATTTGTAAGAACTCTTTGTTCTTCATGGGGGCTATTGTTGCAATTACTACAGTTGTAACAGATTTGCACTTATGTTGACTATACAAGTGACACTTGCTGAGTGAGACTAAGCATATAAGAGTACAACCGTTGGCAGAAAAAAACAGAAAATGCATAACATGTGTAATGCAAAACCTTGCTTATATGGTCCGTAAGAATTTATTTTAAAAAATATTGCTTGTCCTGCAAGGCATAGCACATATATCAAATAAAATTTTGTTATATATTTTTGCTCAATCTGCGAAACACTCTTAAACCAAGTTACTCATAAACTGAGGTTTGGCAGTATATATATATTTATATTTATTTATGTATATGCTCATAAACTGAAGTTTGACAATACATGTATATATTTATATATCTAAATTTATTTTTTTTTTTTTATATATATTTTGCATAAATAATTTTTAGACATTTTTAATGAATTTTCTTTGAGTCTATCAGAAAATCCTTCTGTAGCGACCATTGTTATAGTTTTTGTTCCTGTTTCCTTTATAAAAATTGCCTCGTGCTTCAGCTTAATGCTTGGTTTGGGTGTCACTGCCAATAGCTGTTTTTGTTTCTAATTTGCAGCCACGTTTTTCGCAGGTCTATGTCAGGAGAAACTCGAGATCCTGATGGGGTCAAACCTCGTTCCTTGCGTTTTACATGGAGCATGAAAACCACTAGTGCAATGGACCCTAATGACATGATGAAAGAGATCAGAAAGGTTTGTCATGAAAAAAAAAACACACTTTATACTAGCATACAAATGCAAAGTGTGGTAATAATTTTTCATTGTCATTTTGTCGGTATTTCTTACAAAAATTTTTTTCTGGTTATCATAGGATCTTATTTATAATAAGTTGTAAAAGAATTTTAACAAAGTAGCACAGATATTGCATCCTTTAAATTAGAATAATTGTGGGAAAACCATTATGGCTCCCACACACATACTATTTGATAATAATTATTGTATCAGGAATCAGTAGCGGCAGAAAAATGTACCATTTGCAACAAAAGATAAGCAACTTAGAAAGGATATTTTAATTTGTGTATGCAACATAGCTTTAAATAGGCCTACTAAACAAAACAGTAGTGTGCTCTTTTGTAATGTTTCTGTGTGCACAGATGAGAGGAAACGGTGATCATATCAGGTTAACTTTTCCAACTCTAAGCTGCATTTTGCAAATTCAGCGCACCAATTAGAAATAAAAAAATTAATTCAGCATTTATTTTAAAGAAAATGTCAGTTTTAATATAAAATATACAAGTCTATGTTCCTGGTGTATTAAAGCATTGATTAAAAAAGATGTGTGAGTTTCCAATTTTTTACGACAAAAACACCATTGTGAAACTATATAACTTTTTTTATTTCTGATTTTTAAAATAAGAAATTTTTATTGGTGATTCAGAATTAAATTTTAGATGCCAGTATTATTAAATTTTTAAGTTATTTTCAAATTCAGTCGAAACAATTAAACCAAATGCTGTTTTTTTTAAACCTAATGTAGTTTTTTTTATAATACTTTTATTTTCAATAATATTAGCTAAACTGGGGATATTTTCCACTATGTTAAAAAATTTTAGTTGCTTTAATGCTAATGTCTGTAACAGCCTCCATTAGCTTATGGCTGCTTTTAAATTAGACTTCTAATTAAAATCATCTTCGTGATGAGACTTGATTTTGGAATATCTGAGAGTTTAGGTTCAATTTGACTTGTATGGTTTAATCATTCTAAACTTAATACAATCAAATAGTTTTTAATGAAAACATGCATTTAGTAACTGTTGCCTCTTAATGCACTATTGTGTATGTCAAGAAATAAAGTAAATTTTCTTTATCATTTTTATTAAAAAATATTTAAGATCTCACTTGTTTTTTTTTTTTTACCAGCTTTAAGAATCTCAGTTTTGCACTTCCCAAGATGGATTAAATGTATTGAGCTAAAAAATTATTCATGTTTGAAACAAAATATGCATAGAAAGCTGTAAGCCAAGAAATTTAACTTAGTGAAATATTAGTTAAAAAGTGAACGACTGGGCAATCTAAAAAATGGTTAAAAAATATTTCTTGACATCTAGAATCAAAGCTTCATTTTAATAAATCTGAACAATACAAGTCACGTATGTCAGAAAATTAAATACTTGTCTTTTTAGTTCAATTATCTACAGAGACATAGTGAATTGAATCATCTTTTATCTTCATAGGTTCTGGATGTCAATAATTGTGACTATGAACAAAGAGAGAGGTTCCTTTTATTATGTGTACATGGGGATCCAAACACAGACAGCCTTGTTCAATGGGAAATGGAAGTTTGCAAGTTGCCACGTTTGTCACTTAATGGTGTTCGTTTCAAGCGCATATCAGGAACATCCATAGGTTTCAAAAACATTGCTTCTAAAATTGCAAATGAATTAAAACTTTAGCGTATATAATATTAGCTAATCTATATTATTTATGTCTTTGTAAATCATTGAGTTAAATATTGTTGCTGGGAATGGCGGGGTATTAATTTTACAATGTACAATTTCATTAGTGACCCTTAGATAAATTTCTCAGGTGTGTTCCAAAAAAATAAACAAACAAGGATCACTGCTAGTTTATATTTCTTTTTTTATTTCTTGTTTTTTTTTTTATTTTATGTACAAAAATAAATGCTGAGTTTAGTGAATAAGTCTAGGTGGGCCATGATACATATTAAGTAGCATAAATAATTGTCTGCAGTTTTTATTAACACTCGAGTCCAATTTTTTATTAGATTTTACAATAAAAATGTTTTAATCTGAATAAGTGAACAGTTTCATGCAGTTTTTCACAGATAGATTAATCTTACAACATTCTAAAAATATACTTTTTAAATATTAGCATTTTATGTTCACAGAGTTAATTAATCAACCCCATAAATGGAAAGTATTGACATAGTTGTATTTATTTTTTTATAAAGATTTTATTTTAAAACAAGCAAGTTCATTTATTTTTTTGCTTCAGACTTAAGAATTATTATAGAATTAGTGCATACAAGTTTACTTGTGCATATTTTATTGTCACTTCAAAATATATTTCAAATAAATGGCTGTGAAGGTGTTTTAGTCCAGCAGGAAGGTGGCATTGTTTAAAAAAGCTCATCATAACTAACTGGTTTATTTAAGATTTAAAAAAAATGTACAAAAAAAATTCATAAAAATTGGTAGAGTTTGATAAAAAAAAATTCATTGACATAAACAATTTTGTACCTTAAAATTTCCTTATTTGGTTAAATAATAAACTGATAGACCCATATAAAACTTTAGCTATTCCCACATTATTACTGAAATACATTTTTGAAAACAATTTAATCTTTGAGGTACATTTTTAAAAATTGATTCCATGTTTTGATTGATTGAATCATCAACTGCTGAATGAGCATTATTTCTAAAATAAAAGCTTGATGCTGTGGAAGTTAATTACACACTAGATTAATTTACTGACTGGAAAAAAACTATTATTTATAGTGTTTGAAGAAAAATGATGAGGAATATTGACTACAAAATGTATCTGTGGTGCCTGATGGACACAATATTTGTGTTTATACTTTTGTATTATGGGCATGTTGATTTGAGTTTAATACATTTTTCGGTTTAAAAAGCTGTTTGTACTTTTTCATTTGCTTCAGATGGTAGTTATTTTCATCGTTTAATGGCTTCAGTTTGTACAGAATTTAAACTAACTTTTTTTTTTAGGTTGGCTGATTTATCAGTAATAAGCTAGTACATAAATATGCAAGGTATATTACAGCAGTTAAATGAAATTCATGCCAATTTAGATTGCATTAATTAAAAGTAAAATTTAAAAAAAAATTGATTTTATTCACCTACAAAATGTCAAGAATAAATGTCCATGTTTTTAAAATACATGTATGTCACTGTGAATATTATGTATCAGCTCAGTTTGAAGTCTTTCTGCTTGAATAGCAAGTTCTATAAAATTACTGGAGTCATATTTATGTCAAATGTTTTTAGTAATAAACAAAACAGGAACAATTACAACACAATAATAATTACATCAATTAGTGATTTAATTTTTTTTTAATACATTGTACATGTACTAGTACATGTATAAAGAAACTATGTGTAATTAAATAATGTAGATAATTTTCATTTCACATTGCAAGACAATTTCTAGTTAAATGATTTGGTTATGATAATAGAGATAGATTCTGAGCTAACAGGCATGAAATATTATTTTTTTAAAAAGCCACCTTCATACAAAAAAAAGCTTATTTTAGCTATAGCATATAATGTGTTATTTTGCTAACTTGATATTTAAGCTAATAATTTTAGATATTAGATAGACTTGTTGATATTTATTTTCTATTTAGCTATTTCATCATGTGGCATATAGCTTCAAATTAATGTCTGTTGTTTTTTTCTTTAAATTTGGTATGCTTCAAAATAATTTTCTTAGCTTCTGTGATTATTGTGCATTTCATAAGTTTAAAAGCCACCTGACTAAAGTGAAAGTTGACAACTTCAGATTTGAAAACATATGTTTGAACCAGACATACTATGGTTAGAGTAAAATATTCTTTTCTATTATGTAATGTAAGTTTGTGTTTTCCACTTCTTTTTACTTGAAATTTTGATACCACTGACGTGTAAATTTTGTACAAAGAGAATTTGATTATTTCTTAATGTACAGCACTGAAAGGAATATAAGGGTTTTTGTTTTTCATATTGATTTTATTGTTAAAATTGAAGTAAAAATCAATGAAGCTAGAACACTGCTAACATAGGATAAATGTAGAAACTGTAGCTGCACTTGATGCTGCAATAAAAACCATTATTTCATGTACAATGCACTTGGTAATTGCTTTATTCAACTAACTTATGCAACCTTGTCTTATTGTAATCTGGTTAGGATGAATATTTTTATATAACCTTGTAATACATTGTTCTGTTGATGTATTGCAGATTTTAAGAACAAAGAAGCATGGATTGAATAATTGAAATAAAATTTTGTATGAACTATTAAAATGACGAGCATTCTATACTTGACCTTGCACAATCACTTTATAGTTCACATTATTGGTCCACTGTGGCTGTGAAATAAATTTTCTTTCCCCACCTTTGTCATTTGAAAACTTCTATCACCATCAAGACTGGCATCATGGGGATGTTTTCAGTCTTTGATGAATATATTTGCCTTTTTATGAATGAATCATCTTATGGTGCCAGTTTTTTTAAAACCTTTCAAGTCTATGTTTTCCTGTGTTGTACAGTTCATAACAGGAGGCCTTTTTTTTTTCTTAAAAAAAAAAAAGTAAACTGGGTGAATATCATTCATATAGAATAGAAATATGGTCCATACTGTAAATATTCCTTTTGAATGGTGATTGTGTGCTGACAAATTATTGAAGAGAATGTATACAATAACTGAATTGATGAGTGGTTTACAAGTTTCATTACAATACATAACTTATTTTGTTTTATATTCGTGAAATTATTAATATATATTTTTGTTAGTTCTCTTTATATAATGTCCAGATAAATTACTTGTTGAGTCAGTAAATACTGATAACAACTTACATTAAAATAATGATGTTTAGAAAAGGTGCAAAGACTTGATACATAATTTTGAAGAATAATTATGTATATAATTATGTTGAAGGTAATTAGACATAAATTATTCATTCTGAAATGTTTGATCTCCTGAGAATTTTGTATTAATTGTCAGCACATTGTTATTTCAAGATGTTTTATTTTGACTTACATTGTAGTTAAAAGTGTTGTGTATAAAAAATACTTCAGTGTCTTATTTCTTTCAGTTTAGGTTATGTCAATTCCCCTCTTTGATATTTTGTTAAGCTGCTACCAAGTTTGGTCTCCATGTTAGTATTGTATATAATTCTAACATTACAAACCCTGTGATTCAATTTCATGATAGAACTATTTTCAGAATGTTTATATATATACAGTTCAACATAAGAGAGTCTGAAGCTATTGTGTCACTACTCCAGGGGATCCTACTGTTTGTCTCTGCACTTGTCTATTATCATTTAGAAGTATACTTGATGTGTGACAAGTAACCATTTTTTTTTCTACATTGCTTAAAGGACAGTTTGCTTTGTGGTTATGATAACATAATAATTCAATGTGGAATGCTAGCTGACTTTAAATGAATGTAAGGATGATAGTTTTCATAATTGGCCGCCTGTAGTGTTGTCCACAAAATTGAAACCCAGTAAAATGTAATGAAAAATCTCAGTGTGTCCATGATTTGTTTCTTTAGTTTTGTACTTTCCTGTAATACTTTTGGAACTGTAATAAATCATTCCAAAAAAACATACAACACAAACTCAAGATTTATTTTTAAGATACCCAGTACATGGAATGAAATATTTGCATGAATTTACGATAGAACCCCCCCAATCCTTATTTTTTTTAAACAAATTAGTGACAAAAGCTTTTTGCTATCAACTAAAATTCAGATGACATCAACTACAACAAAAGAAATACTACTTTGCAGCAGCTTTAACTGGAATTACTCAACCTGAAAGAAAATTGCCCTAATATAACTTAAAATCATTTGGGTGAAATGTCCCATTTATTTCTTGGAGTGAAAGTGGAATACAGCAATTCTGAATTTATTCAGAATGGAAAAAAAGGATTAAAATTTAATAGCTATTCAAGGGTAGTTTTGATTAAATGATGTACACCATAATGAACAAAGCTTTAGCTGCTTGTAAGTGGATGAAGGTAACCTAATTCAAGGTTGTCTTTGAAAATATTTTCTTGAAAAAAAAAACCCACTACATGATGGCTCACAATTTCAAAAATTCATTCATAATAGACCGAAAAAAATGTTTCTAAATATAATTATTTCTTATTTATGTACATATTTTTTTATTAAAAATCCCTATTCTTGTGAAACTAAATTATTATTAAACCTATATTAACATACAAAAGAGACAATGATTTGGACAATATTTAATTTAGGCCTACATTTAATGGATAGTAAAGGTACAACCTGAAATAAAGAAATCATTTAATAGCTCATTTATTTTCCTTGAATGCCATACTCATTTATATTAATGTCTATGGAAGATTGACTCAGGTGTGGTGCAAATATTACTTCCATTCTTCTACTGGTTCCTGCACTACTTGATTGTTGTGTTACTTCAGTGGAGCTGTGACGATGCAGACGTAATCGACAGGTCACCTGATTTGACCAAGTTAAACCCAGTGCAGGAATGTTGTTACTTTCATGTGATCCAAATTTACCCACATTGGCAGAAACCTAGACATAGTAAAAAAAAAACCAGAAAACTTATACAATCATTTTGGAAACTTTTTAAATTATTCATAACTGTACTTGAGGGGCATAAGTGAACCAAAAGCCCAAATAAAATGAGTCACAGAATAAAGTGAGATGCTAATGGGTTTTTCAATGCAACAACTGTTGGCTACTTTGAACAGCAATGTACCAGAATAACACAATATAGTCTCAATATTTCTGCTGCATAGCACTATACACAGCCAGAATGTCTTGGAGTTTTAATCCTGTGACATCACTAGGAAATTTCTCAGCAAATAAAATATGGACCAATGCTTATTTCTTTTTCATTTTATTTTATATGGTGGCCGGACAGTTTGACCTCGGACTATTCGACCCTGTCAACTGATAAAAATAATATTTGAATTATTATTTCTTTGTTTAGTAACTTAACATGCATAATTTTTTTTTAATATTTATGTTGTATTAATTTTGTTTCAAATATGTGTTTCCGAAAGGTTTGAGTTCTGATGCTCTAAGCAAGTTCAAAAGTTTTTAAAGACCGACAATATATCTTACATGCAGTTCTCATGCTTGCACATGAGTTTCATTGACCAATGGTTTGTGTCTACTCTAGCCACTGGCACAAATGATATAAGTGACTAATATCCAAGGTGGATGGGTTCACTATAATGGATTTGCAATACTTACAACATTTGGTCTTCGCTTATCAGAGATGGATTATAATCAAGGGGGGGGGGGATTAGTTGAGTGGAATCACACAACTTGTTTCCATTGCTAAGATGTCACAAAGACTAAAACACACATCTTATACAGTTAAAACTAAAATTTGAAACAATTAAAATACAAATTTTAAATAAAACAAACAAATATCTTTAACAATTAAACACATGTTGAACAAAGTTAGTAAACATATTGAGAATAAAGAAAAAATAATTCAAATATTTTTATCAGTTGACAGGGGTCGAATAGTCTGGGGTCGAAGTGTCAAAAAGTTGTGGAACCTTTTATATGTACCTAATATTTATAGAAATAAATCAATGACATGCATTATCTTAGTACTGAGCACACTGGGTCCAATAAAAGGGTTCATGTACATTTGTCAAGTTGAAAATAATAGTTTTTTTCCACAGCTAAATTAACAATAAAAAAAGGCATTCTGTAATGTAATTTGCCAGTACCAAGGAAGGGCAATCTGAGCACTGGTACCAATTTTGAAATATTCCTGGGGGTCCAATCTTTGCAAGTGATGCCCTTGACAGCTTTTTTTACCTACACCACCTCCCCCCATCCCCAAAGAAGTAATGAAAACAGTAGGTAATTAAAACGAGAGAGATAGTTTGATTACACAACTATGTCAAATCCCTGGTCAATGGACCATACACTAATTAAATATAAGGCTTATTTTTATTCCACATGTCGTACCACATGTGGTCCCTGCACCTACAAAAATCACTAAATGAAAACAACCTTGGCGTGGCCCCCGCCCCCTCCCAACCCTTCATGCAACTTAAAAGTCACAAACATGTAAAAGAAATGTCAGATCTAAGTTGCAACTTCTCCAAAAGAAACAATATGCTGGTCTTATAACAGTTTTGTCATAGAGTATCACTCAACCAAAAATTTCTCGCCAATCAGCGCCCGATAGTTATAATTTAATGTAAGAGTATTTAATAATCAACTCAAAGTTGATAAAAAGAAAATCACCAATTCTCCAAAAACAAACGGGTATCAGACTAAAAGAACCACAGCTAATGAGAGTTATGTGACAGTTCACCTGAGAAAATTTTAGTTAACCATATGTAATGAGTTTGTGAAGTCAACAGATAAATACAATTTTTACAATTGAATAGAGAACAATTTTATTTAAAATATAAAGAGTGCAAAGTTTTTATATAACTGACAGATCGATCAAAAAAGAAATATGTTTGCTGTC
Organism: Bulinus truncatus; assembly: GCA_021962125.1. Classification (NCBI taxonomy): domain Eukaryota; kingdom Metazoa; phylum Mollusca; class Gastropoda; family Planorbidae; genus Bulinus; species Bulinus truncatus. The sequence continues at coordinate 9,265,686 of JAGDYQ010000009.1, read as the reverse complement.
GTTTATTGAAACATTGAAAAAATAGTTGATAGAAAGAAAGTAAATGAATGAAAGAATATAAGAATAACATTTATAGATATCGGTGCGCAAAGCAAAAACTTCAAAAGAAAATAAAAATTTAATTTTCCCTTCTATTCACTAACCGTGGTTGTATTGGTGGGGAGGTGGGTGTTGCTAATATTGGTGTGGTTGATGGCTATGATTACTAGTAGTGATTGAATATATGTAGATTACTTTTAAAACAAGGTTTTAAAGTCGCTATTGTTTTTCTGCAAATATCTAACAGTGGCAATAGAAAAGTATTGGTATCGAGTATCGAAATTTTTTCATTTAAAATGTATCGGCAATACACAAATCAATACTTGATATAAAAAGGATCAGCATTACAACAACCAATACCAAAAAAGTATCGCCGATATGTATTGGCTGATACCGATACTTCGATGCTAAAAACCCTGAATTAGGAAAATGAAAATTGCAATTTGCAAATATGATAACCGACTAGTCAATTCAAATTACTGGAAAAGAAAAACAAATTTCGGCCAGCAGAAAAATATACATGATAACTATGGTGTAGTGTCCTTCCCCCCATCAACTGCTTCCCCATTTATCTATTAATTAAGTCTTAATGAAGTTCCTTTTTTATCCTTGTTGATAGCAAAGGAAAAAATTGCAAAACTTTACACGTTTCTTTTTTCATACACGTCAATAAAGAAATATTTCTGTGTGCTAAAAATAACAGTTTAAAGGATAGTTTTTTTTAATTCCAAAGGTTTTCCGTTGGTGTCAGCCAAATTATTTTCACTAAGGTATTCATAGCCTGGTGCTTACGAATCCCATACAAAAATAACACTGACACTCCTTAACATTGAGCTACTGTGTCCAATAATTATAGAAATACATGTATATCAAGTACATACATGCCTTACTTATACACTGAGCACACTATGTCTAATATATATATATTGTTATAACTCTCCCCCTGCACTCGGTGGTGCGCTATGAATAGGGAATTCCCTTAGACCAACGCACCATATAAATTTACTATTGAAAACAGTGACTGTGTGATAGAAGAGCAGCAGAGTTGTGATGATAAAGCCTGCAGTGTGGAATGGTGGCCATTGTAATTGTTGACTGCATATAAATTATTAAATGCTGTGTTTTTATTAAACCAATACCTTTGCTTTGGTGTTTTTCCTTTTAGAGCATTTAACAATATCACTGTTTCTCAACAAGTTTAATTGATATCAAAAAATACCTGAGTATGAATAACAAAAAATAAAATAAAATTGAAAACCTATTGTAAATTAAGACAGTAAATAAATCTAAAGAATGTAAAAAAAGGTAAAAATAATCTACTGGTACCTGGTTAACACAGATTATAACAATGCTGTACTGATGTGCAAGACTGCGTAACAAAGAAGCAAAGTCTGTTAAATGCTTTGCCCTACTGATTGTCTGAGTTAAGTCATAGTGACACCTGAATAAGGCTGTGACTGAATCAATAATTATAAGTTTTACTAATCCTCTATTCAAAAGGGTTGGTAATTTCTTTTTAACACAAAACTCCAAGGTTTCCTACCGAAAAAAATAAAATATATATATAAAGAAATAACAACACAATTATTCTCTTTTTTTTCTAGTACAAATTGTGTCAACTTACAAAATCTGCAACATGTTCTACAAAAATTTTATCTCCCAAATTCTGCCCAGGTAAGAACTTTTCAAAATATTTGATCATCTGCTGCAATCTTTTACTGGGAAAAACACTTTCTGTACATATAAACACTGCTCCTGAAATCATAATTAAGACAGGCAAAGATAAAAAAGCCTTAAATCTTCTTGTTCACAATGTAAACAATTCATAATAAGAATTGACGAAGTAAAAAACTGATTGTTGATGTTCATAAGTCATAAATAGTACCTACTAGAGAATACTGATTAGAAAACCAAGCTCACAAATACTCACAAAAAGTGAAGTGAAAAACAGAATTTTTTTTCTGATTATTTAGATTCTACAAAAGAATCAAGGAAAATAAAGACATCACTGAAACAACTAATTAATATTTTTATATGACTGGACACACCTCTGATCAAACAATAGGGTGACTTAGGTCTGATCACATGGTGCCAGGGTATGGTTCAAGTCCCAGTGAGACCAGTCAACTATTTGTGCCTCCATGGCCTTTGCAACAGGAGTTATGGTGAGGAATGGCACTAGATGTTTATAGCATCAAGAGATATTATCTTATCCTGAATGGGACATCTTAGAAATAAATAAATGGTGATCTTAAATACTGCTACCATGCTTGCAGAATAAAATCTCAATGAAATGTATGCTGATTTATTTTTAAAAAATACTTTCAGTCATTCAGAACATGTTTGAATCTCAAGATTTACCTCCAGACTGCTCCTTGTTTAGTTGAACACTGATACAAAGCTGCAAACACAACTGAGTTTTTCCACAGCCACTCTCTCCTGTTACTTCAGTCAGTGTGCCAGACAATACTCCACCTATTTAATACGTACATTATAATTATTATTTCAAATAAATCTAATCAAAATTGATTACCTGTATAGACATGAAAATTTGGTACATGTACAAAGTCGTCCCACAAGTCCACCCAGCTTTAACTGGGTACCTGACTTTAGTTGGGGAAGTAAAGGTGGCTGGGCGTTGTGCTAACCATACAACCCCTTCATACGCAGAGGGTATAGAAACAGATGTATTCTACACTTCATATGCCCCAATGGCCCGTTATGGCAAAGGGAACTTTACTTATAGACATAATACAACTATAGTCAAACTTATATTAAAGCGAAAATTTGTAATAAATTTAAACTTGCTTTACAAATCAATGTCTTGGAAAATGATTGTCAACAAATGAGAATGTATTACCATATCAAGTACCAGTATAGAAAATACTAATCAAGCAATAAATAAGAATCAGGATTTATGAACAGAATTCATCATTAAATTTAACAAGAAATTTAACTTACTGATGAATAATGAAATTGTTTTTACGCCTGCTCATAATGTTACAATAACAATGTTAGGGTTGTTTAGCAGAATTTTTCAACTTTTAACATTATATACTTCAATTTGAAATAAACATTTCTCACAACTCCCACTCCAGTTAATATCATTTCTAGCTTTCAAGCTAGTGGAAAATGGCCTTTTAACATACCTAGTTAAATTACAGATGACTCTATGCAGAGCCTGAAACTTCAAGTATTTCTGATTCACATCATTCAGGGAAATCACCTTTGCCTGATTTTCACCTGCATGGCAAGATTTTGTCTCTCCCCAATTATTTAGAGGTTACCTAAATGCCCAGGTGAAACCATTAAAGAATTATAGAAGAAAAAAGGACAATCTATTATTGCAGCTAATTCAGAGTCCTGAATTTTAAAAGCTACAGCAAAAATGAGTGAGTAAGCAAACAAAGCAAAGCAACTCAGCAAAGAAACTTTTCAAAGATGGCAGTGATTCAGACAAGGACATTGAACTTAAATAAACTTAGTGTTGAAGAAACTTCAGAAACTGAGATTTAACACTTACGATCAATGATTTAAAAGGTGTAGAACACAGATTTGATGTCTACTATGTGGTGTAGAACAAGTTACTATAGATGACTGTGTATTATGTGAGTATGGGGTGAAAAAGTCAGTTGTGTTATATGTTGGTCTAGAGAGGGAGAGTATGTTGAGGATGAAGATGTAGAAATTGAATTTTTAAGAAAGAATTAGAATGTTTCTGGTAAGCTCATAAGGTGAAATGTTGAAGATATTGTTTCTGCACCCTTTATTTTCATTAAGTATTTGCTGGCCAGAAAAGACATTCCAGAAACATCTAGAATAAAAGGTGCTTATTTTTTATTGAAGTTAATTTATCAGTTTGACTTAAAAACAACAGTAAATAAACTAAATGTTTAAAATGTTTTGAAATCTTATTTATATTGTTTGTTTTACATTATTTCAATAATTAAAAAACAAAAGAAAGAAAACAGTTATGTAACTGACTTTTTGGATATGGTGGCCCATTTTACTCCATGATGGGCCATCTCACCCTTATCGATGTTTTCTTCACATGCATGGGCCACTTCTTACCACAAGCATATGTCTTATGAAATGTCCTAAAAAAACTAACAATATCTGGAGGGATAACTTTATGTTGTTTTCTGCACAAATGGACAAACTACTATGCCTCTAAATTTGACAATCATAGCTGCAAATTTCTACAAAATAGACACATTTTTCGCATAAGTAAATTTAACCTCACTTTCCCCTACCTCTTAAAACTGAATCAATTTTGCTACAAGCTGTTGAAAGTTTCCAATGCTGTAATTGTTGAGGAACATCTCTCTCAAATATTTGAAAAGCTGATAATATATATATATTAAACAAATTTATCTATTTCAATTACTACCATACATACTTAATATACATTTATGTTTTAAATAAAAACATGAACATTTAAAATGTTAAGTTAAATAAACTAGTTTTAATTCTATCTGAGCCTAAATTCTATGGTTTGTAAATGCCAATGAATGGCCTGAATTGCTCATTTCAGTTTGAAAAAAATGTTATTTTTTATTATTTCTAATAAGCACTGAGAACAACAAAATATCCTGTCATAAGATACCACTATGACATCTGTATTGCAATTGTTTTTCAGCTACTTTATCTTTAAGCTTTACAATCTCATCTGATGAAAGACTTGTTAGATGTTGCAGTTCTGTACAAGAGAAGTGCAGTACCTGTGCAGTGTCAAAAATCTGAGCTGCAAAAAAATAAATTATTACAAATTTCAAAGTACCACAAAATAAATGCTTTTTTAATGAAAATCACACTTAACCTGACAAAGAGACACATGCATCTCTACTATAATTATTATAAAGCTTATCTATTGCTGATAGTGTTAACCTCTTTTATTGAAGTGCAAAGAGTAGAAAAAAAAATTTTGGTGAAGAAAAGAATCATCCATATTTCAAAAATGATTGATAAACTTTGAAGTTTTTTTCATCTAAAAAAATAATTGATAAAATCATTTCTGAAATATCTAGTGCTATTTACTAATCAAATAATACATGATTCAAACATACATTCAGGAAGGCAAAACAGCAATGCATTGTGCCTATGGAGTAAGGATGGCTAAGAGCACAAAAGTGGTCATCCATTGCAGCAAATAATCTTCATATATAACTATTTTTCTTAACAATGGAGTGTGACTGTCTCAACAGCCCCTTAGCCAAGGGGGGCACTAGGGGGCCGTGCCCCCCCCCCCCTCTTAAAAAGAAGAAAAAATAAAGAAAAAGTAACTAAAATAAGAAAGTACCCCCTTGCTGGGTATTGGTGCCCCACTGCTTACTTTGACCTGGCTACGGGCCTGTGTCTCAATGCACAGGCTTTTACATATAAATCTCTATCATGCATTGATTATTTTCCTATAGAATATATTATGTTATCAGATGATTAATGAGCACTGTAGGGACGAGGCGTGAGTGTTGAAATTTATTGATGTTTTTAGGCTATATACAAAGCACAAACGAACAAAGATCTATATATTTGTATAGAGTATTGGTCTAATAACGTATACGATTTTATATAACTGATGTTATATATAATTAAACTTGAAGTCATTTTATTATGAATAATTATGCTAAATATATTCAATAAACACAGGACCATTTTATAGCTATATAATGGTACTTTGTTTATTGAATATAGTTTGTGCTTTGTATATAGCATAATAACTAACATCAATACATTTTTCTCTAAGAGTTATGACCGGCAACACTCACGACTCATCCCTGGAGCACTGCAAATATTACCTTTTTGAATTTATTTTTTTGACTATCAAGTTGGAACTAGTTTATTTTAACTATTTAATATCTGTTTATAAATTAGTTTGATGGAGTTTCAATAGACTGGTTCAGAAGATGTGCACATGATAGATAAAAAAGCCAAACAGGTCATTATTGGCCTGCATGATTTGGGCAAGAATTTTGTCAAGGTACTCCCATAAATATGCTTTGATCTTGGACCACAATCAAGTTTTTTCATTATGAAAATCAAAATGTTTAGTATTACACTTAAAAAAGGTGACAAATCTCAGCTAGGTTATGGGCACTAGAAATCTTAGGCATAACATGTATGCCATGACTCCCATGACAAATAAACTTGACTAAGCTTTTACTATTAACAGACCTTTTTTTAATGCAGTTATAAGTCTGTAGTCTAAATCCACATTGATATTTTTTTCTTTCTGGTGGCTCATTGTAATTAAACATTTATAAAAAGTATCGATGCTAGTATTGACACGATTAAACGCTCAAAAGCACTATTAACTTGTATAACTTATTGGACTTGGTTTTAGACATGACGTTGTTTTTCCTCTGCATAAGTTGAATATATTACGTTCGTAGTGATCGGCTAAAGAAGGAAATTATTGCTTTGTCTTGCCGCTTGCGTGCGCCTTTGGTAAGACACATTGACAATATGGTATCGGGTACCAGTACTAAAAAAATATTTTGTGATCTCTTTTGCATTACCGTGGTAAAATCATAGACATAAATACTGCGAATGCATATGGGTAAAATCTTATTTTAGAGTCTGCTAGGACTACAGAATTCCAAGATCTTGACCAAACAAAAACACAGAAAAAAATATTTTCGCACAATAATAATTATTATTATTTAAACCTAGCATAAGATCATACTTGTATTCACTTACTTTTCCATTAAAATTTATATTACTTATGACAAATAAATAGTGCAAATATACTGATGGATCATTATATTTTTTAAATCAGCAATGAATAACATAAGTCAATTTACAGAGTCAAACACTACAAAATAATAATGATGACTCACACTCGCAGTATATAATATGTAATGTGTCACCATTATTTTCCTTATGCCAAATTATGCATGTATATATACTCGGCAATAATAGTAATGACTAGTTCTAGGATCAGTCTTTCAAAAGGACCTTTTTGGCCTTTATATAAATGTATTGTAGAAAAAAAAAACATTCAAATATGCTTCATGTGTTTTGGTGTATTTGTGATTTTTAAAAAAAAGTGTTATTATATATTTTATAATGTTTTGATTTTTAATTAATGTAATTCTCTAGGTCGTTTAATTAATATGACCTATAGTGGCCATGGCACCTTTTTTTCTACTGATGGAAAATCATCGAATTTATTTCGAAAGGTGTTTGTAAGTTTTATTAATGTATGTCAGGCCCGTAGCAAGGTCAAAGTAAGCAGGGGGGCACCAATACCCAGCAAGGGGGTACTTTCTCATTTTAGTTAGCTACTTTTCTTTATTTTTTTCCTCTTTTTCTTTTTGCGGGGGGGGCACTCTAACCGAAGGGGGTGGGCACAGCCCCTAGTGCCCCCCCCCCTGGCTACGGGGCTGATGAATGTGTGTGGCAAATGTTGATTTTGAAAGCACATGAGTTTCAACCATGGTTTAGTAGATCACTACCCTGTACTAAAAATAACCAACATGCTGTGTATTGGGTGCAACATGAAAAGTGAGGCAGTTTGAAACTGATGCTTCATTTGCATTTTTTTTTAAATAAAAAAGACAAACTTCCAATGAAGCCAGTTTTTTTTTAAATTAAACATAAAGAAACACCTGTGCGTAGTTTATAATTCCTTAGCCTTAACGTAAGCTTAATTACTAATGTGTTTCACAATTAAAGTACATTGATCTGGTAAGATCAACATTCTCATTGTGTGGAGATAAGGTCTTATGGGTTGTAAAAAAGGCCATAACCAGCATCAAATGAAGATAATAACATTAAACAACCACACAAATTTATACAGCAGACAAGCTTTCTCTTAGCCCTTCAGGGCCAGATGAAGTGTAAAATTCATCAGTTTCTGTAGCCATAGCACAATGCCCAGCCACCTTTTCTTCCCCAAATTAGGTCAGGTACTCAATTTAAAGCTGGGTGCACTTGGAGGTGGAGGGCACCTTCATCAGTACCTGAAAAATTCCAGTCATTCTCATTGTGATTCAGACTCAGGTCTACACCACCCGACCATCTGTCCCGCTACACAGCAGACAAAGCCAATAATAAAATATACACTTACACAGCAGACAAAGCCAATAGTAAATACATGTATATCCACTTACACAGCAAAGTCAATAGTAAATATATCCATTTACACAGCAGATGCGGCCAACAGTAAATATATCCACTTATACAGCAAAGCTAATAGTAAATATATACACTTACACAGCAGACGCGGCCAATAGTAAATATATATATATATTTTTACACAGCAGACAAAGCCAGTGTCAAACACAGGCTTACACAGCTGTAAATTTACCAGTACACAAAAATATTCTGAACTTCATTGCATTCTGTCTAAGCTTTAACAATTTTAGACACAACAACCTATAAACCATTCACCTTGCAATTAGAAAAAACAACTTAAGTTTTGATTTGTTTCTAAGATATATTGGGCAAAAATGTCTGGTTTATTATAATGATTATTTAATTAAAACTGTATACCTAATATCTCAAAACTGTGACCTGTATATTTTATTACATAAACGAATTCAGATAGCTTGATAAAGTTTTTTTTTTAAAATTACGGGAAAAAAATGTGTTTAAAAAGTTAATCAGCCCAAACACTATTAAGTAAAGAAAATTAAAATTACAACCATGTATATAATTTAACGATTATGTACTGCAACGAAGACATTAAAAAAAGAACACTTCAATTTAAGTAATAACATGTTTATCATGAAATAAAAAATAGTACATTAACATTTTAAAAATATTATAATCTATATAAATAAACATGTAAATATTCGTTTGTTCAAAATATTGAATCGCCGAAAGTTTTTTTTACAGAATGCTTTATAATTGAGACACAATATTGCATTAGAATATGCACATGTTTTTATATACTAGTGATTAAATCTTATTAGTCAGCCCTGCTATAAACTAACTTATACTGATTATTAATGAGTCAATAATTCTTATTACACTAATCAAGGGATACAATAGTTTTTAACTTGGACGAATGAGTCTTATAAACTGGCTACTTCCCTTGCATAAACAAAATTTCCCCAAGTTTTTTTTTTAACGGCACTGGACAAACCCAAGCGTCAAAACGGCATTGCCTATTGGACTCCACCCCCCCCCCCACCCCCGGAGTGATACCTACTATTATATAGATATCACATCTGTGACAGGTAAAAACAACCTTGGCAGGACCTTTCAAAGGTAAAGATGTCCTCAATTCCTATGACTACAACAGATATGCCATTTCTAATTAAGAGATAGCAATTCCCAATTTGACTGGCATTTGCAATCGCCATCAACAAAGCTCACGCCCAATCTTTAGAATTGTGCGGTAAAGATCTAGTAATGGATTGGTTATCACAATTATATTTTGCATGTCCCACAGACAATCTATATCTGTACAGACAATCTCTATATCTACACAGACAATGAACAATGAAAAATACTGTATATCCACAAGCATTAAAATTTTAAAAAGTTAAACAAATAGGAAACGTAGGCTTTCTCTTTTTTTGTCTTTTACCTTTAACCAGATTAACCCTCACCAACACTTGGCCGGGTACAGCTAGTATCAAATGAATTATCTTTTATGTTTCTAAGAACTGAAAACGAAATATTTCAATCCTGAGATATCGGTTTTTTTCATTTATACATATGATATATAAACTAAAATGATGTTTCATTGAATAGCTAACATGCTGGAAGAATCAGCAAAAGGGTTAGTTTAAAAAAAAAAAATACTGTCAATAATAAGATTTATAACATGAAGTGTATTTTGTAATATTAAATCACATTATGTATCGTGACACATACATCCCTCAAAGTAAACCAATAGTCAAGCAGCTAGGAATTCTCGGGAGCCTGACAAACTATTACCACAGATGCCCTTCTGACCTGTTCAGCATCAAAATAAATAAATAAAATAAGGCGCACCCCCCCTCCCCCCAAGTCTTGGGGCCTCTGACATATTCGAGTTACAAACCCTTTCGCTACAGCCTTGAACTAATGATTACAAAACTCATAAGTTAGGGAAGCTTGACCAGACTTGGAGAACACAACAGATCTGGATTTTTTTATTTGCATCCACAGTTTATTCACAGAGTTAATTAATACATAGTATGTGTCAATCAAAACAGATCATCTTTAACCATTGAGAATTGTACATCATATGTCAGGATCTAAAGAAATCTGCTATAATGTGCTTCTCAGAAGACAATGGCTCACTTTGTAAAAATGTCATTTTTTGATGTCACTAAATGATCATGATACAGTTATGAAGCGCTGTTTAATAAATTAATATTTTAGTGATCATCCAGGAAAAGTCTAACACATTGACAACAGTTATGAAAACTGATTGTACTTGAAATTTAACACTCCGATTTGTTTTTCTTTAATTTTACACACATTTTATTTTTCATTACTATCAGATCCAATTAATGTTAACTTGATTTTCTTAACACTTGACGGATCATGGCCATATAACATCATTATTTGTTCCGCTGAAAAAAACATGAATACTCTATAACTAAAGGTGTTAAAATGATGTAATTCATAAATTTTATCAACATGGCAAGTTAATAATTACAAGTATAATAAAAATGAAGCAGAGGAGAAAAAAAGTCAAAGAAAATTTATGGTCAAAAAGTTTCAACGATGGCTAGTACCACAATCAATATGATGGCCGCAAATATTGGGGAGTTTTGAGGTTATATATCAATTGTAATTATTGACTTTTGAGAGACTACAATAAATTAACAGCCTTGACCCTTTTTAAAGTTCTTTTTCTTTAACTTCTTAATAGCGTAAAAGTAAATTTTGTTAAAATAATAATACTGTACCCTCAGATAAATTTTTGAAATCAGGATTCTTTTCTTCAGCCTTCTTGGTTGAAATACTCCAAATTGCATATCCTATTAAATTCCAACCGATAAATAAAGTCAGAAATGGTCTGTACTTCTGCCATGGAGTTAGTGAATTTATTTTTTTAAATCGATATTTCTTCATTATTTCCAATCAGGTTTTACTGAGGAAAAAAGCAATTGTTTTAAACTTCTAACAATGTTAATTTTAAAACTGTATCGGAGATACAGTATTAAGGTGCCATATTTTTTCTAATAGTGTATCACCGATACAGTTTTAAATTGGCATTTTTTTAAGCATTCTAAAACCGTATTAGCAATACAGTTAATATAATGATGATCAGTTTAAAGATATATTTTTAATAAAACTGCACTGGTGATCAGAGCCGCCAGGGGGGAGGGGGGGTCACCCAAATACTAGTCAGGGACCCCAAGCCTTCAATGATAAGATATTGTCGAACGCCTTGGTACATAATTAGTATTTCACCATCCATAGGCTAATAACCTGACTGTAATTGATAAAACAAAACTATCTAATGAAAGGGGGTGAAAACTGTATTATATATTCGCCAGTAATTAGCAAAAGATATTTTCCAATACATTTGATAATTACCTCTGGGTCACTTTGTAGGGGGGGGGGGGAAGAAATGATAAAAGTTTGCAACAGTCTACCCCCGAGATAACTAGTCCTTTCATATGTCATTGCAAAGATTTAAGTGTGAATCAAGTGAAATTGACAGTAAAATTACTCGCTAATTACTTAAAAAATATTTTCTTTACCTATATTTCATTGTAAAAAAATATTACATAGGACGTATATTGAAAAATTTATTTAAAGTATTCTAAAAACAGAGTTTGTTATCTTCATATGCCTCATTATGTGAATTCGTTTGTTATAACTTCTGTATCATTTCCACCTAAAACAGATATGGTTTTAGAAAAAAATATGGCACCTAAAAACTGTATCTGCACTGACCTTCTAACTATCTTACAATGATAATTCAGTTGCAATGGTATAACTAATGATAGTGGCGCCAAGACACTCTGAAAATGCTGCCTCATTAGCTATTCCATTG